>VWZP01006230.1:416232-495337 GCA_013396995.1 Dicaeum eximium
AAAAAAAAAAAAAAAAGCCAACACAAAATAAATAAATGTCTTACAGATTCATCTTTCATGGTACTCAGAAAATGAGTTATTTTATGAACAGCTATCATAAATGCATAAAAGAGGAGAATCACTGTGTGGTAGATGAATTGTCACCTAAGTCAGTGAGCTTAAGAGCCATTTTTTATTTATGGTTGTTGTAATAAACAGTCGAACTCTTCTATTAAACATGCTGGTCTCCTTATTAAAGGAAGTATGTGCCATGACCCAAGTCAAAGACAAGTGCAAGATCTGTTTGAAGTCTGAATTATGAGGGCAGATTCATTTTTGCTAGAGGTTATTTCTAAGCCTGGATGCCCATGCAAGAGATGCAGACAGAGCAGAATGAAGTCAAAGTTGGCTAGAAAGCTGACTTTAGATAAAAATGCACAGGGAATGTAAGCCTGAGAGGAAAAAAGTATACAAAGAGAGACATAAATCCATAGGCCCGGGAATGCACCCATGGCTGCTGAGGTAGCTACTGACATAATTAATCTCTCCATTGAGGAAAAACTGAGAAAGCTGGGCTCTCTAGCCTGGAGAAGAGAAGGTTTGGAGGATCTCATCATTGTGTATAAATACTTGAAGGGAGAGATAAGATGGTGTCCAGTGACAAGGCAAGAGGCACAAACTGAACAGGACTTTCTATCTGGACATCAGGAAACTCTTTTCAGTTTTGAGGGTGACCAAACACTGGCACAGGTTGCATGAAGAAGCTGTGGCTCTGTATCCTTGGAATAATCAAAAGCTGTCTGAACACAGTTCTGGGCAACCAGTTCTAGGTGACCCTGCTTGATCAGGGGCTTGGGCAGATGGCTTCTAGGGTCCCTTCCAATTTCAATGATTCTGTGGCTGAGTGATTAAATAACTCCTTCTATAGACAAATATACCTGCCTGAAAGCAGTTCTCATTCTTACCTAAACAAATTGCTTAAGGCCAAGAGATAGTTTCATCTTGCTCTTCTCTCTGAGCACTCTTAGAATTGACAGCCTCAGGCTGCAGCACAAGAGTTCCTCAATATCCTGTAACCATAAAACTCCAAAACTACCTTGAAAGAGAAGACTATTTTTTTTAATATGAACATGAATCATCAAGAACCTAGAATAAAATTATTTCATATAGCTGTTCAAACACTTGATGAATGAGTCTGTGTCAAAGCAGTATGTCTAATGTGTTTTTTTCTGATAGGCCAGAAATTATTTGCAATACTGAAATAGAAACAGGTAGGAATTGGCATATCTTCTAAGCATTTATTATGGCAAAACATGTGGATTAGTCAGAAGAAAAACCCCACCAAGTCTTTTAATCTACTCTTAACTGATTTGTTTTCTCAGTTTAAACATTTCCTCATGAAGGTATTCCTAGATGTGGCTGTTGATACCTGGTGATCTATGTGGAACACCAATTAGATCTAATTGCTTCTTTGTTAGAACCTGTTGTGGTTTATCTGATTTGTGTATAAACCACATAAGCAGTGAAAGGATAAGTGAGAAACCACATCAGATCTGGCAGATGATAATAATGTTATTTTTTTCAGAAAGCACTACAAAAATGATGGAATTCAGAGCCTTGCAGTGCTTGAGATGATATGTACTAAATGAGAAACTGTGGCTGTCACTAGAGGGAGTGCCTTAACAGTGGAAAAAGATGCTTGTCAGTTCTTGCTGTGTTTAAATTAATAGGAACATGCAGCAGTCTGTGAAAAAGAACCAGGGGGAAAAAAATCTACAATATAAAGTGATTTAAAAGTGACTTTCTTTCCTATTTGTTTTCTTGAGTCACAGCACAAGACATTTTAATTGATATAAATTACTTCTCTAGCCTCGGGGCGTACATGATTTTGCATGTCTGTTCTTAGGATTATAATTGTGGATGTACACGTGTGGGTGATACTTTTAATACATTAACTGGTTTTACTATATAAAAGAGGAACATTTATTAATATTCTACAAGGTTGAAAAGTTGCCAGTCACTCTAAGTTGCTAGATGTCATTGCTTTTCAAAACAGATATGATGAGAACTATTGATTATTGTTCTTTTTTACAGCTTAAAACACTAAAACAAGCTGCAGTCTTGACTAAGCTAAGCAGCTGTGTTCTATCATTCCTTCAATACAGGTCATGATTCTAAACCTCCCATTTTCCTTACTATCCTGTCAATAATCCTGTTTGTCTACTTCTTGATGATAAAGTATTCCAGACAACTCTATAAATGCAAAATTAAATTGAATAATTGCGACATATTCCCATATTTCTGCCATGCTGGGTGTGTCTTACTGCATGTAGCTACCTGTGTTTTTCTATTCAGAATTTACATTCTGATCTAGAGTTCAGAGACCTCCCTAGCCTGGGGTTATCTGTAGACTTAAAAATATACTCTTAGTTCCCCCACCACTGGGCCTGTTCTTGAAGAAGTTGAACGGAAGGGCTGGGAACTGTCTAGAAGAAGCCAGAGCATGGCAATGCAAGGCTAGCAGCTCCCTCAGGGCCAGGCACTTTTGGGGCAGCTACAACCCCAGGTACTGTCACCTCCTTGGGGAATTGGGACAGGCTAAGGCTGGGCCAGGATGGCAGCCTGGGTGTCAGGGCTAGCATAGCGGGACCCATGGCCAGGCAGGACAGCTGGACCCCAGTCCCAGTGTGGTGGTGCTGGGGCAGGGACTGATAGCCCTGGAGGCTGACACAGTCCTGAGTTTTGTGCAGGCTGGGGGAAGGCTCCACTGGAGGCCAGACAGGGGCAGTCAGGTCCAGCAGTGCTCTCAGCTCTGCCAGGCTGCTCTAGGAGGGGACTGCAGGCTGTGAGCCAAGCATGGCCACAGCACAGAGAGTGGCTTTGCCAACAGCACACAGTCCTGCAGCATCTCAGCAGGACTGGGTCAGATATTGACAGTCACAGCAAGGCCAGGAATGAAAATAGATCCAGGGTCCAGACAGAAGGAGCAAGAGACACCTGGAGACAAGACTACAATGTCGGTCAAGGAGACGGGACTGGAGAGAAGACAAGAGACAGTGCTGCCTTCCACATAGGTCCCCAGTAAATGCAGGAAAACCAGTCAGCAAGACAGGGCTGCAAGAATCAGGCTGGCAATGAGCTCAGTGTTTGAATAGCTCAGGCCTGAGCTGACCCAGAGCCCCAGAGCTGTCGGAGAGAATACATGGTGCTGGGTTGGCCAGGGCAGAGCCCTGACAGAGGGAAACAACTGAATGGTGATTGCAGACTTGTAACCAGAAAATTCCTTAAACATGCTAGAAACTACAATGCAAACATCATTTTGCTTAGAACGTAACTTTTCCAAATGAAGCCAGTGCCCACAGAAACACCATGTGGTTAGCAACAGTCATTTTTCTCTCCAAACTCTGTTGATATTCCTGGCTCAGAATGTGCAAGCCAAGTCTTGAAGCACAGAAGGAAGTGCGTCAAGACCTGGAGCTCTTCCCAGACTGAAGGTACATGTTCTGTCTTGTTTCCTTCAAAGCTATCAGGCCTTCAACAATAGGAGTCCCGTGCTTCTCTCATTTATGGTTCAAGCCCAGAAATCATATATTAAGCAGTTCTTATTTATTTGAGAGTCTATTCTGAACATCTTTGTGTCAGCTTTGCCATTTCTTTAGTGTACAATCTTCTATAGTTTCCATTTTTGATCCCTTAGAAATAGCTGGGAGCATACTTTTCCTTCTATTAAATTTTCTGGACTATCACCGCTGCCACAGAGCTGTTGCCACAGCAAAGTTTCTGGTGCCAGTATCTATGTGCATTCTCCTTTTCCCTAAAAAATGAAAGGTAATTCCAAATTACCTCTTGGTGGTTCCAGATCCGGGAAAGATCAGTGGGATTGAATGGAGCACACAGTAAGGAACCCTGAGTTTGCCCCACTACCCCATTTTTGTGATTTTCCATCAGAGATCAATAAGACCTGAAATTATTATCAAATAATACAGTTGTGTCCCACAAGTGATGTTATAGGTGGATGAGAATTTTTATCTTGTCTATGGTTCTGAAAACAGGAAGACAGGCTATGCCTCATGAATACCAGGCAATATTACCCTGAGTGTGTTGGACAAGTGTAGGTTTTGCAGATTGTAGCAACTGTGGTAATGTTGTACTTGCTGACTCTCAGCTATGCCAAACAGTATTTGGTGCATCTAGTTTTCACAGAGGACCAGATGGGTGGGACAGGGCTGGATGGGGTAGCAGCACAGAAGTAGGTGTGTTTCCACTCTCAGAACCTGTACTCCTTTGTGTCTTTCTTCTTCATGAAATGTGTCATTAGCTCTTGGCTGGGAAAGAACATGATCCCACTGCTGAGAGGTGGAAGCCTTGAACACCTTGGTAGCAGCCTCGAGCAAGCCAGTCCAGCTTACACCATGCTGGAGTCGTCTCCTTTAGCACTGACCAAAGTGGTGAACAGTTACAGAGCCCCATGTCTCACTTGGCAAGACTGAGTCACAACTTTGGTCTCATCTGTGCCCCTGTGGACTGTGTATCTTTCTTGTTCATTTGCCTTGAAATTCAGTGATCTGCCTGTGGCTTTGTTGTTATTTAATCAGGCTGATACAGACACCAAAAAGTGGTGGTGAGTGGTGGCTCTTAGGGCTGCAGGTGAGTTACAGATGTGAGCAGGGTATCAGAAGGACGTGACTGAACAGGGCATAGGACAGCCAATGTATCTAAGGGAATTCATCCAATGCAGTGTGAAATTCTCTAGGACACTCTTGTGGGTGCTTCATCTTGACCCCTCTCTGGGACACACCTAAGGATACTCCATCCTAAATGGGATAAATGTAACTGATGGGATTCCTCACTTACACAAGAACTAACTGCTTTACATAAGCCCATAAGATCAGGATTTATATTATTTTTCTTTATGGCCATAGTAGCATTCACTTACCTTAAAAAGATGCATTGAGGGGATTCATTACATTTAGGAAACATGTACTGGTGAACTGACTTAAAGTACTTTTAAAGAGTTATATCAAAATAGTATCTGATATATTGTACTCAGAATGTTTGAATAACTTGAATGTAGCTGGAAGGGGACTATTTATCCAAGAATATTGTAACCTAATTTATACTGTGTATAGGTTACATTTTCAAGTTTCCTCCTCTGAAGATTGCAAACATTTATGTTGACATTTTTCTTCTTGTGTACCGACTTAAGGTGACAAGAATTCCACTTAATTTCTGTCAAGATTAGATTATTTCCCCCATGTTTTTTTCTTTTGTGAATGGATTTTATCTTGTCTGATGATGTGTGAAATGCTAATCTCTCCTCTTTTGCTCTATCCTGTCACTTTCAAAATCACTCTTTTGAACTTTCGGTGCTTTTTTAACTGCTTTTCCTTTAGTGCGTATTTAACTTGCAGTCAGTGAATACTTGCTTGTTGTAAAGGTTTGCTTTAGCTTCACTGCTTTCACAGGTGAGCTAGTATGGCTCTTACTCAGCCCTCTTCCTCCTGCTTCTTTCTGCAAAGATGCCAGCAGGAATGGTCGGGGTCCGACGTTTCGCCGCTGCCTTTGAAATCGGCTCGACGGGCGTCTCGCCCCGGCGGGGCAGGGCAGGGCAGGGCAGGGCAGGGCAGAGCAGGGCAGGGCAGGGCAGGGCTGGGCTGGGTAGGGCTGAGTTGGGTAGGGCAGAGCCCGCTCGCCCTGCGCAGTCCCGGCCGCCCCAAGGTTGTGCCCCATGCGCCGGCTGCGGATGGAGCGCGGGGAGCGGCGGGGCCCCGGGACCGGCGCGGCACTGCCGCGATGAGAGCCGGGGAACGGGCGCTGCCGGGGAACGGGCCCCGGGGGACCCCGCAGGAGGGGTGCGGAGGAGCGGCGGACCAGGTCCAGGATGGCCGGCGGGGTGGGCGCGGGGCCGGGGCGAGGAGAGGGACCCTGCCCGGAGGCGAGGGCGCACAGGGATTGCTGAGACCTTTCCTGACCCCGCTTAGCGAGGAGGCGGCGTTGTCCAGCACAGGTGCCGCCTTTCCCCGGCAGCTTCTCCCTGCGGGGCAGCGTGGTCTGCCCCTGCAGCTCTGGGATCTCCTCGGAGAAGCGAGGGGCAGAGCGGGAGCGGACGGCGGAAGATGCTGTGCCTCACGGCAGCCTTCCAGTTGCTGCTGGTGCTGGTGCTGGTGCTGTGCAGCCAGGGTACAGAGAGGTGTCCTTCAGCCTTCTGCGAGTGCTCTGACTGGGAGGAGTACAAAATCACTTGCAGGGACATCTACTTTATTCCCAGCCTTCCGGAGGACGCCCAGACCCTGTGAGTACACGGGGACGCTTTAGGGAAGGCAGCTGTGCGTATGCATACTTTGCAGGCAGGACATGCTCTGAACTCATGTCCCATGAGATGAGAGAGTGGTGAGAGCGGAGAAGTGCTGCAGATTGCCAGCGGTACGGGATAGCAGGAACGGCAGCGTGCAGACTCTGCGTGTGGCAGGAGGAGGTAGGAAAAGTGACCCTCAAACCTTAAAGAGCTGTGAAGAGATGGTTCATTGGATCTTAAAAGTTCTGTGCAAAATATGGGAAAATACGTAACTGGGTTGTTTGTGGGCAAAGTGAGCAGTAGGCTGGATTCTGTGTGGCAGGTGCTTAGGGGCTGAGAGGAAGGAAAGGTAGATCAAACACAATTTTGTGATTAAAAACTAATACTAATTGGATGTGCCACCTCACACAGAGTCCCACGAAATCCTCTGTGCATTTTCAGCTTCTTTGTCAAAGCCAGGAAAAGAAAAAAAATCTATAAGAATTGAGGATCCAAGTATACTGTCTTGGGAGACAGTACTTCCTATGAAAGTGTGGAGTATGGGATAAAGCAGCAAATTTAGAGCTTGCCAAAGTGATAGAGTAATTCAGGTACCTCATCCTAAGTGTTTGGTACGTTACAGGCACAGTGGAAGATCCTGTCCAGGTCCCTGCTGCCAATCCAGATGAGGATCTTGTGTCATATCTGTCAGTTAAATACTGTAGTGAGACTGAAATGGCACCTGACAGCTAAAACTGAGCAGATGAATCACTCTTGGCTTTTACTTTGTTTCCTGACGTACAAAAGTTTTATAGCCTCTCTGAGAAGGTTCATTTGTAAATATAGATTACTTTCTGATAAAGTAAATGAACTCAAACTCAGTTGATTTAATTGAAAGGTAAAACAGTAATAGAATGATTGGTTTATGTCTCGATAATAATTATCAAGACTTTATATAAATAAGAACCATTACATTTTTTGCACTTATATCAATACTTCTCAGATTTTTTAACACCGAAAGTAAAAGCTTCAATTGGTCACTTGCCTAGAAAGAAAGAAAAAAATATTTCTGTCATTTCCATTATTTTTGCTTGCCTTTAATTTTTAGATGGTTAGACTGCAGTATTTCAGTTAATAAGACTTTAAATTATACAGGTTTTTTGTTACTGTACTTTTATATATGCAGTTTACTTAGGTTGAAATTGCAGTGATGTTACAATGTGTACCAAGTAGTACGTTCTTTGAAATCTACCATGATAAGTTAGAAAATATAGTAGTTCCAGTTTACAGGAGAAAATGCCTTTGTTGTACAGGCATTTAAAATAGTTAATAGAAACAATGAGATCACATAATGAAATTTGATACTTTCCTTGAAATATGCTGGTTTGATGGCTGAGAAGTACCTCTCTACATGCAGCTCCACAAATAAAGCACTTTGGCCACTGGAATTCTAGTGTTTTAAACACCTGTAGTAAGGGGGGGTGTAAAAGAATGAGCCATTGCTTTGAAAAGACAAAAACACCCTGTGAAGATCTTATTTTTGTGGGAAAAGTAATTAACAAAAACAACTGAGAAATATTTTTCTCTTTATTTTGTTTCTGTTTATTTATTCTGTTACATTTAATCATGTGCACTATTAGCATGACCTTTTCAAACTTCACAAGACATGTACTCCCTGCCATAATAAGAAAATATTCCAGGTAATGACAGTTGTGATTTTACAGTGAATAGGAAAAGTGGTAGAAATGTGCTGCATAGTCTTTTATTTGAAAGCAAACGGCAGAATTACCTGAGGAAATAAGGAAAACAGAGCTCTTTTCACACACAACTTCCCCAAACAAACAAACAAACAAACCAAACACAACCCAAAACACCAAACACAAAAAGGACCACCACAGTTTTTTTTGCTTCAGTTTGAAGTTTTCTATCTGGATAAAGTGTGTTTATTTTCCTTCTGTTCTTTTATTTGAATTGCTGAAGTCTGATGGACAGTACCCAATTCTGTAGTCCCTTGCTCTCTGCAATTGTCTTAATATTTTTCTCTCCATATGTTAAATGGGAGTCATAACAGTTACCCATATGTGGTTTTTATTCGGAGTGCTTTCAGATGCTTCAGACTGGATTATTTGCACGTGGCAGTTAAAACAACACACACAATTTAGTGAGAGATTGTAAAGTGTGCGTCCCTGATTCCATCATGTTTTCATCTTTCTGCCGTATGATAGGCAGAATCAAAGACAAAATATTCCAAAATAATTGAAGTTTCTGTTAACCTTAAGAACAAATGAACACTTCTTTGAGGTTAAATATGTAGCTGTACATATTGCACATTTTATGTTGAAACTCTACAATTTTCCCTAAACGCAGCAAGTTTGCAACTTTAGGCAAAGTAATTCTGCTTCTTGATGGTAACGAGTGAACCTCAAGATTGCCAATTTAAAACCTTTTTTGTGTGGCTATTCAGTTTGTAGGGTTTGTAAGACTAAGAGACTGGTGAGTCTAGGAACACTTTGCCAGCTTTTGGAGATGATGAGCTCTTTTCAGTGCACAGGATCTTGAAACTCCAATTAAAGTTTTGTTCTGATTATTCAGTCAGAACAGTTCTTATTTCTCTACCCTACTTTAAGAGAATGGAGCGAACCATTTTTATATACTTCTAAATGCTTATAAGAAATTTCAGTAAAAGTTTATTTCTGACTATTTTAGTAGAAAAGTGACATGAACTTAAGCCAGAAAAGTGTGTTTATTTTAAACTGTTATTTATCCAAATATAGTTAATGCAGGTGCTTATCCTGAATGCCTGAATGCACAGATATTGATCTTGGAGATGTCCTTTTTTCAATATAAGGTATTTTTTTAGTTTACTTACACAAACAGATCACCAAAAGCCCACTGAACATTTTTCCAAAGATATAATTGCATCATAATCCTTGAATTATTGTAATATGTTTCTTGACATCATTACAATGACATATTCAGATGGTATCACTATCCCAGCATCACCTCAATGCACTTCTCAATTATTTTCATTTATAAATCTATTTCTAGTTGCTTTTAATTATTTTTCTTTTGACAATAAAACTAATAAAGTTTTGCTTCTTATTCAGTGTGCATTACATCTCCTGCATTCACTTACTGAAATAATTTAATCTCTCTCCCTTCCCTTCCCTTCCCTTCCCTTCNGAACTTCCCTTCCCTTCCCTTCCCAGAACTTCCCAGAACTTCCCAGAACTTCCCAGAACTTCCCTTCCCAGAACTTCCCTTCCCAGAACTTCCCAGAACTTCCCTTCCCAGAACTTACTTCCCAGAACTTCCCATGTTAAGAAGGTTTCTATCCTGTACCCAGGTGCTATTTTCATATCAATATAATCAAATGTGATTGAAATTGAACAAGAGGATGTAAGGCAAGGACAGTGGAACTGGTATATAAATAGACACAAAACCAGTACAGTATTCAAGAATATGCTCTTTACATTAGGTACTAAGCTACAGTTCTGCATTTGCTCCAATATATTTGCCATAGGTAGGATACTGCCTTTTGATTATTGCCCATATATTTTGTATGTTCTGTAGGTAGTGTAGAATATACACATGTTGAAATAATGTTTTAGTTGCAATTAATTAATTTTCCAAAAACTATTTGGTCATTTTCATTTGTAAAAGTATTTGACTATTTCTGAAGACAAAGCCAGATTTGAACATTCCTAAAATAATTATTTTCTTTTACCAAACACCATTATACTTACCAAATCCATGAAATTGTTTTATCATTTATCTATCAGGTAATGATTTAAATAATTCTATGTATTGCAACATAAAATGTTTCCTAAATACTATATTTGACATAAAGCTATACTTTCTTGTCAATTCTGATGCTTGTTATTATATTCACCCACATATTTTGCTTAGAAAGGCGTGGTATTACTTCTATAATCCTGCTGTTAACATACAATCCTGCATTTGACATACGGTAGGTCCAATACACCAGGTCGAAAAATTAGTATGTATTACTGTCTCAGTTAAAGTGAAATGTTAAAGTGAAAGGATTTGTTCATAATCCCAATGGCAAATTCAAGCACTGTTCTAAGGGTTCTTGAAGTAACTTACAAACTGTGCACTGCTTTACTGTACATACACAGGCCAACTCAAAGTGAGCAGATGAAGAACAGGAATGAGGGACTAGGGGAACAGAGGAACTACTAAAGACCAAAATAATATCTTGTGAACGTTGAGTACAATATTTTCTTTCATTCCTTATCAGTCATTGTATCAGCAACATTTCTTGTACATTTGGAACATTTAAATTTCCTATGTTGAGGCACAGAACCCTATCAAATGCTAGGGCACAAACCAAAAAGCCATTGCCATTCCTAGTAGAAACAAGCATTACTTCAGCATTTTTGAACTACACACATAGTTTGCTCATCAGAAAGCAGAAGGACTGCAAGTAGTTATTTTGTAAATGCTGTGAAGAGATTAACCTCAATGAGACTATCACACATTTTTACAGAAGACACTGGTGATAAGGCAGTAGAAATTAATTTGTGTCATTTCCTTTTTTGAGAAGATGATGAGTTTTATACATCATAGTAGCAAAAAAGTAGCTTATATCAGAGTTTAAAAACTCTTATTATTGGAGTTGATTTCAACCATGGTTTAACAGACTGATTCTGTAAGTGTTACACTAGACTGAATCTTGAATTGCTACTATAGTCAGTTTTCATTACAGTGTTTTCTTTTGACATAACATTTCCAACCCATTACACTTCAGAAGCACACAACAGCTTTCTCTTGAATTGGGAAACAGAGCTTATTGATACATCTATAAAAGGAAAGAAAAAGCTTAAATTTTACCCAAAAAACCCATGTGACTACTAAGGAATAATTTACAGATTTTTTTGCAAATAGCTAATATCAGTGGAGAGAGCAACTTTCAATGAATCTGACTGATAGTCTGTTTATATATTTGAGTCTGTTTATATATTTGCAAAATCAGGAAATGTTTTTATGTTTTCCTTAACGTGGGTTTACAGAACCTCAAAACAGTCTATAAAAGATAATTAAATTTTGAAAATTGGACTGTCTCAGGAAGTGTTTTAAAAATGTCTAAATGATCTGCCTTCATCACCAAGTGTGACTGAACCTTCCCACGTGCAGTTCAGAGAGACTCCAGTGAAATGCTAATCTTCCAAAACAGGAATAAGGAAAATGAGATACAGTCTGAGTTCCTCAAAAACTCAACTTTAAACATGCTTTTGTGTTCTGTTGGACTCAGCCCTTACATATCCTTATGTTCACAGAATACACATTAAAGAGTCTCAAAAAAATTTACAATATATATTGTGAAGCTGCTAATAGCATAGCAGCTTGTTAACCACACTTAGGTGGCTGCTATGTGGTAGCCAAAATTTAGAGAGTAGAAAAGGTAGCTTGTTTTACTCAAAAATGAAAAGTGAGCCATCTGCAAAAGGCCATTTTATGTCAACACCTTATATTCTACTCTGTTCAAGATTGTGCAAACCAGGCAGTGCCCTGATACCTTACCCAAGTCAATGGGAAATGATACTCAGGATTTTGCAAAGTGCAATGCTATGGTCTCAAGTTGAAGCAATGAGAGCAGCTACAGTAAACATTACAATTTAAGCCTAAATGTAGGCAATGAGCTGTGACACATGATAAAAGAAGATTAGTTCTCTCTTGAACTCCAGCCAGTGAGTGTGATCTGTCTGAATGTAAAGAAATGGGCATTTTAAATGGCACTCTTTACAAAGAGAGGTTGAATCTCACAACATGAAAAGACTGAGCTAGTTTTTTCTCACAAGTAAGTAGATACATAAATATAGAGGCTGAAGAGCCCATAAAGGTAATTGAATTGAAACCTAATACTATAATTTAGCATAGAATCATACTATAGTTTGGGCTGGAATGTACTTTGAAGTTGGATGTACTTTGGGTTGGATGATCTTTGAAGATCATCTAGTCCAACTGCCTCTCCAAGGAGCAGGGACATCTTCAATTAGATCAGGTTGGAGTAGCATCCAGCCTGACCTTGAATGCTTTCAGAAATGATTTATCTACCCCCTTTATGAGCAATCTGTGCCTGGGTTTCACCACAGTCATTGTAAAAATGTCTTCTTTACATCTAGTCTGAATTGACCATCTTTTAGTTTAAAATCATAACACCCTGCCTTATTGCAATAGGCACTACCCAAAGTGTGTCCCCAATTTTGTTAGAAGTCCTCTTTACGTACTGGAAGGCAGCAATAAAGTGTCTCTGGAGCCTTCTCTTCTGCAGGCTGAAAAAGCCCAACTTTCTCAACCTTTCCTCATAGAGAGGGGTTCCAGCTGTCTGATCATTTTCACCTCCACTGAGCCCACACCAGCAGGTCTGCATCTTTCCTGTGCTTAGTTCCTGCATCCAGAGCTGGATGCAGCACTCCAGATGGGGTCTGACTAGAGCAGAGGGGCAGAATCCCTTCCCTTGCCCTGCTGCCCACGCTGCTTTGCATGCAGCCCAGGATACCACTGGCTCTCCAGGCTCCAAGTGCACGTTGCTGGCTCGTGTCCAGCCTCTCATCCATCAGCACCCCTAAGTCCTTCTCAGCAGGGCTGCTCCGATCTGTTCATCCCCAGGCTTAGATGATACCGGGGGTTGCCCTGACCCAGGTGCAGCACCTTGCATTTGGTCTTGTTGAACTACACGAGATTTCCACAGGCCTATTTCTTGAGCTTGTCCAGGTCTTTCTGGATGACAGTCCAACTGCACCACTAAGCTTTGTGTCATCAACAAATTTGCTGAAGGTTCACTTGACCTGTTTATCTAATTGATGAAGATATTATTCTCTGCTGGGTACAAGACTTGTGTATTTGCCCACTGCTGGGCACAACACTTTTCACTGTTCTCCATCTGGACACTGAGCCATTGACCACAACACTCTGAACGTCACCATTCAGCCAATTTCTTATCTAACATTCTACTAATCAAATCCATCTCTCCAATTTAGAGAGAAGGATGTTGTGGGCTGCTGTGTCAAACACTTTACAGAAGGCCAGATAAATGACATCTGTAGCCCTTCCCTTGTCCCCTGATGTAGTCACTCCATCAGACAAGGCCACTGGGCTGGTCAGACAGGACTTACCCTTGGTGAAGCTGTGCTGGCTGTCTCAAATCACCTCTCTGTCTTCCATGTACCTTAGCACAGCTTCTGGAGGATCTTCCCAGGAGCAGATGTTGGAATCCAGTACACAGAGAATGTTTCTCTCCCTGTCCTGACAAGTCCTGATCCCCAGAACAACACTGCTTTTAACCTTTGTCCATGGAGAAATCTTCCAAGACTTTGGGATGAATTGGAATCTACGAGTGTGTGAAACAGATAGTAGTTTAGTATCACAGGGTGAAGAACTTAGAGTTTTGGGTTTTTAGTATGGAGGCAGATAGAAAACAAGATGGGGGATTTTAAGTGTTGTCTGATCTCCTCCTTGTTCTTCATCTACTCCATTTTCTGCACTGGTAGTAGCACAGAGTGATTAGTTAGAAAGAGCTGCAATACAGATGTTGCATGAACAGATAAATAATTAGTTATTGGTAGAAAGGTAAAAATAAAATACATTCTAAGAGTTAATTGGACAAAATAGATGTAAAAGACCTTGAATCTGTGTGTCATGTAACTTTTGGTGCCTTTCTCTTTGTATGCTAAGTCTGGTGTGTAGACGGTATACTGAACTTTTGATAAGAGAAAAAATAAACAACAATCTGAAGACCAAAAAAACCAAAAGTCCTGTCCATCTCTCAATGCCAGCACAGAACCCTTTAGGGGAATCTCCCTCAGGGGATCCATGGGGGGGGATTCCACAGAGATGAGATTGACAGGTCAATAGTTACCACAGTCCTCCTTTCCACCCTTTTAAAAGAGAGGTCCAATGCTTCCCCCTCTCCAGTCACCTGGGACTTGACCCAGTTGCCATATTAGAACACTACACCCTCATATATTTTCTTTTATTGTGATCACAGATGTACCTATTTCGTTATTTTTGAACTAAATTTTGATTTTGACCTAAAACCAGTACTGCTACTTTTTTTACCCTGAACTTTCAATTTTTATGATGGCCTGCTATAAAACATATCTAACTACAATAGGGAAGAGCTGTGTTTCTGAAGTATTGAACTAAAAGCCTATAAATTGCTGCAAAGAAAGTTCAAATAGGAACATTAAATTTCAGAAAAGAGCAATCTGAAGAAGCTCACTTCCTACAGGAAAAGAGAGTAAGAATAGGCTGTAATTGCTGGCTACTATTATGTTTAATCAGAGAACCCCTAAGTGCCTATAATTGCTGCCAGCTGCTCGGCAGAGGTCAAAAAGTCAAACTGAATGTTAGGAATTATTAAGATAGAAATATAGATTAAAATAAAGGAATTTTTTTTTGCCTCTGATTGTGTACATAGTGCCTGTGAAAGGACACTCAAATGTATAAAATTACTTGCACACAAAAAATAACTACATAGCAGCCACTAGCCTGTGTTTCCTCAGATCCTCCTTTTTGCCTCACTGGAAGACGTGCATGCTGCTTTTCTTTTTCAGACATAACCTCCCTTGATCACCCTGACATTTCAAAGAGGATAGGGTAGCCTCAGAATGATATCAGCCAGCGCCCTCATTGCCCTTAGGTGCAACATGTCTGGTCCCATGGATTGCTGTATGTCCAGTACACTTCAGTGCTTCTTTGGTCTGTCCTCTACTCCAGGTAATGCTCCATTTCCTCAGGCTGTGCTGCCAGGCAAAGGACTTAAGAGGCCTGGGAGCAAATGAAAAAAAAAAAGTTGCAGAGAAGTGGCCTGATTTTGGCTGGAATAGAGTCAATTTTCTTCATAGCACCAAGTAGGGTCCTATGGATTGGATTGGATTTGGGCTGGAAAAAGAGTTGGTAATTCAGGGGTGTATTAGTTATTGTTGGGCAGTGCTTAGAGTCACAGCCTTTTCTACTTCTCATACTACTCCACCAGGCTGGAGGTGCACAGGGAGCTGGGAAGGGACACCACAAGCTGGCACTTTGCTTTGTTGAACCTCATACAGGTGCCTTGGCCCATCATTCCAGCCTGTACAGGACCCTCTGCAGAGCCTTCCTACCCTCCAGCAGATCCACATTCCTGCCCATCCTGGTCTCATCTGAAAACTGACTGAGGATGGGATCATTCCTTCCTGTAAAGTCGTTTTTTACTCAAATCCACTCAGAAGCACTGGCTGATCACAAATTGAGCAAGGACAAGCTCCAACATTGTGGATTGGTGTTTTCCATTTGCTATAAATTAGCAAGTAACCAACCTAAATTCTTGCCTGTCAGTCTGAGAGTGTCCACATGTACCTCAGTTTGTAGGGAGAGGATTCATTAACAGTAAGAGCTTACTTTCAGTACCTACTTGTCCCAGATTCTGACCTGTACAATTTAATTTTGAAGGAATCTAGAATTTCTTTAATTTCTTAGGGCTGGGCTAGTTTTGAGGGATACTTTATGTTATTGTGTTGGACTGCTAGTTGTAGGAAAGCAGCTATGTAGTCTTGCATATTCAGAAGTGATTCCCTATTGTCGGAGTTCATTTGCTGTGTGAATCTTTCCCTCATTCCTACCTCATTGGTAATACTAGCATTGGACACTAGGTGGTAATCATCTTCTGGTAAGCTCAACACGAATTTCACTATGTGAAATGCCTTTTTATAGCTATTTTTACACCACTGAAAGACTACAATGCATTTATTTCAGAACAATTAAAAAATATATTTTTGTTTGTGTTGTGTTTAATTGGATATAAAAAACTAGAAACTAATGTGTCAATAACTGTTTACCTAGCCATTACTTGGCTGTCATGTTTATTTCTCCTATATAAAAGCTAGAAGGTCACTGATTGTTATAATTTTCTCAGGAAAATTAATTTAGAATGTAAAATCTTTTACTTTGTTTTAAATTGACAAACTCTGTTTCACATTGACATACGGTAAATTTTCCCCCCTGTGTTGGTGGAGAATAGTTCATTAAAATACCTAGAGCTTTTGCTGACATGATTCAAATTATAAATCATGTCATTTCAATCTGAAATTCTTTGGGTGGTGTGTGTTTACTTATTGTGTTTTGTAGATGTGCATTTAAAAGTTCTTTTAAAATGAAGAGGCATCTATGTAAAACATATATTTACTTTCCTAATATATCTTACTGAAGTAATATCACTGACACTGCTGTGGATGTTACAATCACACCTGTATGGACATCCCTCTGGATCAATTGACATTCCTGGGCTGGGGGCTTGTTTGGAGCCAGGTGTATTGAGGTCAGGACAAACATCAACCCACTGTTGCAAAAGTAGAAGTCTTTACTCATTCTTGTAGCAAGTATATGGAGTAGAGATGGTAGACTGGGGAAGTAGATTTTTCCCTTGGGATTATAGGAATGTACATTCTCTTAATTCATACTTTAATTCAAGACAAAACCTTGGAGAATTTCTACATATATTGTTATTATTAAACTCTATTTCTACAGTTTTATTTCTTGTATGCAAGTTCCAGAAGCTTGATAAATCTCAAGATAATAATATATTTGGCTATGTAAATCAAATATAATTGTAGTAATCAGATACTTAGCATTATGTAACAAAACCGAATCAGGAAATCATCCTAATTTGTTTATTTCTTTTTTCTTTAACTGTTGTTAAATAGCAGCTAGGGGAAAAGTTCATCATTTGTTCTTGATTATTCTTCAAACTTTTCATTGACTAGATATTCTGTAAGTGTATGCCCAAACTGTATTGGAAAACCAAGGATTAACAACAACAGGTTGTAAATGTAAGTTTAACAGCTATCATAGGCTGATTCTCAAAAGCATTTCCTCCTTTCTTACTTAGAGGAGTCTGCTGGAGATTCATTCTGTTAAGAGCTTGGCTGTTGATAAGTATCTCCCTTAAATATTGTGGGCTTTTCTGAAATTTCCTGCAGATGGGTAAGGTACATCCTACCTCAGCATCAAATGTTTGAGGAGGAAGACTACTATTTATTACAAAGAAAATGGAGAATTCTGTGGAGGTAGTTGCAATTGCTCTAATTCAATTTTGGCTGACATACCTGAATTTCTTGCTCAGAATGAGGGATGGGATATCTTTGTGGAGCCTGAAATTATTAAAAGAATTATCTTAATAATTCATTAACTTCAATGGGCAAATATCTTTTGCTGGTCATGCTCTGGAGTTCTGGAAGGTTCATGGTCACCACTGGCTGCTGAGTTCTTGGGAGGGACGATGCAGAAAGCTGAAATTTAGACTGATGCAGCACACCAAACAAAACAAGCCACATAATGAAACAGGAATAGAAATGAGGCAAAGAATACAACACAGAGAAAAGGCAAGATAAGAACAAAAATATTGCAGCAGAGCTGAAGCTATGTAGGACTTTTTAATGTTAAATTGTACTTACCAAAGGATATTAACTGCCAAATTTTTGTTTCTCTAGGAGGTTTTTGGAGACTCATCTAAGAAAAATTCCAAGTGATGCTTTTTCCAATCTCCCTAACATCTCTAGGATGTAAGTTCTATTCGGGTTCTGATACTATTATTTAAAATTTTTGTTAAAAATTACTCTCCTTTCCAAAATTCTCTGTATAAAAACTTATGAAATGAAATTATTAGGGTACCTTAGCTACCTCACCACTTACATTTGAGAACTGAAGGTAATAATTCTATTGTTTATAACCTGAATGAGTTATAGGAAAGCATTCTGTGCATTTGTGAACAAGACCACTCCTCCTTTATTAAAAAGGACTTTGGGGGAACATGGTCTGCCTATTATATTTTATAGTTTCATCCAGATATATTGAAATAAAGACTTCCTAAAATAATTTTAAGTAATTGTTCTTGGCTACCTGCAGCTTCGTTTACAATCTCAGTTTAATCAGATAGATGGGGTATTTTTGGGGTTTTTTTTGGAGAGGGGGGAATATCCCTCACGTGATGTATAGTATTATATGTAAAAAGGATAAACTTGGTTTAGAACAGAGTTTGATTAAATATAAAAGGGTGTCAGCCCTTCTTTGGCTCCAAAAGCTCCACTGACAATTTAAATTTGAATAGTGTCAATGCCCATCTGGATATTTCTTATAGCATTACTACTACCACAAAACATGTACTCCCACCCTCTTGATATAAACTTCAGCTTAGGGAATCAGTACCTGTGTTTTAAGTACAACTTTTATGTGTATATCTTGGCCTCTCATGTACCACGTCTCATTTGCCTCTCCCAGCCCATAATTTCTGTGCAATGAAAACTGTGCAATGAAAATTACCAGATCGTTCCTGGTTTTGCAAATTCATCTAGAAAATGTTCTGAAGTTTCAACAGGGGACTATATACTATGTTTACTGTTCAAAATACAGCAGTTCATTTTGCTATATGATATCTACTATATGATTTCCACAAATAAACATGGGGTTTTTTATCTGTACTGAATAGAAAATTTAGTTGTCCTCTTTATAAACCTTGTTTAAACAAAAATTTTAGAGCTACAATTTCTCTTAAATGAATGCATGTCTATGTACTCTAGATAGCTAGAAGCAGAGATTTTTTTCCCCTGTCCTGCTTTTCCACATGAATGAAAGAAAAAACATTTTAATTACACACTTAATTGCAAAGCTAATTCCTGTCAGAAAGGCATCACTGAATAAAACAAGGTTTATAGGATATTCAAATGCAATTGAAATTTCTGGTTTCCACTGTTAATAATGCCAATACACTAAATCCTGGTAAAAAGGTTTCATCTGGTGTTTTCTGCTGACTTAAGGACATATTGAACATTCAGTATTTTTAAGGTCAAGGATAAGGAGCATTTTCTCTGGGTTTAGGATGATGCTTTGGGGTCACACTCATGAGTACCTCACAAACACCCGGTCTGTAGCTCCTCAAAGTGTTTTCTCCACAGCTTCTCCACACAAAGGAGCATCCCACAGTGCTCTCTGCCAGCAGCCCCATGGGAAGCACCATTCCCCTGTGCACCCTTCCCTGTGCAGCACAGTGCCTTTCCCACCCTGTGCACACTGCTGTCCCACAGCCAATGCCACCACCCTGCTCCCCACACCTTGCAGGTCTCTGCACCTCCAGTGCTCCCCCCTGCCAGCTGATACAGCACAGCCTCAGCCCAGTTTCCATTGCCTTACTTGCTCCTGGTTGTCCCCTCCTGAAGTGCCTCATGTGTCACCAAGCTGCTCTCCATCAGCAGCAGAGGACACAGGGGCAGCTGGTGGGCAGCAATGCAGGGGATGCTGAGGTTGGAAAAAAGCAAAGAAAGGTGGAGAGAGGGAGAAGGAAGAAAATAAAGGCTGGAAGAGGGCCTTGTGGCTGCTGCCAAGTGTTGATCTGATCTAAATCCTGTGCTCTTTCTGAGTGTCATCATAGCTGGATGAGAAAAATAATGAGATGACAAATGAAGTGGCATGATGGGCACTAGCTGTGGCTTCCCAGTGTCTGAGACCTGTTTATTTTTCTGTTTGCTGGTGTTTAGTTACATCTCTATAGATGAAACACTTCAGAGTCTGGAGGCCCATTCCTTCAACAGTTTAAGCAAAGTCACTCACATGTAAGTACTGTAATTAAATAAATAAACACAGTGATGAGATAAATTTGGAATGTGTGGAAATAACATACATGGTGATTTTCATAATTCCTGTCTCCTGTGTAGCTAAATATTCCTTCTTTCATTTCCTTTCTCCATAATGGGGAGTAAGTCAGTCTCTTTTTTGAGCTTATTTCATTGTGCTTGTTTTCCATACATCTTTTTGGTACCCTTCTGTATCTTCCAATAGAAATGTAGGTAAATGTAGTGAGAAACTAGTGGGACTGCATAATGAGCTTGATGCAGTCAGGATGAAATAAAATGGCAACTAAGAATTATTTGTGTCAATTTACTGCAGGTAAGTTTAAAACAGTAATATAAGCATCAGAAAAAGGACCAAAGCACAGAGCAAAATGGCACTAGCTGGAGACATGAAGAATAAGTAATCATTCTGAAAGCGCACTAGTAAAATGAAGTGTTCATATGGTTATTAAATTGAACAAGAATAATACAGAAAAAGGCTTGTGGGAAGTGTTTTTGCACCTTTTTGTTCTCATGTTCTGACCAATCCGCACCAAGTGATGCTCTAAGGACAGTTACAGAGCTGGAGGGATGGATTCGGAGAATTCTTCTCATCCATCAGGACCCTGTCAAAATAAGAATGCAATGTGTTGAATAGAGAGCTCCATAGGATCCATCCTGCATCTGGTACTCTTCCATGTTTCCATTACTGATCCAAAGGAGGGATTGGAAAGTGCCGCTGTTGTAAAGCTCAGCTGAATTACAGTTTGGCATATTTCAGAGATTCTTGTTTGCAGAGGTTCCATGGGAGAGCACTGTTGGTCACCATGGATCCAGAAAACATTGTCAGAGAGAAAAGTCTTTTGTGTCCAGAAAGAAAACATGCCAGAGCCAGATTGATTTTTTAAGGTTGTTGCAAGAGGTGAAAGCTACCACACATTTTCACACTAATGTTTGAAAAAGTAATAATAATGTAAAGTTAGATTAGACGAAACTCTGTCAGCCTCTAGGAAATGTATTCCTAGGGCTGGTATAAATATACATTGAATTGTTTTCCTGGAGACATTGTCTCTACTGCTTGTCTTTAAGGCTGTATGATCTGAAATTCCATAGATCTATTTAATCTTCACTCAGAGAAAGAGACTGAATTAGATTATTTAACACTGCTGTATTTTCTATTTTTTTTTTCCTTTTACTTCACACAGTGTGAATCAGAAAGACTAACAAAATTACAGGAGAAAAATATAATTATTGTTAATGAAGATAAAGAGAGAAACCAATGCTGGAAAGTGTAAAAGGGACTCCTCTAAGAGAACAGGAACTTTACTGGCATACCTAGAAGCAGAGTGCAAGGATCCTGACATCTACTTCAGGCCAACAACACGCTCCAATAGTATTCCTGAGTTTCACAGCAAGGCTTTCGTGTGATATCAGTACTTACCTTTGGTTATAATACCATTTCCTATTCTTTAGATGTTTTTTCTAAGCCTGTCATGTCCATGTTCTCTCTTCCTCTTTCATAGTTGTTGTGTCTTTAAAATTTCTTGTTTAACACAAATGAACATTTAATTAAACATTTACTGGCAGCACATTTTATCAGCAATGAATAAAGCATCCGCCACTATGCATTACAAATTCCAAATTCCTCATATGGTACTTCTTTTGTGGTTCACCGCATTAGAAATTAAAGATAAAATGCTCCAGAAAGCTCCAAAATCACGGCATTATCACCCCCACTGCAGCCCCCAGGCCTGGGTGTGCTATCCATGGCCAGGAAGCCACAGGTCTGTGCAGGAGTCAGCAGAGTTCACAGGCACTGCTCTCAGGTCACCCCTGGCACACGTGGGGAGGACATGGAGGGAATGTTTCCTGCTCCTCTACACAAGGGTATGGTAGTGTGGGACCCCTTGTATTTCTTGCAAAGCACTGCCAAAAGAGAAACTGTAGATGGACATGCAAGATAATTTTTTTTTTTCTGCACGAGAAAAAATACTATTCAGGATAAGACATCAGAACTCTGCTCACAAAAGTTATAGGAAAACCCCAAGCCTTTGCAGATAGCCCACAAAGAAGGGCCACCTTTACCACTCAAAAGTGCTTACCAGGTTTATAAAATCTGTTTGGAAGTAAGGCACATATATTATTTAATCAGGGAATATCCAAGCACTTGCAAAGTTAAACAGTTAAACAGTTCATAAGCAGTGAAAGAAAGCAATTTATAGATTTGATAAGTTTCATTAATTGTTTCCACAACTCCTGATTTGTTAAAACCTATCACTGTTGAGCTTAATTTACTCTCCAAACAACAGGATTATACAGGGATAAATCTTGTGCTATGTATTAATTTAATGTTCTCCATTTACATAGTATTTTTAAAGTATTATTGCTAAAATAATACTAGGTTACGATTACCACAAAGTATTTTAAAGGAGGTTGAGATTAACAGTTTTGAAAAGTAATTTCACTGAGTTTTATTTTTACAGCTTGTTTTTCTTTAAACTTTCATAAAGTGCAGTTTTATGTAAATAATCTTTTTACCCTAACTGAAACTTATACACACAGTTTCATTCTCAAAACATTTGTTTTTAGACATAAGAACTTCTTAAGAGAAAATTCAGTGTTTGTGGAAGGGAGGAACTTCTTTGCTTTAAGCCAAGTGTTGTGTGAATAGGCATCCTGTGTTCATCATGATCTGTCTGCCAAGCTTAGTTAGTGCACTTCAGCCTTGATCTTCAGCAACCCATTTTCTCAGTCCTTATTTGGCTCATGTGCCTCTTTCCTGACTTTCTGTTCCTTCCAGACCTCAGCTCTTCAAGCATAGGTCATATTTTCATGCATCCATGCCTTTCAAGTACTGAGCAACTTCTGCAAACTACGAATACTGATCACCTGCTGTATTTTAATGAACCAGATCTCATTTTGCTGGTAATTAGTGGCAAAATTTCCACTCTATGAAGATGTAAATGAGGAACAAACTTTTGCTGTTTTTTTCCTCCCCAATTGCATTAAATTGGTCTCACAATGGTTTCTTGTTTCCTCTTTTTGTATGTACCTTTTTAAGTATGTCTCTTTACAAATTCAGAACTATCTCTCTCATACAATTACATAAGTATGTGTTTTTTGTAAATGTAGTTGTGAAAAGGTCTGGTTAGCAATCAGTGTCTCTGTGTAGTTGCCTTACTAATAGAGCTGAAGCTTGGTAACATTACACTAAATAAAAACCTGTTTGTAATTAGGTCTCTGTTTCTCAGGGAAACATTCCTGCAAACAGAACCTCAGAAAAATTCATTCTTTCTTTTCCCTTTCTCTGTGTCTTGGCTCACCCTCTCCTTGTCTCTCTCTGCTCTCTTCTAACTCATAAAGCATTCTCCTCTTATACAACCACATAAAAAGCCCTCTCAGCATTTGGGAACAAGGCCAAAGGTTATGGTTCAAGTGGCTTGCCCTCATATGTGTGATGTCATTTGGAGAGCTGGTGAGGGACCAGTCTCCAGCTCTGCAGTGAGATGGAGCCAAGGGCCAGAGCAGCCCCACCATCCTCTGGGTGAGGGCTGCACTTCTCTTGGACAGCTTGTGATGCCAGGCCATGGGATACAGCACTGCAGGAAGAAGAGAGAAGCAACTGGAGAGGAAGACTGAAGAGATTTGTGGGGGAATGCAGTGTACCTGCAGTGAATTTCAGAGCTGGGATAAGTGGTGTGCATAAAAATCTTGTTAAAATCTGCAGTCTGGAGGTAGGGAGTAGACCCTTGGGAGCCTAAGCCAGTTTTCTGGTGCCAGTGGTGCAAAGGTTTAACCAGGTGCATGCAGATGAAATAACATGGATGGTTCTGCTGCAGGGGGAGAATAAAATATGGAAGTAGATGTACAAGTGACAGAAGCTAAGGTAGTCACTAAGTCTCAGAAGGTAGAGAGGGGGGCCCAGCTTATTACAAGAGAATGAAAAAATGCTTATTTAAAACATTTCACAATTGCTGACCTAAGACAATTAGTAGGCAGTTAGTAGGATATCCTTAGTCCTTGCAGATATCTCAGCATAACACGGTTATATTGCTACTCCAAAGCCAGATTTGCAATTTCTGAATTCTGGGCTTTAATAGACTCGAGAATGTATCAGTACTGCAAAGCAGGTATGAAAACCATGTCTGGTAAATGAAATTTAGATACCACTTAAATATGTAAATGTTTGTGCTTCTTTTAATGTTACCAAATTCAGACAGAATTTTAAGTAGCATATTAACCTTTCTGAAAAGTTAGCTGGCAAATATATGTCTCAACTAATTAATTAGCCTAATATTTGAATAGTTCTTATTATTAGTTTCATTTTTAGATTCCTTTGGATTTGAAAGTAGTTACAGCTTTCCAACTAAACATAAGTTCATAGTTATTTGTAAGTCTTGACACATATCTTTATAACATCAAGTGACTTTCTCTGCACATCCATTCTTGATGCGATAAAGCTTTTTGTGCATTTTCATTAAAAAGGAAAAGTGAATTGCTGTTCTTGGACAGTCAGGTGGTGATTTGATTGTGAACCTAGTACATTTTTAATTCCTAGTCTAGTACCAGAACTAAAATTTCAAACATTAAGTGTCTTTAAAGCACAAAGAAGCCAGTTTTTAAATGGTTTCGGTACTTCCAAGAATAGAGTTTGTAAAGCAGCTTTGAATACTTTTGTAAATACTCCACAAATAATTCTCTTAGCTTGTGGGTAACATTTAGGAACCAGCTTACTAGACATTTTAAATATACTCTTTGGCTTTATCTGCATTTTAGGCAGCTTAAACTACTAAGAGTTTTCCTAGAGCTGCTTTTCAAAGAACCGTAACTTTTTAAGTTCACAAGTTTCAATATTTTCAACTCACCAATTCATAGAACAAAAATTATAAAAGTGAAAACCCTGCTTAATGAATTTACTGATAAACAACTTGCTCTTCTATCTTTATGGATCTTTTGGAATTGATCTTTATACCACAGCAGTCTATTGATTACAGTTTGAAAATGAGGATCATATAACATTTATGTGCCTTTGAGTATATTTCTCATGACTGATTAGTGTAAAAGAAATTGTGAAATGCAGTTTGTCCTGTTAATTGATGAGATCAGAACTATTCTAATATTTTTCCTCCTTACGGGCTTAACTTCATAGGCTCCAATATTAACGGAGCAATAGATAGCCTTTAAATCTGTGATTTTAGGGAGGAATTCCTTCTTCTAAGACCAAGACTACTCTAAGACTAATAATGTTTGAGTATTTAAAACAAGGACAGCAGCACAGTTCATGAATGGAAATGAATTTGAAGATCTGTAGGGAGGAAAGGGTTGGAAAAGAGAAGATTGGCAATAAGAGAGAAAAATAAAGTGGATTAGAATTGGTTTCTTTCAGGGACCAATCTTGTTCCAAGGCTAAATTAGAAAACAGTGTCAGAAAATTCATGTATCTGTGTTTGTTTTGGTTGTTTTTTGTCTACTAAGGAAGTGACATTTTCTCACAGGATAACAGAAAATTATGAAAGACTTAAAAGCATTCTTCCTATATGCTTGGAGCCTCTTTGTAAGCAGGGAAAGGAGATAAGAAATTCAGAGATTGTAAAACAGCCTGGTGAAGATTTGCACGTGTTCCAGGCCCCCTTTGATATGTAAGGCAGCACTCAGGCCTCACTGTGTTTTGCCCCTGCTAATTTGAGCCTAGCAGTCTATGTGTCTCTACTTGCTTTTTTTTGAATCCTCCAGCCAGCAAGATGACTGAGTAAATCTAGTCTTTGCTCTTCAGCCATGTGTCATGGTCATCCTGGTGTTATCTACACTTATCCACGGCACACAGAATCTTTCTCTTTTTCATCCAGCTAAAATGAGAGGCCACACATTTAGGGCAGTCAATTTTGACCAGACTAGAAGTAGGGAAAATTGGATTTCCGTCCTCATTTTTTTCTAAAGTGTAACACTCACTTTTGTCAAATCACCTTTTATTTTTATACCTCTCTCATCTGTTTTGACTAGACACTTCTAAGGCTGGCTGTCTGCTCCACAATGGCCCTTTTCTTCCTTTTGGGCTTTAAGACACCTCTGTAATACAAAGCATAGGATGAATTGCAAATATAAATACAGTATATATTAAAGCATACTTCTTTTTTAATCCAAACATTACCAGTTCAAGAAAATTGGACAGCAGGTATATAAACCTTTTCCCAAGGTTTAGTTGAATCATATTTATTCCTTCATTCACATTATTTAAGATTTTCTCTCATTACTGTGCTGTCTCATCTGGCTGTTTGAAATATTTTATTCACAGATGAATTAGTTTTTCATTTGCCTTTTTTTAATCAGCAAATGTCCTCTCATGGTCCAATTACTTAAACAATCTAAATTGTATCTCATTAAATTATTTTGTTCTTTTAATTTTAGTACCATCTGCTGATTTTGAATTCTTATTTCCAGTACCCTCATCCAAATAATTTATACAGAATACTATGAATAGCAACAAACCTAAACCTGATGACTCTTTGATACTCCAATGCATTATCCATTTCCAGGCTAAAGGCTGAACTGAAAACTCTCTTTCCCTGGAATATACTTGGTCCACAGAGGAGTATCAGGCCAGGAAGCTCACGAATCCAACATTTTGAAAACAGCCAGTGATGGAAAAAACATGTCATTTAATGTTTATAAAGCAAATTCCACTGTTGGGAATGTGATAGCTACATTACTAATAAAATAACTGGAGAGAAGTGAGAAACTGACACTGAAAGGATTTCTTTTAAATACAGAAACACAGCTACAGTTCAAAGTAGCTAACAGATGTGAAGAAGTTGTATGCAGCACTACAGTAGCAGTACTATAGCAATTAATGACATCAGTTCAACATGCAAGTAAAAGGGAAATCCCCATTTCCCTGCAGTGTTTTAGTAAACAGAGTGAAATTACTTGAAAGGTAAAGCAGAACTGTTTTGTCAGTACAATATATGGAGAGGTTGAAGTCTTTGTACCAGTGTCCACTTCTCTATACTATTTATCTACTAAATTCTGTCTCTTTTCTCACCTCTATTTCTTAGAAAACTTGCCTGGATTGATTTTATCCTATTAAAACAATTCCAGAGCCAGAGATAGTCTTAAATCCCAATTTTCTGATTCTTATATTACATAGGTTACTTGGCACAGTTAGGCCATGGTAAATGAAATACTACTGGTTTCTGCCCATCTTTATAAAATTTCTCTATATAAGTAGCTAGGAATGTTTTCTTCAGACCCATTGTTCCACTGCTAGCATCAGAAAGAAGCCTGGCACCATTCTTTCTATATGGTTTCTATTTTAAGAAAGGCTGAGAGTTGTATCAGCAGTGTTATGAGACCAGTGTCCAGAGCTGATTTAAGGTAAACAAATAGAAGCAAACATGCAAAACCATCCATATCCTTCGGCAATCAGTAAAGAGTCCAAGAAATTAAAAGTCTGCATGTGATGGATCTTTTTTAATAAAAGATGAAAATTGGTAGGTCTATTGAATCTACCTCAATACTGAGAATTTTGGCAGAATCTGCTTGGTGCAGCCAGACTGCTGACTGCTCTTATAGATAGAAAAGAAAGAAATCTGCTAGAAAATAGAGGAATTAGAAATATTGAGGGAAATTGTACTAAGGAAGAGACAAACATTTCAGAAAAATGAGGAAGTCATGACTCCAGGAAATGATGGTGGTGGCTGGAGGGGCAGCAGCCCCACCAACATACCTACAGAAAACACCATCCTGGCCATGGCTGTGATTAGTGTCAGGCAGGCTTTTCAACATAAAAAAGCAGACTAAAAAGCCATTTGCAGACCAAGCTGTCTCTTGGGTAGAAGTATTTAAAGACTTAACTGTGGACAGAAGATATAAGGAATGAAGTCTATGCTATGTCTTGCCTTGTTATACAGCAAAGAGATATGCTATCCTCTCTGCTGCTGGGCATGGCTATGTAGTGAATGCTGTGTCCATTTCAAGTCTCAGTTCAAAGTTAGTTTAAGTGACTGAGCCATCTCTTGATGAGTTCTGTAAAAGACAGAGGAAAAAGTAATACAAAATACTTTGCTGATTTCTGCTTTGATAAGTTATTAAATATTAATTATCAATGTTCCTCCCTTTTTACAGTGAAATTAGAAATCTTAGAAACTTGGATTACATAGATCCAGATGCCTTTAAGAACCTCCCTCTTTTGAAATACCTGTAAGTATTTAGTATCTTTAACAAATTGGTACTTAAATCTCACAGATGACTCTTTACATTATAGCAGTTTTGTTAGTTTGCATTTGATTTTGGAACTGACTGCCATGTTTTTCCCTGTTGCTTTATTCTAATGACAGAAAGCCAGCAAGGGTAGGGTTTGGAACTCTTACTCCTTTTGTGAGAAAGGAAAACATGTTCACAAATTCATCAGTAGTTTTCTCCTTTGTCTTATCCATTAAATATCTGGAGTACACCAATATTCCTTGGCAAAATTCCACAGCTAGCTCTTTTCTTATGATAAGTGCTGTCTTACTTTATTTTTGTAGGAAATTGTGGGAAGAAGGGACACAACAGATATATACACATCTTGAGTATTTACTAGACATTTACACAGGGCTTTAAAGCATACCTATCAGCTTTTCAAATGTGAAAAGCTCACCTATAGACACCTGATTTCATATGATCTCTATGGCAGAAAGAAATCCTGAAAATTTCCCATTATTTTCTAAAGAAACTTCTGTGATTTTGAGTAATATTTGGAAGAAAGGCCTCCGTTTGTGTGGGGTGAGGGCAGTGGCAAGGAGGAAAGATTTGTCCAGGTGTTTCCTATAGATGTGAAAGCAATAAAAAAAGAAAGTAGTAAAAAATTCCATTTCAGTAGAACAGTTCTAAAAATTGAGAATTACAGTTATTTTCACTCAACAGGCGTTCATAAAGAAGGGGCTTTAAGCATTTCACATTTAAGACAGTTTCCCTTTTTAGAGCTATATGAACAACTCTTAGCCTCAATGAAAGAGAGGATTCGGGGGTCCAGACTATTAACTGAAGCAGCCTTAATGTCTCAAGTTAAAATAAACCAGAGTTTTAATTATTTTCTTCCTATCAACCTCACAAGATGCTTCCCTCTGCAGATCCACCTGGCCGTCTTATTAGTATGTGTTCTCATTTTTGAGATTCTGCAATTTATAAGTCTGGCATTTTGGATTTTTTATATTGTTCTTGCATGCTTCTGTTTTGGACAGTTGATTATAAATTAATTGGTTGACAATAGAAAGGATGCAATAACCATCCTGCCCTGTTAAACATTTTCAATATATTGTTCATTGTTGCTCAGTGATGAAGTAATTCTTTCCGTTTCTCCTCTCTTTCAGTGGTATTTTTAATACTGGACTCAAAGTATTTCCAGATCTCAACAAAATCTATTCATTTGATGTGAATTTTTTGCTGTAAGTATCTGTCCTCACAGCTGGTTATAATATTGCCATCCTCAGACCACATGAAAATGTATAATGAAGGTTTCTCTTTTGAGAAAAATATAATTTAAGTCTGACAAAGCAGTTTTCCACAAGCAATATTTCAATGATCACTAGCACCAAATCTGGAAAATGCCAGGTCACCTAGCACTATATGTTTGACCTGAATTAGAGACATGGACACACAGCACATTCATGATACACAACTTCTACAGGCCCTTTGCTCTTATTTTGTTCTCGGTTTTGCAATGGCTGTGCAATTCCTGAATTAATATGAAGTCAGAATGGTGTGACACATGGGACCTGAGCTGGGCTACATCCTGCTAACATCAAGTTATCCTATCAAAATTCTTCTAACAATTTTGTGCTGGCATGGTGAAGCAAACTGCAGAACAATTTCTTGAAGAGAATGGGAATGCAAATGGGAACAAGGAGGTCTCCCACTATTATCCTTAAAGGTATTTCAGAAACAGAGCTCTGCTTTGAACTCTAAAATAAGCAGGAGTTTCTTGGTGTTTAAAAGGCAATGACAATATCCACCTGTATTAATCTAAGTCAGAATTTTAGGTTGTAATCAAGCTGAGCAGGAAGAGTAGCTCAGATGCAGACCTGCAGGCTGACACAAGGTAAAAGTATCTTGGTCACTTCTTGGTCACAGAGAGGAGTTACAAATCTTATATTGTAGCAGTTTTCAGCTGGAAGAGGCTTGAACACTGGATGGGCTGAGCAAAAGGCAATTAAAAATGAGAAGTGTTATGTTAGGAGGTGATTTGCAAAGATGTGATTGATGATCTACCACAGGCCTTGTTTCAGTGCTGCTAAGCTGTGTTTGTGTCAAGAAGGGTCAGGTCCCACTGAATTCATGGTCTGCCACTGGCAAGATGAACCTCAGAGCAATAGAGAAATGATGCTTGTTTTGCTAAAAAGCGTAGACCTGTAGGAAGCAATGAGATCTGCCCTTCCAAGGACCTTCTGAGACCAGAGATAAGCTTTGTTCTAACACACGTTCCCCTTGGCTGTATTGCAAGATTGAAACCCGAGTTAGTCAGAGCTCTGAGTGAGATGTATCTACATCTTAAGAATTATTAGGGAGTTTCTCAAAGGCCAGAAGGGCTTCAGCTTAGATTGAAAACTCTGCTAGATCTACTTCTACAGAGTAGAGAGAACCAAGAATTGAACAGGCTAGATGAAACAAAGCAGTTTACAACACCTGTGTTGTAACACCCACATACAACCATCTGTGTTCTTACTTCCAACTAACTCAGTGCCTTTCTAAGTGGCAGAAAGCCAAACATTGTTTTACTTCTGCCCTGATATTATTTTATAACAATAACTAACAAAAGAAAAATACAGGTCTTATATGCTGCACAGAGTTTTTAATGAATAGACTGTACTTTCAAGGAAGATAGTGCTAGGATATATATTTCTACATGTTGCTATTCAATGAAAGCCTTTCTGTTTCTTCCATCAAGAAAAAAAATGCTCTTGAAAAATAACAGGTTTCTAAATAATGAATAAAGTATAGCTGGAGGAAACCCATTCATTAGATTACTATTTGCCTTTGAGGTCAAGCAACTTACAATATTTATTTAGAAAAAATGAACCAATCTGCAAAATGTCGAACTCAAATAACTCCTGGTGGAAACCAACTATCAATGAAAATTACTTGGAATGAAAATGGTTGTAGTACTGTTCACTGTTAGCACATATGTATGCACAAATGTAGCACAGAAAAGGAATGAAGTTATTTCTGGCACATGGGTAATTGTTAGGACTTCTCAGCCCATGGACTTTATTTATTTATAGGCCATACCTAATCCACAACCTGAAGAAAAAGAAACCTTTGCACAATATTTTCATTTCCAGACTAGAATATTATTCAGGAAAAATCAGAAAAAGTGCAATCAAAGACTTTGCTCTGCCGTTTGTTTCTGTGAGCTTTTTCCTCTCTCCGTTCTCCAGTTTAGTAACAGTAAATCTCTTTAGTTTTTCTTTCTCCCTTTTGTTACAACAGAATTTTGGTTTGTGGATACATAGTACTTATTAAGAATGCAGAGTAGGAGTAAAAAAAAACATATTTAAGAAATGAGTAGTGAAACACTCCTTTGGACATGAGGTGAGAACAATCAGTAAGTTATTTCACTTACTAGTGAAAGAGATGTGCCACATGCACTCCTCTAAAGTAAAATGCCTCTGTCCTGAATAATGTATTATCTGACATTTTATCTGAATTTAGAGGGCAGGATTTCCACTCTAAAGCCCCGTGGGTTGTTCAATTGACACTGCAGCTCATGCTTACTCCCTCTGCTAATTCTCTGTGACCAGGACCTGTCTGTGCCATTAGCCACTATTATCACACAGGCTGGCACACCTCACAGAACTACAAAACCCATTTACCTCACGAGATATCTTCCTGAGTGCTGGAATATGCTCAATTCTTCATCCTACATGTATCTTCTGACCTTAGATATAACTAAAGAGGTTATTCTTTTAAACTTATTTACTTGAATAAATAAATTTAAAATTTTAATATAATAAATATGGCAATGTTATTTATAATATATTAATATTAAAATACATTAAAATAATTTATTTAAATAATTATGTTTTAAACTTCTATTTGTTATCAAAGCAGAGAACAATTAATAACAAAGCAGTTCTCCAGATGCTCTGTTGGGCAGATGTTTGATTGTGATATTTTGTCTCCTTTTTCAGTGAAATTGCAGATAATCCTTATATGACTTCAGTGCCTGCAAATGCTTTCCATGGGCTTTGTAATGAATCTCTAACCCTGTAAGTTCTTCCAGTTTAAGTCACATGGCAATTACCTTTTGGCAATAGAGATGGCAAAATGTTTAAAAACAAAATTACTCCTGTCCTTCTCTCTAGTAGTTTGCAACAGAGAAACACCACAGACACACAGTAGTCTGCATAAATTCTACTTTGCATAAATTCTGTACTTTGACAGCTATTTTAATCAGTCCTGCTCTTTTCTTTAAACTGGCTTGACTAAAGTAGTTTTGTTTTTCTATGACCCTAGTGCCAGTGAATGGTTATACTTGAAAAAAAAAATCAAAGGACAAAGTCTGTAAAGTTCTCCCTCTGTAAAGCTACAGCAGGTTTATAACTGTGTCTAACTTTTTTTGCAACCTGAGTGGTACATACCATGGAAACTAATGGATGGCAAACATCAGAAAAGTCATACTTTAAAGAAAATTGTTAAACAGAGTTCAGTAATGCAAGTCACTCAGTGTGAGCCACAAAAAAGTACTGATGGGAGTGAAATTACTGTAATGAGTTATGACCTGAACTGGGAGGAAGAGCATTAGAATGTGAACAGATGAATTCTAAAGAAATTCTAAAAAAAAATCCTTTTGCTCTAAGGGAGTAAAAGAATTAATTCTAAAAATTTAAGGCATGCCTGATAGTAAAATCAGACCTTTTTTGCTAGTTGTTAGTTCCTTTAGCCTTCCTTTATCAGTCCTAGAGGTTCTGTTTATTGCTTTTAGTTTAAGTGTGGGAAAATTATTGCAAAGTGGTTTAGTCCATCATTGCTGTAAAAAGAGGTAGAGGGCACACCTGCCACATGGTATCTTTGATTCAGGTGCACTCAAAAATGCTTCTGGGCATTTGCTGGACCTTGCACAATAGCTACTGCTTCTTCAAGAGATTAAAATTAACCCAGGCATAAATGTGCTGCTGCAAAGAAAAATTATGCATAAGATGTTAGGTATTCATGTATTGAAGCAGCCCAGAATACACTGATGTAATTTCTTCTTTGCTTGCAGTAAACTCTACAATAATGGTTTTACCAGTATTCAAGGCCATGCTTTTAATGGGACAAATCTGGATGCTATGTAAGTAGCAGGTAATTCTCTTCTTTCAGAAGAAAAAACCCACATTTCTCTGCTTATTTGAGGCTCTGAAATACGTATCTTATTTTAATTACTTTAAAAGAGCAAAGAGAGGATGTTAATAACAGCCAGCAATAACAGTATCATTGCTTAATGTCTTTTGCAGTGTGCTTTCATTTAGTATGCATATTTATAGCTCAGAAATAAAATCATGGCAAGTAATTCCATTGTGAGTTTTGTTCTGGTTTGAAGCTACAGTAAAACTTTGTTTGATCAATACCTTTTCTAAGATAATTTGGAAGATAATTATGCTTTTTTTTTACAAGACTGTGTTAGTAAGTTTAGCACTGGTAATGGTAGCAGTTCTTCCACAGGTATCTCTTACCTACAAAAAAGAGAGTGGTGTAAGCTGCTGGGAGTAATTCAGAGGAACCAGCCACTTACACTGGAAATTAGAGGCACATCTCAAAAGCATGAATCAACCATTTCATATTTCCTTGCAACTTCTTATTGTATTTTCTGACAAAATAATATTTAGTGTGTGAATATCCTTTTTACACCATACCCAAAATCATCTGCATCAATCATTAAGAGAGAATAAATCTCAGTTCTAGAGACTCCATTCACTTTGGCAAAGCTTACTCTGGTCCTACAGAGGCTTGACTGAAAAGTCTGTCACTCTCATGAGTAGAGATTTCTTCATCGTGGGCTCTTAAATTAACCAGAGAGACATGAGGATAGATATGATTATTTTTAGTACTTTATTTTAAATTAATCTTAAATTCTGTATGAATTCCATAAGAGTATCCTTCACATGGTCCTAATCTTTCCAAACTGCCTATTTTAGCTTAGCTGCGAGCTAGACTTCTTAAAGTCTGAAAGGTTTGAGTTAAACCAAAGATCTGGACTAGATCTGATTTTATTCACAGTAGTTCAGTGACTTTAAACTTTCACATGAAAAAGGAAGTTTTCCATGATGACATAGTGTTTGTACTAGTGCCCATAGACATCACAAGACGTAAAATATGGCAAAAATAAAGCCAGTGTCTTGATTGAATCCCTCTAAGCTGCATGCAGCAATACTCAGAAACTTACCAAGCCTTAGCCAATATATAAACTGTGTTGGCTTTTCCATTTCTTAAATTTTGACAGAACATGGGTTGGACACTATTTTGTAGCAATTTTTCTTTATGCTTCTCTCATAGTAGGCAGGTGCTATTGCTTCTATTCCTCTTTGGAATTATTATTATTATTAAATAATCAAATGAAAATGTAGTTTTAGAAGATCTGGAGTCCTAAACATCTGCTTTATTGAACTGGGAAGTAGAGAAGCAGATAGCACATACTAGCCTCTGTAGATACTGTTTGCTTATTTTTAGGAAATAAATTTGTAATTAGTATTCTTTAAAGATATATAAGTATTTTTAAGGCCAAGAGTAGAGGGTTTTACAGAGAGACCCGGTCAGACTTGAGAGCTGGGCAATCACCATCTACATTGAATTTAACAAGAACAGTTGCTGGATTCTCCATCTGGCACAGGGTAACCCTGGTTATACACACAGGGTGGGAGGCTGGAGAGCAGACACACAGAAGTAGATCTGGGGGTCTTGGTTGATGGAAAGCTGAACATGAGCCAGCAGTGCCCTGGCAGCCAGGAGGGCCAACCCTGTCCCAGGGTGCATCAGGCACAGCATGGCCAGCCGGGCAAGGGAGGGGACTGTCCTGCTCTGCTCTGCACTGGGGCAGCCTCACCTCCAGTGCTGGGGGACAGTTTTGGGTGTCACAATATGAGCAGGATATCAAACCCTTAAGGGTGTCCAAAGGAGAGCATTCAAGATGGTGAAAGGCCTTGAGGGCAAGCCTTATGAGCAGTGGCTGTGGTAACTTGTCTTGTTCAGCCTGGAGAAGGGGAGCACGAAGGGGAGATCTTGTAGCAGCCCACAGCTTCCTCAAGGGGGGCAGTGGAGGGGCAGGTGCTGATCTCTCTCTGGTGACCCGTGATAGGACACAAGAGAACAGAAGGAACCTGTGTCAGGGAAGATCAACTGGACATTAGTTGAAGGTTCTTTACCAAGAGGGTGGTCAGTCACTGGAACAGGCTCCCCAGGGGAGTGGTCACAGCACCAAGGCAGAGTTCAAATTGCATCTAGATGATGGTCACAGTCACGATTTTGTATTTGGTCGTCCTGCAAGGACTAGGGAGTTGGACCCCATGATGCTTATGGGTCCCTTCCAACCTGTTATGTTCTATGATTTACGATCCTAAGTGAATCCTACCAGAGACTGGCTATGATGCACTGGTCAATCAAATTTAAAAAGGAAAAAAAAAAACAAACAACAAACAACCAACAGAATAACTAAAACTAGACTTATGTTCATGGGTTTATCTACCAGCACTAAAAATGGTTTATTACAACAAACACTTTCCTCCTAATTAAATCATATGACATTTACTTGGAGCAGAGCACTACTCTAGATGTACACGCAAACTAGGGAGCTGAACATGAGTGGTAAAGACTTTATCTGTAGATAAACTATACTGAAATTTCTAAACTAATTTTCTGAAGTAGTTTGGTTTCCATATGACAGGATAAAGTATAATTTTGCTAAGTGCAAGCTTGGAGATTTGTTGTTTCTAGCAGCAGCATTAAGTTAATGTAAGAGGCAAATATTTCATTTTCTCTATTCTGACATTTCCAACTTGAACTCATGTTTACCTACCACTCTATAGTGAAGGAAGTACCTGTTTTTCTCTGGGTCTGATCCAAGAGCATTTGAATTTAACAAAAATAGGAGCAAAAATAAACTAATAGAAAAAGACTGAGGGAAATTTGAATGTGTTTAGAATGACTATCTCAAGGACAAAAATAAGTAACAAAGCAAAACAATCAAACACAATAATAAATTTTTGGCAAATTACTCAAAGACTTCATGTTCTATCCATAAATCAGAAGATATTTTGGGAATCTTGGAGGGTATCTTCTACTATGCATTACGCTTTTCTACCACTTTTGCAGTATTAAAATGCTCATATAATTAAGGGAGGGCCAAAAAAATTAATGCAGATATAGGTGAAAAACCATGGATAAAGGGTTTCCATCACCACACTGAAAAATAGCACTACCCAGCTGATTCTGTCATCCAACAAGGATCAGTGTTTAACAGCAAACCACAGTATTGCCATGCAAGTTTTATAAGGGCAGGGAAGTAATGAACCAGGAATGAAGTGCTGAATGAACTTTTACTGAAAAGCATTCATCTGACACTTGAATCCCTCATCTTAACCCATGATTAAAGTCCTAAATTGCATCACTCCTGCAAAGTAGTCTGCTGCACCAATGTTTATTTCTATAAGGTAATTGGTGAGGAAAGAAGAGTTTTAAAAAGATATTTTCAGTGAATGGCAAAATATATGATGACCTTTTACAGAACTGTCTAAATTACTGAAGTGGAAAGTATGCAATCTCAAAATCTAATCACAAAAATAAACTCCAAAAGAATATATTTACTTTAGTATACACTTTCAGGGTTCACTTATAATGCTTGGCACAGCTCAAAGTTAAGATAAACAATTGGGTGGAAAAATCATATGATGAATCCTTAGAACTGCTCACTTGCACCTTTTTTCCCTGTTCTCCCTTTCTTTAACCTTCATTTCATAACCCAGCTGGATGCACATGTTTTACATAGCACTTGAAATGTGCTGTCAGTGTTTTGTGCCCTCAGAAGGTCCTGCTCAGCATCCTGCAGTCATGGTGTTTTCTGCTGCGGTTGACGCTTAACGCAATATTCTTCCCACTTAGCCCTGGACCGTGAGTCCATAGAGACTGTCAGACACAAGAACAGGAGGTGTACTGCTCTGACTGGATTGAAAAATGGGCCTTCATTCACTTACAGCACTACAAAAACATCAGCATCTCTTACTCCAGATTCTGCACTTATTGCTACAGATTTCCTGCAGTTTGCACTGTGGTATTCATGTGTATCTGATTGCCATCCACCAACTTTCCAAAATTATGATTATTTTAGTGTCCCCACTGAGGCTATATATTACACATAACTATGTGATTTCTAAAACTTTTAAGATTTGTTTACACATGTTGATACCACTGTTGTGGTTTTCTCTTCTGCAGGGAATTTAAATGACATTCTGTGTCATTTAATTATTAGTAAGAGCAGGATTCAGAAGGAATCCTTTCAGAAGGAACTGACTCTACATAAGCTAATTTTATCAAATTAGTATTTACCAAAGCTTTATTCTTTCCATCTAAAAGCAGTACCTATCGAAATAAAAGGGCTTAAATGACTGAAACCAATTAGCATCAGGAAATTGTACATTCTGATGGGCCTGACTCATTGATGTGAAAACTGGCTAACACTGCAGCCCCTCCTTAGTAACACATGGTTCTGTACTTCCCAAAGTCTCTAGCTATTGCTATTTGTAACTTTGAAGATTTTTATCAGGCATATCAGCTATTATATTTCAGGTTTATTAGTCACTATGGTACTCAGACATCAGGGGAAAATATTTCAAAATTGAACAAGCAATGAAGTGCTTGTATAATAGTGTCTAGTTACTAAAGCAGACAGGTTTCATTAGGTTAAGCAGGTTTTTGTGTCCTTCAGCATTACAACCTAGATGTTGAAATCTTGGATTAATTCTTAACTGTTGCTCTGGTTTTAATTTTTGTATTAGTTTTGCAGACAAAATAATAAGTAAATTTGCACACTAAAGGAAATTATCAGGACAATACTGCGCCATTTACAGAATATGAAAATCAGCTCTCAGAAAACACAAACACCAGATGATGCTAGAATGCCATATATTAATAAAAAATGAAAGCTGATTTCAAACAACAGCTGAGAAGGTGATGTAAATGATTTTCCTCTGTAAGAAACAAGGCTTAAGGCATGAGTAATATCCAGTGAATAACATGCCAGAAGCATTATTTGGCTCCCTGAGACTTTCTGTTGTGTAACCCAGATGAAGTGCATTTACTTCTCATTTCTTACTATGGTGATCAGTATAAATTTATATCTAGTGGATGTTATGAAAAAATTGCCAATGACTTCAACCAGGACAGGATTAGAATCTTTACTTAATTTTTTCCACACCACGGCTTGCCAGCTGGGCAAGGGATTATACTGCTCTGCTCTGGTGTGGCCTCACTGTGAGCACTTTTGGCCACAATAAAAGGAAGATATTAAACTATTAGAGAGTGTCCAAAGGAGGGCTGGATGGTGAAGGGCCTTGAGGGGATGTATAAGGAGCAGCTGAGGTCACTTGGTCTCTTCAGCCTGGAGGAGACTCAGGGGAGAGCTCATTGCAGTTACAACTTCCTTGTGAGGGAAAGAAAAGAAAAGAGAAAGACACTGATTTCTTCTCTGTGGTACCCAGTGACAGGACAGGAAGCTGTGTCATAGAGGTTTAGGTTGGGCATTAGAAAAAGGTTCTTTACCCAGAGGGTGGTTGGGCACTGGAACAAGCTCCCCAGGGAAGTGGTCACAGCATGAAGCCTGACAGAGTTCCAGAAGTGTTTAGACAACAGGCACATGATGTGATCTTGGGGCTGTTCTCTGCAGGGCCAGAAGCTGGATTTTGATGATCCTTGTGGGTCCCTTCCAGCTTAGAATGCTCTGTGACTCTGTGAACTTCACACACTCTGACATCTGTTATGACCACCTCCCTATTGCACTTTTTATCTTACTAGCTACTTCACAAGCTAACTTGTAAATTTTTTTTATAATGGGGTACCAATCATCCCACTCTTTCCTTGCTGTTCTTATAACAAAACTTCAATCTTAACTTTTGGCCTGTATATAGAAACCTCCAATTGACTGTGGAGATTTTAAAGCATTTAAAATTTTCATTGAACTCACAACATGGAGGAAATTGTTTTCCTGTTTGTTCATGATGCATTCCATCATGTAATTCCCCATACCCCATTCTGACGAAAGAAAACAAAACTATTTCACTTGTACTTGAAGGTAGTGTGTATGCATGTGCCCTTACATGTATGACAGTGAGAAAAAAAATTTGGAACAAAGATAATAAATAAGTTAGCAAAATAAAGTATTTGTTGAGGAATTTAATTGCTTTTCAAAATTGAAAACCTGTATTTTGTTTCTTGGGTACACAGAAAATGAAGTAACTGATTATGCTTCAATATGTGGCTGGGAATGCATGGCCTTTATACATATTGCTTTTGTACATCTGTGCAGGCAAGTAAACTTGAGATCTTTGGTAACCTGTGTATAACAACTTCCAAATCAGTATTTTGTTTGTTTCTGCAGCTATCTGCACAAGAACAAATACCTCAAAGTTATCAATGATGATGCATTTCTGGGAGTGCACAGTGGACCAACTCTACTGTAAGTAGGTGAAAATGGACTAGAGAAAGCTTTAAAAATAATACTGCTTTAGCTTACAATTTCTTTACAACCATTAGCATCAGAGCAGCATGGATAGGAATGGCATGTTTACAAAAATAATACCAGCAACAAAACCTGTGTTTTAGGGAACTGATTTATGAAATGCTTGCATCCTATATTATACATACAGTTCCTACCAATTATTCTTATGGAAGATTCTGTACTACAACCTGTCTGATGGTGGTACCATTTAACACAAAAGAAGGACTCTTGTATCACACATGTAAAGGCAACTGAAAGAGAGGAAAAAATAATTTTAGACAGGAAAATAGTTACTTCTGATGCTCTTCTTTTTTCTCGTTATTTGACTTCCAGTCTGATTTTATAATTCTCCGAAGAACTTTTCATTAAAATTAGGAATCAAAATATAGAATGAAAATAAAACTTTAAAGAAGTTAAGAACTCCCAGAAGAATCACATTCCCTGATTCAAATTGTCTAGTATGCAATGTAGTGCCTATGGCTGATCTCAAGGAGAACTGAAATACTGAAGGGGGAATTTCTTCCTCCACTGCAAAACCAGATGATGCCAGCAGTGCTCAGTCGATGTAAGAACAAGTTTTACTTTCTGCTCTTCAGGAAAACAGTTTATTCATAGCAGAATAACTGTATTTTTATTGGAAGGAATCCTAGCAGCTACCTGAAATAACAAAAGGTGCGGAAGTCGTTATTTTTCTTTCAGAATCTTTTCAACTCCTGAAAATCAGTCTGGCTCCAGCAGGTGAGAGTTTGCAGAAGCACAGATTTTTGATTCTTGATTATTGTGGGTATTTAAAGCATCAGTGTTGTTGTTATGCTGGACAGGTGCACACGTAATGATGTGCTGCAAAAGGTTGTGGGTGTTAATGGTATGCTGTAAGAGCCAGTTAAGCTTCCTGAGCAAAGGCTAGCTTGGAGATGTGTCAGCTACACAAAACCTCTTGGTTTAGGGGCTAGAGATGCTTTCCTAGGATGTCTAGCATAGTTAGCATATCTAACTGTAAAGAACTTCCTTTTTACCATGTTTTCAAGTTAGATATCACAAATTACTTGAATTTTTTCTAGCCTTCCGTAACTATTGTGCTATCCCAGCTATCACTGATCCTTGATCTCAGGACATATTTTATACTTGCAGTCTAAACAGCCAGCTATCCATCTCCTCTTAGAATAATATACCTTCATGGCTAGTAAGAGTCCTAGCAGTACTTATATCTAAAGAGAGATGTGGTACTTACTGTAGTGTCATTACAGAGAGAGGTATCTTCTCAAAGGCAGAAGGCCAGAAATGGCATGTAAGCACAGTAAATCAACAGTGGATATAAAAAGCCAGAGTATTTCCTATCATGACACTTTGATATCTAAGTCTTAAGAGAAAGCTCCTAGGATGGTGTCACAGTTTAACACTGGCCTGCACCTCACCTCCACACAGCCACATATTTGCCCCTGCATGCAGTGGGATGAGGGAAAGAATTGGAAGGGTAAAAATTAGAAAAATCATGGATTGAGATAATGTCAGCTTAATAATTAAAACAGGGATGTTGAAAAAAAAAATCAGAGGGGCAAGAAAACAAACCAAACCCAAGAACAACAAGTGATGCACAAAAACAATGGCTCACCACCAGCCCATTGATTCCCAGCCAGTCCCCTGGCAATGGCAGTCTTGGCAAATGTCCACCCAGTCTTTACTGCTGAGCCTCATTTGATAAGGTCTAGAATATCTCTTGGTCACCCGGGGTCAGCTGTCCTGGCTATCCTCTCCCAAATTCTTGTGCACCCTTAACCTCCTTGCTGGTCAGATGGTGTGAAAAACAAAAAATGCCTTGGCTCTGTGTAAGTAGTGCCCAGGGAGAGCTAAAACATCCCTGTATTGTCAACACTATTTTCACTCCCAAACCAAAAACATAGCCCCATACTAGCTACTGTGAAGAAATTTAACTCTGTGTCGACCAAAACAGAAGAATTTATGGTGACTGGAACATGTGCCCCAGAGATCATGCTTTTTTTCTGATCAGGATTTCAGCAGCAACTTAAAGGCTGAAATACAGACCATGGATCCACCCTAATGGGGTAATGTTCCATTTTGGCTTTAAAGAAACCAAATGAGAAAGATTTAACTACAGAGAATTGTGCCTAACTATATGTATGTTGTGTGAGTTTGGCCATGTTCTCAGACCACCTAATTAAGCATACTTAAGTATTGAAAAGCTAGGTAATTTTTTTTTCCCAAATTTGGAGTTTACAACAGCAGAGGAAGCAGGGGTTGTGATCACTGAAGAGAGGAAAACAGATGTCAGCAATTCTGGTTCCTTTGTCCCTGTTGTATACTCAGATGTATGTGGATGTATACACAGATTGCTCCCTTTAGAAGACTGTTTTAAGAGTATGATGACAGTACATTGCTCTTCACCTCAAAATGAAACCTTGGCAAGGATTCAGCGACTCTGTGGACCTGATTTACTAAATGAGACGAGCTGCTGCCTAGAGCAAAAGTTCAACAGAGTGCAACAAAAATACAGTCAGGCTCATTATTTAATTAGCTTTTATGAAGCACACAGTCCAAACTCAAAATGTTAGTCACACAAAATACATGTGAGTAGTTAATTATCTGTAGAATGCAGAATTGCTTTTAAAGTATCATTTCCCAATCTAGGAATGGTTCTTCCCACGAAACATAAGCAATTATTTGAGCAAGAGGAGCACTCTGTATTTTGCTAATCAAACAATGCTAACTTTTAGATTTAAAAAATCTTTCAATAGAGTTAAAACAGTATCTGTAGTTTAAGCCCATCTATTATACATTTTATGCTTTATCTATTCCAGTACTCAGAAATTTGTATGATTAAGTAAAAATTCTCAATTGTACTATGACGTATTCAATTTCATTTTCTTAACTACCTGTCTTTTAAATTATTTATATTACTGGATTTCATACAACAATTGCATACTTCCAGCAATGAAAAGGATTATTGACAAAAGCTATTATCACTTAGATCTAGTTCTGAAATACTGACTTCATAAAACCAACAAAGAATTGGACCGAAATATAATAACACAGGAAAAAAGAAAAAACAAATACTCAAACAATGTTCCTACCCTAGAACTCTTTTTACAGGTTTACTTCTTCACAGACTATAACTCTAAAAATATCTTAACTTCATGTGTCACTAGAAGAGGTTTTGGGACAATGCAAAAACTGAGTAGAAGACACTAGCAGGACCGGTGACACTCACCTGGCTGTCTGAAAGGAAAGCCACCTCCCCATCAACTGTGCATCATCTCCTTCCTGAGTCCACCTCAGCAGACAAGTAGAAAGCAGCAAACATAGTACTCAGTTTTCTGATAGATTCAGGATGGACTAAGATAGAAGATTTTAATTTCAGTATATAGGGAATATTCTTTCAGGAATTGCAATGCTTTCTATTAAAGTGTCTCAGTAGGTTAACATTAATCTAAAGAAGTCTAAGGGAATGTAACTCTTCAATGGAAGATGTGATTTCTTTAAAGGATTTTAAAAACTGTGTGGGTTGATACATATTTGTATCTTGTTGGCTTTAAAGCTGTAATTTTAAAAGTCATGATATTTCTTTATAATTCATATTCTCTGCTAAAAGACATTAAAGACAAGAGCTGTAAAAGACAGGGTAAATCATAGATAAATGAACAGCCATTCTTGAATTTGAATGGTATCAGAATTTAGCAAGGCAATATGAAATCCCTACCTCCTTAGGATTTGATTTTTATTGTAGAATTCTGTGAAACTCCTGAAGAACAGTAACAATCTGAAAAAAACCCTGATCTAGTCATCTTTTTCTTTCTTAGGGATGTCTCCAGAACAGCTGTTGCCAACCTTCCAGCCAAAGGATTGGAAAGCCTAAAAGAACTAATGGCCAAAAATACGTGGACTTTGAAGAAATTACCAGCTGTAAAGGTATTTCTTCAGCTAATGCGAGCTGACCTATCATACCCAAGTCACTGCTGTGCTTTCAAGAGCTGGAAAAAAAAAAGTGGGTGAGTTTCACTAACTGGCATTTATTTTTTAAATATATCAGTAAAGACAGTATTTATAAAAATACATCTATTGGCACTTTTGTAACTATTTTTTCTAGGTATAGACAATGCTCTTTGAAACAAATTACAATTGCAAACTGGCAGAAGAATTTTTTGTAGCACCTTTTGCAGCACTTCCTCATCTTGTTGAGCCCAGAATTAAATGGAAAGAAAAAAGAAAAGGGTAATGTTCTACAGCAAGGCCTCAAAAAAAAGTGTTGGAGAGGTTATAGCCTCAAGTCTCATGTTTTTTAACTGAAAAGCTGTTGACTACTGAAAATTTTTTGACTGCAAACACAGCTGCATCACACCATGAGATACAGAATTCCAAATTGCTGCCCTGCTAGTTAGCTGTTAAGAAGCTACTGAACAGAAATTAAACTGATGGAAGTTCTGGGAGAAATTGAACAGTGAGCAACAGTAAAAAAGAAAGTAATATTGTATGTATTATCCAAGAAGTTACAAACAATAGACAAATGTCTTCTTACCTACTAAGAATGTAGATCTCAAAAAAGAAGATTGATTATGGATGCCAAACAAGTAAAATTACTATTGGGGATAAAATTAAAAATACTATTAAAAAGCCCAGAAATGCTATTGTACATTTTATGGTCTGTTAACAAAAATATATCCAATCACATTTTTATAGCTACATTTTCATTCAGCATGATTTGCTTTTGAAGCATTCCCTTTGTTCACATGCTGTGCACCAGTCTGACTGTAAATGCCAGCAGTGATTTCCCCCTCTACTCTTTCAGGATCCTGGAGTACCTGATGTGTAACCAGAGCAGCCACAGCTTTCATAAGAGATCAGTCAAGACTCTCAGAGACCCGTTTTACAAAGATTATGCAGAAGAATACACAGACCACACCAGTGCTCTGTATGACACAAACACCAAGTTCACAAGTTTTCATGAAAATCCCCATTATTACATTTTTTTGGAAGAGCATGGAGAAGGAAATCTTGGCTTTGGCAAAGAGCTCAAGAACCCTCAAATGGAAGATGTCCAGACCTTTGACAGTCATTATGACTATCCTGCATGTGGAGGCAATGAAGATGTAATATGCACACCAGAGCCCGATGAGTTTAACCCCTGTGAGGATATAATGGGATATCAGTTTCTGAGGATTGTGGTGTGGTTTGTGAACTTGCTTGCCATCCTAGGCAACATTTTTGTCCTTCTCATCCTTCTCACCAGTCATTATAAACTGACTGTACCTCGCTTTTTGATGTGTAACTTGGCCTTTGCTGACTTTTGCATGGGGTTATACCTCCTTCTGATCGCTTCAGTGGATCTCCACACCAGGTCAGAGTATTACAATCATGCCATAGAGTGGCAGACCGGGCCTGGCTGCAACACAGCCGGGTTTTTGACGGTCTTTGCCAGTGAACTGTCTGTGTACACTCTGACCGTGATCACCCTGGAGCGCTGGTACGCCATCACCTTCGCCATGCGGCCGGACCGCAAGATTCGCCTCCGGCACGCCGTGCTCATCATGCTGGGAGGGTGGCTCTCCTGCATCCTGCTCGCCCTTTTGCCACTGGTGGGTGTCAGCAGCTACAGCAAAGTCAGCATCTGCTTGCCTATGGACACTGAAACACCAGTGGCTGAAGCCTACATTGTCTTTGTTTTAATATGTAACATTATTGCTTTTGTCATCATTTGCGCCTGCTACATAAAAATCTACCTAACGGTGCGAAACCCCCAGTACAAGTCAGGAGACAAAGACACCAAAATTGCCAAGCGGATGGCTGTGTTGATTTTCACAGACTTTCTGTGCATGGCTCCCATCTCTTTCCATGCTTTATCTGCCATTCTGAACAAACCACTGATAACTGTCTCCAATTCCAAGATTTTGCTGGTACTTTTCTACCCACTCAATTCTTGTGCCAATCCCTTCCTTTACGCTATTTTCACCAAAGCTTTCCGTAGAGATGTGTTTATCCTGCTAAGCAAGTTTGGCATATGTGAGCATCAGGCTCAAGTCTACAGAGGTCAGACAGTCTCAGCCAAAAACAGCAGTGGGTCTTACGGGCAGAGAATCAGCCGAGGGATAGGTCAGGTTCTTACAAGCATTCAGGACCCAGTCAATGATTACCTTCCTGCTGTGACAATGCAGAACCAAATTCTCATGGAAGAATACAAGCAAACTGAGCTGTAACATCTCAAAGTATCACAGCCAAAACCTGGTCAAGAGGTGATTGTGTATACAGTGAATCAAGTGAGAAGATAATATTGTCCATATCCTTTTGCCTAGATGATGCTTTGCTATAGCTGAAAGTAAAACATACGGTCCAGGTGATAATTCTAGAAGTAGATGTGAATGCTCTACCTAAATAGGAAAATTTATACATACATATATATATATACACATATAAACAAACTGAGCAAATATAAAATAAACCCTCATCTTAAAAAAAACAAAACCAAGCAGGAGAGCAACAGTAAGGCTTGGGGGGTACTTATATGACTGAAAAAAAATGGACCAAGTTTGATAATTAAAATCGTATTTAAAGAAATATTAAAGGTTGAAGCTCTCAAACACATACATGTCAAAAGGTTGTTTTTTTCTAATAGCAAATTCCTACAACTTCCACCAGGCCTAAAATTGAATAAATTTCTTCTCATTCTGTCATCCTGACCTAAAACAAATCTAGTCTTTTGTTTGCTGTTCTTGGTTTAGTTCAGTGAGGGGGGGAAAAAAAGCTTCTTCTTCATCATACTGCCTTTATAGTGGTAAAAGGCAAATTATCACTGATTTTGCACCTGCTCATCAAGGTAACAGGTAAGAAACGTTAGGGCATTTGTGTCCCTTACTATCACTCTCTCACTTTTTCATAAACCTATTTAGAAGCTGGTTTATTTGAATTTGTTTTGAAGGCCAGGCTACCCAGTCAAGTTAATGATGGTTGTTTGGCTTTTTTTGGATGACTAATCCAGTTGTTATGGTATTTCAGTGCTGTTTTATCTGAGCATGTTTATTGCTCTGAACACCCTGTAATTCCTGCCTTCTTACCACTTCTGCTGTCCCTACTTACCCCTCTCTTACACTATAGATCTTTCCTTTTAGCACTTTCTATGTTGAGCCGCCTCAAACCTCAGCATAGACCAAGGGAGTGGATTACACCTTTAGTTTACTTCATGCCATACAGTTCACTGCATTGAAGGCTGACTTCTAGCTGCTTAACATGCATTAAGAACATCTATCTTGTAGTGAGATCTGTTACCTGACCTTTGTAATGTTTGCAGCACAACTACAAGAATCACATAGTTATTTTCTGGCTGACCACAGCATGGCTGTAGCTGGGACATATGCTCTCCACAGTGTGCTTAAGGAAATCCATGCTCGGACACAAGGAACAGCCCCCAGATCAAAGCATCCTTCTGCCATGCTGCTGCTAGATGGGGCCAGACCAAGGTCAGGCTTGGCTGTGCTCAGCTCATTCACACACCACAAACAAATGAACTAGGCCTGGCTCTCTACACCTCCTGCAGTCATCAGGACTGCTCTGCACCAGCTCCATTGTTAACACTTGAGTGGCCTGAGTGCCCTCTTTGCTGGCAGGATCACACCCGTTCCCAGCCAGCTCCACAGACTGGCTCTGCACAACTACTACCAAGGTTACCATGGATCATTTCACTCATCTATTTGAAAGCCTTGGCATAAGAATGAAAAATATTGTGTGAATATTTGCCTTCAGGTAGGCATTTTAAAATTTATTTTGTAATATCTATTCTGGTTTTTATGGAGTTATAGTCTTGTAGTAGCCAAAAAAATAATGGTACAGCCCTTTGAACTGCTGGCTACTACAGCTGGAAACTGAGTCATTGCAAATGCCATGTACTTACTCTGTTTGATTCTGTGTTTTCCAAATATTTCAAACTCAATTAGATTCTGTATTTCTGATTATAAATGAAGGCTGCTTCAGCAAGCAGAACCAAGGGCCTAGATTCATGAATTCCATGAAACGTCTTATAGAAAATAAATAATCTATCATTGTTAACACCATTTTTAAAAAATCTACAATATTGCATTATAGACTAATTTAGCTGCTTGTTTTGGGGGACAGGCATGTTTCCATTTTAGGTTGATTCTGAGCAAACTTTAAAAGCAAAACTGCTGAAATCCATGCAAACAATAATTTATAACCTCCTCTTCTGTAATCTGGAGTGACCCAGTGTTACATCACAAACAAAGACAGCTTCTTAAGTGTGCAGATCAGCAAAACTCCTTACTCTTGAAACAGCTGCATTTGTAATGCTCTGGCCATGTCCAAGAGTTCCATACAAATATGGGCCTTCTCAGATGCAACACCTCCCCTGCCAGGTTCTGCCACCCTTCTGATACTGGAATAACCATTAAAGGGAGAAACAGTTTCCTGAGTGCCTTTATTATCTCAGCAGCAGCAAAGACAATTAAGTTCTAATTGACATTTATCCTACAGACTTCACAGACACTAGTGTACCAGTGGAAAACAAAATCCAGCTTAAATCATATTCTTTTTCAGAAAGGAAGGAAAGACTAAATCAAAATTTGTGTTAAAAGTGCTTTTAAAAGTAAAGTGGATCTTAAACCAGAATATTTCTTTCACAGAAACTAATAGGACTTTGGAAAGATGTGGTATGTTGGACAGGTTGCTTGTAAATTAATGCAGCTGTTTGCTGTTACTAATGGATGACAGATATATTTGCACATTATTGAACTTTTCTGTCTCTCATTATTGCATAAACATTATGCTGGTTAAATGAATTCCGAGATACTGCTTTTCTCAACAACGTTTGGTATTTCCAGTTTTTCTTGCATAGTCCTTCTTGTGTTTAACTTGGTAAAAAATATTTAAGAAGTTCTTGAAAAGGTCCAGGCAAATAGAATTTAAATAATTTATTTGCTAGACCTTTTCTTGTAAACGTTTGTATCCTATAGATATTCTCTTCCATTCCTGCTCTGATCAATTCCTTGAACCATTTTTGGGTTTGCACATATCTTTATGTAATATTTGATATTTTAAATCTGTCTCAGCAAGTTGTATTATTTCTGGCATTTAGTATGCACGTTCTCTGGAATACTTCAGAAATAACGCAAAGCATGGGAATAAAATGTTTTGTTTGAAACTGGAAGAGGCTTAAGTTTTTTCAAATTTTAAACTATTTTTCCTATAAAAGAAGTTAATACTATTCCTTTTGCATTTAACTTCATTGTTCTCCTTGGCTGAATCCCTATCCCATGTCCTATCCCATGACACACAGTCTGATGTAGGTTTGGGGGTTTTAGCTCCATCATTAGCTGTGAGAGGGACATCCTAAATGGCCATCTCAGACAGTGCAGTAGGGATAAAGGAACAGCAGTAGTACTGCTGAGCTCAGGGGTTCCACAACCATCATTCATTACATCCAAGATAATCCAAAATGAAAAAAAAGCTGTAAAGTTGAGATGGGGCCTTAGTTATGAACACTTGGAACTTTCTCTGAGCAATTTAATGGCTTTAGGGGACCTTTGGTAGACTCCTTTCTCTTCAACAGAGAGAGATGTGGGTTTTTTATAGAGTAGCTATTGGTTATAGATTACATCATCTGCAACAGGTCAGCTATAGTCAAAGTAAAGCACACCCTGCCTTGCTATTGATATTTGGATTCTGAAAATAGCACAAGCAATCAAAGATAAATTTCACATCACTACCACAGCATTTTGGTTTATTAACTTAAGTGCTCTCTTGCTTCCTTTCTTGTGGGATAAATGAAGTATTAATGCTCACATTACAGGAAAACCTGTATCAAAAATCTCCTTAGAAAGACAAGCTTGATTTGAGTAGAAGCCCTATGCTTATGTGTTAATATGAACCAAACCCTCCCTCCCAGGCTGTCTGGGAAGGCTGATGAGTAATAGCAGCGTAATCTGTATTGTTTTTCTAGCAGATGCCAGGCATCTGCACTCTAAAACCACTCAGTCATCAAATGGTTTCTGGGTTGCTGTTAAAAATTGGACAGTGAGGCACAAAATTAGTTGGATATTATGCCTTTCCCTTAGGCACTCTCCTCCTTTGTAGGGATTCTGGAAACACGACATGATACTGCACTTACACATAGGCTTTGTGGACTATGGCACGAGATGTTGAAGGGCCCTCATCATGCCCTGGAACAGAAGATGGTTAAGAGGTCTTAGTGACGCACACTGGCAGATTCTGACAACACTGTCAACCTAGAATTCCCAGTGGTCAAAAACACATCTCCATAAAGCTGGAATACGTTTCATCTGTTCAGTCACTTCTATTGGACTGGACTTAATTTTTGTGTGACTGGAAATCATGATGTGAAAGTAAACAAATGAAGGCTCTATGAGGTCAACACACAGAGTATTTCCCATCAGCTCTTAACTTCCTATCCCCATACCACACCTGCCCCCTCTGTGCCTCATGTACACACACTGGTATGAAATCCCACAGTATCCCAAATTTCTATGTTCTCAGACAGGATACCAATCCTGTGTAGTTTTGTAACTGCCTGGCCTTACTTTCCACCCTGAATATATTGTGTAACTATTCCAAAACATAGAAAAGTCTCATGAACTGCAGCACCAGACTTGGACCTTATTGGGGCCATCCTGAACTTACTCCTTTCAAGAGTTTAACTTCCATGGGATTAATATAATCAACTTGAATCTTACCCCTCCCTGTTTGGGAGGACTTCTCTGCATATAATCCTGATTATATGCAATGCCAGGGCTTGTACTTGTGGTCATCTCAAGTCATATCCTACTGCTGCACACCTGTGCAGTTCCACTGAGTTCCACTGAAGCTCATGAAGTTTTGGTAATGAGTTCAAGGAAAAGGAACCCACTCATTTGATTCTCAGCTATTCAATACACAGCTGTGATGAGGAGTATCCTTTGAGTTCTTTTTCTTTTCTCTTAAGGAAAGAAATTATGTTGTGAACGTCAGCTTCATTAACAACCTCTATCTAAGAGCTCACTAAGCAGTCATTAGAAAGTGACTGAAACTATTGGATTGTTACTCACATATATACTGTGATACTTTTTATAAGACCTACATTGCTGCCAGGAAGAGCCTCTGTTTCAAACACTGAGACTTGTAACTGACTGGACTGCCAAGCCCATGCTGGGTGTCTTACAGCTGGGTGTCTTCAGTTGAAATTACAGTGTCTTTTCTTTGAAAAGTGAAGAAAAACTACAGTACTCATGAAGTAAAAGGGGCTTTTATGAAGGCAAAGCTGCAACAAATTAAACCTGAGCAGTAACAATGGGTTTTAACAAAAACCTTCTCACTGCAGGCTCTGAGGTGTTACCTGAATGTCTGTCTTCCCCGTGGCTTGCTGCTGACATATGCAGGATAGCACTGAAATACCAAGCAGCACTAAAACTGTATTTGTGCTGGTTTCAGTCTGACTGCAGTAAGAATTCCCTAAGTTATATGTGGATTACTGCTGCTGCCTAGAGGGAGCTGTGGAAACAACAAATTCTTTTTGCCAGCTACAGATTTCCAACTAAATCCTGCAATGGTCAATATAAAGCAGGAAGAGTAATATTTTCATTAAAAAGCAGTTAGGAGAGTGTCTGACACACTGGCACATGCATTCTCCCCATGAAAAGTCCAGAAGGAAAAAAAAGGGGTTTTTCAATTCATACATACACTTCTCCTTTGACATGAAAGTATGCTTGCAATCTCTCCTTGATTTTTGTTTTTTTAAGGGCTGGCTGCATTATTTTATCTTTTCCTCTGTACCGTTTCCTCTTCCCAGTTTCTCTTTACGTCTCCTTCCTCTGCTATTGCAAAATCCCACACTCTATTTTAAGAATTACTTTATGTTTCTCACCTACTATCTGAAGTGATTTAGGCTACCTGGCAACACAGGAACCCCTGAGTGAAATAACAAAGTTGTTTAAGGACATGAAAATCATTTAGGAGAGAAAATGAAATCTAAAAGATCTCTGAACGAAGATTGACAGCAATTTGATCTGGTAAATTTAAGAACTGCTCTACTTTCACTCTGCCCCCTCCCAAAACCAACTTAAATGATACATTCAAAAAACATCTATGATATGAATACACTTCACCTTTAGCTACCTGATTTTTAACACCAGTATCACCATCACACTTATCAAGCCCTTGTCAACTCTTTAAACATACAGGGAATTTCATTAGATGCTGCTTTAATGTTTGAAGATTGAAATTACTGATTAAAATCACACAGAGTACTGATTAAAATACAGCCCACAAAAACCAGGACATCAGTAATATTATTCCCAGCACTAATGCTTTTTCTTCATTAAAACCATGAACAAGGTGAGCTCAGGGAGGAAAGGGCTTCCATCCTGCAACAATTTGAATTTTCTGAAACAATAAATCCTATTTTAGAAATGCTGTACTTCCCACAACAATGTTTCCCAGTTGGAACATTACCTGCTGGAACCAGACAGCCCACCTAGAGACAGCCCGCTGTTCCTCCAAGGGGAAAGGTCTGTATGAAATACTCAAGACGCTGGTACAGCAGGACACAGGAGGAGCCCTATCTGCAGGGGGCTCACAGCAGGATTCCTAGGAGAAATGGGAAAAATCAGGCAGCCAAGAGCCTTAGCAGAAAGGACTGCCTTCCTTATTTTGCTGGTCAAAATGGTTTTCCCCATCACAAGCAAGGAAGGGCTGTTCTTTACCTTGACATTAAATCCAGCAGCTCCAGTACTTGTAAAGCAGCGTCCGGACTCTCTTGGGATTCCAATGGTCTTATGTTCCAGATATTTAGAAAGATTTTTCCACAACGCTCTTCTCCTTCATTTGGTTCCTCTAGCAAAGGAAAAACATTTCTACCTTGACAGATTCACACATCCACACATAACATTTTTTGCCATTACGAGATTATTTTTTATTTTTACAATTTAATTATAGTCCTTGGTTTGGATTTGCTACTGAAATATACTTATCCAAATTAACACCATGTTTTCAATTTCAGTAATTTTTTGTTCACCAAATTGAACTAAAAAGGAAAACAAAAGCTAGATGTATTTTTAAATAGTTATCATTAAAAAGCATATTAAAATAGCAGTTCATGAATATCAATCTACAGAGAGCAGTTTTTGACCTATGGAAGTGAGTGGGCAATTCAGAATCATTTGTAACGTAAAGCACTATTTGCTTTTATTCTCTCTCCATACTATCTTTCAGATAATCCTCTTTCAGGTCACACAAGGGCATAGACATTTATACTATGTAAAAGGGTGTTATTACATAGGCACATAAAAAAATAACTGCGAAAGTCTTCATTCTAAAGAAAAAAATTGTCCTAAATCAAATTTTCTAAATGTTATATATCCACACTGAAGGTCAAACGTGGTTCAACTGCAGTTCACCTGAGTGTACTACAGATGTCCTTACCTCTGGAAGGATTAGATTTTGGCATAATCCCATTAGTGGTAAAGAGTGCTGAAATCTGCTCTGAAAACAAGGGGCATGTCTTTAACAGAGTAGTTCACAAAAAGAAGTCTGCATTAGAAATAACAATACACAATCAAAAGCTCATGCAGTTTAAGACAAGTTCTAAGGAATAATGTATAGTTGAAAATAAATGGGTATATACTGAAAGCTATGCTAATATCTCAAGATTCTTATCCACTCATACCTCTGCAATGAAAATAATTAAGCCATATAAAAATCAGAGAAGAAAATTATGTGGTTTTAAATATACTTGATTTTGCAAAAAAAGAAATTATTTGAATACTTTGCTCAGCCACACCTGGGAGAGCACAATTAACATTCAATCGTAACACTCTCAGCTTTTCTCACAGGAATGAAATCTGTATTTTTTTGTGTTTTAACTTAAATTTGCTACTAATTTGTCAGCATTCTGCTTTGCCTCCTCTTTCTGGCAGGGTACTTTTGACAACATTTTGGCCAAAACAACAGGCCATTTTTCTGACCTGTTTGTTTTTTATGTGGTATGCAAGCTACAACAGCAATGATCTCTTTTGGAAAAACACTGGATTTTTTAATAATAAAGAGTTATTCATCTAGAATCAACTCCAACTCCCTTTCAAGTCAGGCAAGTTTTATGAAAAAAGCAGTATTGTATTTTTTTAGATTTCCTTAAGTGTTGAGGGCTGGAGAGCAAAGAGGAGTATTAGGGGGCGGTAGAAGGGGGTCCATCCTTGAATACTAGGGAAAAAAACCAGAACACCACCACTCCTCATGAGGCTTGGTTTGCTATACATTGACACCACTGTAGATAAAAAAATTACTTCAAAATCATCACATTCCAAAATACACCCCCTCCATACAGGCAGTATAGCCTACACTTATTTTCTTTCCAATTATTTTAGAGTTTCAAGTTAAAAAATTAGATTTAAAAATAAATTGCAAACCATGTCTCAAGATACTGCTTTTAGATAGGAACTAAGAAGATGTCACCTGCTTATGCCAGAAAGCAATTCTGTCAGATTAGATTAACTGATGAAGACAAAACCTTATTGATCAGCCAGTTATCATCCAAGAACTCTGCACTTCTCAGTATTTTCTTGCATTCCCATGTACAGGACTAATATCTTGATATCACACAGAATCATAGAATCAATAGGGTTGGAAGGGCCCTCTGGAAAACACCCAGTCCAACTCCCCTGCCAGGCCACTAATCCAGGTGGGTTTTGAGTATCTTCAGACAGGGAGACTCCACAACCTCCCTGGGCAGCCTGTGCCAGTGCTCTGCCATTCTCATTGTAAAGAAGTTCTTCCTCACGCTGAGGTGGAACATCTTGTGTTTGGCCATTGCTCCTTTTCCTGTTGCTGGGCACCACTGAAAAGAGTTTGGCACCATCCTTTTGACACCTATGTGTGAAATATTTATATGCAGCAATGAGATCCCCTCACAGTCTTCTCCAGACTAAACAGGCCCAGCTCTCAGTCTCTCCTGAAAGACTTACTCCAATCCCTTGGCCATCTTTGTGGCCCTTTGCTGGACCTTCTCCAGTAGCTCCTTGTCCTTCTTGTACTGAGGAGCCTGGAACTGGACCTGGCACTCCAGATGTGGCTTCACCAGCGATGAGTAGAGGGGAGGATCACCTCCCCCAACCCACAGTTCCACTGTTCCCAATGCACCTCAGGATACCACTGGCCTTAATACAAAGTTTTTCAACCAATCTTATCTCAACACCTAAGCCTTAGGTTACCACAGGGAGAAATCTTTAAACAAATACGCAAGTCTGGCCTCACAATTAAACTACGAATTTTTTTATAACATTGTGATGGTATTAAATGGAAAACCCGCACGGCACACTGAACAAGTAAGTGACAGTGAAATTATCTCCATGTGATGAAAATCAAAGCAGAATCTTCAACATTATTATGGATTAGTAATAAGCCTCATGGTATGAAACAAATGCACGTGCAAGATACGAAATGCAGTGACAAACATTTTTAAATAACATCTTTAATTAAAGTTTTTGCAAAGGCAAAATATTAAACTTAAAATAGGTCTTAGTACATCAAAATACTAAGTTCTCTAATCGTATTCCAAGCATGGCCTTTGAAACATAATATCCTGTATATCACAGAGGAGCAACCTTGATCTGCAATTGTACAGAATGAATTTTACAAACATAATAAATATATTTACCCCCTTACACATAACAGTATATGTACAACAGCAGTTGACAATAGTAGCTCAGAACAGCAAAAAAGGATAGTCCCCCACTCCATAATCTATTGGTACCCTATGCACTCTGGAACATGTCTCATTGGATGACTGTACATATAGTTAACCCAAGGTAGTTAGTTTTTCCTCTTTCAAAAAGCTCCTTTTGTTCCACAACATCTAATCCACCAAATAATAATTAAAAAACACACCTCATGAACTGCCTGAAAAAAGTAGACGACATGGAAACCAATGTACTGGTTTTTACACATTTCCCAACCAATCACAGCAATGGGAAAACGAGACTTTAAATGCCAGACACCAATACAGAACAATATGCAAGTTTCTTCATCTGGTATAGTCACTAATGTCAAAGTCTGAGAAGAACTCTAATATCAGATGGGGGTGCATGGGTGGTGTGGGATGGCACACAGTAAATCCCACAGTGCTGTGTAAGGCAGCCCAGTATCAATCCAGTGTGCATTGCCCTAAAACCACTGTTCATTTCCTGGACATCTTACTGCATTCTATTAGGAAGCTTTTGCTTTGGGGGAAATTCTGGGGGGCTTTATTGTTTTTAAAGGAGCTTTTACAAATTGAAGAGATTAAATCAATATGAACTTTAGTTAACAAGGTCTCTTAACTCATTCACTGAAATTAAGAAATTTTACTCCGGTAGTGTTATGTGGTGACATAATTACTGCTAACAGTCAAGAGGTGAAATTATTTTCACAGACACAATGAAGTTTACTTTAGTACTCCTAATTGTGCAGCAAAAAGATAAGAAAATATTTATTTTAAAAAAATCAGTTACATGACACAACATGTTTTTTGCTCTCTTCTAGAAAATGTGCTTCAGAATCACATACCAATCCTGGAAATAAACTTGGACCACAACTGTCACTTTAAATAGTGTTGAGGAAACTGAATTATGTTTAAATGCAAGTTGTGAGTACAATGCAGGAACAAGGAGTATGAAATCTCAAAGAAATCTAGTTGCTAACCAGCAACTGAGGGGGAATAAAAACATATTTTATTTAAATAGTCCAATAAAATTCCTTATGTGACTAAATTATCTATTATCTTCTTAAAAGAAAACATTTTGTTTTCCACTTAGATGGTTTTAAATGATTGCACACACTAAAACCTAACAGAATTAGCACAAAAAAGCTGCTTTTCTGATTGAAGCACTGTAGGAAATTTACTCTCTCAGGAATCATTGTCATACTGGCAAAACAGGTATTCTGCAAACTGAAAAGGCACAAGACTCAATTTTGCCCAGTTGCTCTACAAGTTTCCATCAGCCATCATGGTTATAATTCTGGAGTTATCTTCCCCATTTTTTTTCCCATCATAAAAAAGGTGCTCCATTATCTGTGCAAATTTTAACATAAGCCCTCTTGAAACCATTAATTGTTTCCATAATACTGAACTATTTAAATTGGAAAAAAAAAGCGCTATTTATAAGGGGGAAAAAAATCACTTATGAACATGGGAATCCCTTGCCCTCTGAAAGGAATGGTTTCTTTTGAACCTAATGAAATGGTCTGTTCAGTTATATAGTTAAAACCATGATTAAAAATTCAAGTATAATAATAAAATTAAGCAAACTACATTCTTACAGCAAGCTGCTACAATAAAATGAAATTAAAACATGCTTTTCGACTTAAAAAAGGAACACTTGATGTAGCAATAAGAGCACAGTTTGGTATGTGCATGGTTTGACTGGCTTTCCCAAAACTTCACAGATACTTGTATTTGAAGACAAAACCTATCTGAAAAGCATACCATACAATTAGCTTGCAAGAGGCTGTGCAAGTTCAGAAAGCTTCTAACATCCTTCAGAACAGACTAAGCTTAATTACCTTTAAAGTTCAGCTACCCCTTAAAATAGAGAGGCTATGCAGCTTCTAGTATATGTATGTGGGTGAGAAATATCACTTAAGTTGTATGAAAACAAAGTGTTGTGTAAGTAAACTGGGTTCCAATAGTATAAAAAGGAATCTATAGATAAAGGGATGTTTTTTCCTTTTACTGGTTTGGTTGTGCAGCATTATGGGAATTTTTCCGAAGCCCACTTCTTAAGACTTACTGGTAACAGACATGGAAAAGGTGGGAAGGAATTAGTTGGTATATTACTAGTTTCCTTGCAGTTGTACATAGAAGTGTCAACAGTGGTAAAAAAATAAAATATCTGCGTAGTTCAGAAGAAAGCAAACACCAATCAGTTTGAGATACCTTGAAAGCCCCAAGGTAAAAATGCAGTCTAAATGGTGATTCCATTACAGAAGAAACAATTAGAAGAATCATCAATTAACTTTTCATAAAGCTTATAAATGTAGATGGCTTTCTAACAACCATATGGCTCTAGACATAGCCTACAGGCAGTTTTAGTCATTATCAATGAGAGCGCAGGTGTACAAAATCACAGCAATAAAACCTTCCTTACAATTTGTTGTGATTTTTCTACACTACTGAGACTACAAATGCACTTGGGAGACAAATGAATCAGAGAATGAAAATTAAAGCAGTTGTTACATACTGCTAAAATACACTTGTGACTTATTAAATAATGTTTAAGATGTCTCATTCTCAAGCAAAAAATAAAGTCAGAAATTATGTCTGCTTCTCATGGTCTTACCTAATTCAGTAAAAATTATCTTTGTGGTGTCCTTTTTTCATCATCTTTTCAAGCACCCAACAAAATGGAAAATTTATTGAAATGGTGAGCCACATGAACATTCCTTCCTCAACAGTTTCTGAAATATAATGCCTATTCCCTCTCCTTGTTCAAAAGTAACTGCATTTCCAAAAGCAGGGCTTGCAAGAATGACCCCTATGCAGGAAGAAAGTATCTTCAACTTCTGAGGTGAGAAAGGGAAGGAGGGGGGAATAACTTTGTTGCTTTTCACAAATTGAACAAAAAAAAACCCAAACAAACAAACAATAAAAAAGGCAAGTGAAAAAGTGACTACACAAGATTTAGTGCATCTGACTGCTTAATTTGCTGTTACCAAGGGAGCCTAAAGACACTCTAACAAAATCTGTGTTCTCAAAAGCTGTGCAGCTCTCTTCATGAAATTACATGCCATCTGGAAACTTTATAGAGATTAACTGCTGCAAGTAACTTCTGGCTATACTTTTTAGTAAAGCAGATCTTGGATTAAGAGTTACAGCCAGGATGTTAGAATTTCTATGTGATTTTCTGTATTAAAAATTTAGTCATTCCTGTGGTCTGTTGAATTATTTGTGGGTATCTGGACTACATACATAGTAAGCAGATAAAGGAATGCATCTATTATGGCATTACCTAGATATTGGATCCAAAAGGTCTCCAAACCCTTTAAAAAATGTTTTCGTTAAAAAATCAAGGGAAACTTACTTGTTTCAATTCAGTGATGCTGAACCACCACAAAAAAGCAAGAATATAATTAACAAGTTAAGCAATCTGACTTTTGTGGGGATGAGGTGCTTCAAATTTGAAAAATGCAGCCCTAGATAAAACCTATCACATGAAATTAAAATAGTTTTGAAACATAAATCATCATTTTGCAATTTTGTAACTGCTAGGAACAACAACCTGTTTATGGGGAACTGCATTGAAAACAACAGATATAATAATTAATGAGCATATCAGAATTAAAAATATTTTCCTTATACAAGTTATTTAAAATTTAACACCTTAATTCTTACCCTTCTGTACAAAGCTTGCACGCAGTTTAAGTAAGATTCTGACCATCATCACTACCAAAAGGAAGTGTTCAAAGCAAAGATTTGTACACACAATAAGCATTTTCAGATTAATAATCTATCAAAGGGAATAGTTCCTTCAATCAGTGGAAGAAGTATTTTAAAATCTTAAATCAAGGGCAGGGGGGACAAAGCCTTACATGCTAAATACCAGCTGTAGGTACCTGTATGTAGAATTGATAATTAAGGTATTCCTAACACACAAAACCAGCTCCCAGACAATGCTATAGCTGCTACAGTCCATGGCTTGCTCATCTGAAGTAGTGTCTTTGTTGCCACATTTTACCTTTGTTCCAATACTTTTGTTTATTTCTGATGTGCAGATACACATTTTGATTGGAGTATACATCCAAGTCTCAACCTTTCCTGCTTTTGTTTTGTTTTTTTCCTTTTACAGGGAGTTCTTTTGTTTTGTCTTTTAAAACTTCACCATTCTGCGTCCCCAATGGCTTTGGAAAATACATAATCTCTTCCATTAAGATTCATGATGCCATCTTTGAGATGAAATTTCCATTTGTTTTTACTTCTGTGAATCTAAAACAGGGCAAAAACATTAACCTATTACTCTGCATCAGAAATAGGTAATAATGCGTAAGTAAATTATAAGGGCAAGAAAAATAAAAATAACTATTAGACATATATTACTAAATTATTAGAGTGCCACATCCAGTCTTTCCTTAAACTGCTCCAGGGACAAAAACTCCACCACCTCCCTGAGCAACCCATTCCAATCTTTAAGCAACCCTTTCTGTGAAGACATTCCTCCTGATGTCCAGCCTATACGTTTAATTTAAAACTAAAGAAAACTGAACAAAATTCAGTCTAAAGGTAGAGGAGTAAACATTGGAAAAATTTAAAAAAAAAACCCAAACCAACAAAATCCCCCACTACAATTTGTAAGCACTGAGCAAATAGTTGCAATCTATCAAAAGCTGCATCTGAAAGAGCAAAAGACCACCAGATGACCAGATATTCAAAGAAAGCAAAGACTTTCCAGAAAGTTGAAATGCTATCCAAAAGGAAATTTTATCATAGACTTTTGCAGATGGAATAAAGATGTAATTCTAGACCAAGGATGGTCTAGAAAAAGTTAAAATTTTACATAAGTCATAAAAACAGGAAGCCCTGCTGCAATTTTTCAATTTTTATCAAGCATAGAAGTCTCACCATCTACCATTAGTGCTGTAGAAACAGTAATCTGGCACCAAAACAGCTATGACCAGATCACTCTACTCATTATTTCTAGTACTGCTCGATCTGTTCTCACTTTAAGCTGAAAAAAAGACAGTCAGTGGCAAAAGTTTTTCAGCAAGTAAATGAACCAGGAAAGATCTGGCTTCTATACACACTACTTGCCCTACTGAATGGCGTTCCACAAAAATCCCTCATCAGAAGGATTTGAGCTGCCATGAGGTTAGAAGGAAGGTCCTCAGATGAATAACTGAATAAAGATGAGAACACATAGGTAAGAGCACAGTTTTTACAGCAAAATGAATTCATTCCAGCAAAGATTTGTATTGGTTGGAGTCTACACAGTTTTAAGAGCTTACTAAGGATCTGAAAAAATGACAAAATGTTCCCGTGATACAAAAGAACTAGTTACTGAAGAGCTCCAGAATGATGTTACTACCCTAACTCACGGTGTAAGAAAACAATGCTGGCATTCAAGGCATACAAAGACAGTAACAATGGGGAAAAAATCAATTTCTATTTACACAGACAATAAAAGTGGTGGGTTTCAACTAACAATTACAAGTCAGGAATGAGATTCCAACGTTCTAAGACTTCCTCTTGACAGTATCAGCTCTGTGTCCAGTGGGGCCAAAAACATACATGAACTAATGCAGAACATTGCTAGGCCAGCAAATAAATTGAAGTGTTAACTGTATTCCTCCCTAAACCTTATCTACCCTTATAAGATACAAAAGAAATCAAACAGATCTGCAGAATGAAAGTAAGAGCAATCAATTATTTGAACAGCTGTACAAAATAACCAAGTGCAGCTCTGATTTCAAAGATATGACTGAGGAGGGTTATGATTATTTGCAGTATTACAAACAGCATGAAGAAAGCAAAAAAGAAAAGACTCTTTAGAACTAGGAAGTATCATATGATCTAATGGGTTTAAAAACTAGGTGAACCTCCACACATGACAAAATACATTTATGAAACTTCTTGTCATAAGGCAAAGTTTTCAAGGATTCAAAAATAATCAGATTTGTTTCTAGCAAGTAGAGGAAAAAAATCATCTGTTGGCCATTTGAGAAGAAGGCACTTTCTCCTCCTCAAGAGACAGCTCACAGAAGGATGGTAAAAAGCTCTATATGAGCATTGCTACCGGTCTGTTCTTGTCTCATAGTTCCAGAAGCACCCACCATCAGCTGATGCAGGACACTGGCCAGGAGGGAATTGCTCAGATCTAAGCTGATCCTATTATTCTAGAGGATCTCTTGAAAAGAGATTAAGTCCTTTCAGAGTATGTGGCACTGGAAGTTAACGACAGACACTGCTCCCTGCTAAGTTCCCATTCCTAACTTTTTTAAACCTTGATGAGGATTTCAGAGTTGTTCCTGTTGCTCAGTTTCAGCAGCTCCCAATAAGCTTCTCTACCTGCTGTTCTGAGGTCCCTCATTATTACTTACAAATTGCTTCAAAACAGTTTTAGATTACAGTCTAGAGGAGACAGATAGCTGGGACGTAGGTCTTAAATTCTGTGTTGAATCTGATGGCAAGTCTAAGCAGAGTCTGAGCATAACTGAAGACTTGCTAACACAGCCATTGTTTGCAACATAGGAGCTTTTATTCAACAAGGTTACAGCTTTCTTTTTTTTTTTTTGCTTTAGAAAGGATCCCTATTCATTGTAGCCCAATTAATCACATACAGGAGAAGAAAAAGGAAGAAATATCCTCATCAAATAATCTGTGTACTACCTCAGCCAAAAGGTTCTGGTATCATCTAGACACATTTAAAAAGTTTCCAGTACAGATAAATCCTTGCGTATTCCAGGGAAAACATGATCCCCTGTAATGACTAAATTCTTACAAGACAGCTCAGCAGAATTTAAAGCAAAACAAGCACAAGCATTCCACACTGCCATAGCACAGCAAGAGCATTCTCCTCTGGTAACTATCCTATCATCCAGAAAAGATACTTTGAGTGATCAAAGAACAGTTTTCCACAAGTCTAAATCCTGATGACTACTTTTCCTGTTTATAGCCACAATAAATGTACAAACTTAGTAACAGTTCACCTCTCCTGGTCTCAGAAGACTGCCCTCTTATTAAAGGGCACAAAAAGACACTATGAAGAAAAATAAAATGCAGACAAATTTTTCTAAACTTTACTCATTACCAAGTTTAGTACAAACATGGTAACAAACCTGTTTCAAAAACAACAGGTAATTCTTACATTTCCATTCACATTATGGTCTGTACAGATCTACCTGTACTTAACAGTAACAAAGACACTACTTAAAAATTACGATTTGATAGTAAGAACAGAGAAAGTAAAACTCTTGGATTGTTTTCTGTAGAGATTTACCTTATCATACTGGCACACAACAACATTTTCTGTATCAAACAGTTCTTGTCCTTCCTCATCACTCACATCATCTTCACTGTTCAGAGGCTCCTGAGAGAAACACAAGCAAAAAGTTATGATGGTTGGCAAGATTAGGGCTGTTACTTTGATTACATGAGGCTACAGTGTTGTCTATTAACTGCAGGACCCAAAATGCAGTTAAGGTGGGCAACATCAGGCTTTCCAACAAAGTGTTGATGCTTCCTACCCTCCATCCTGAGAAGATATCCTTATGAATTTTAGTCTGGAACTTCAGTGTCCAGGCCAGATTCTAAGCACTGCAGCCTTTTGTCACCACAACTATTCCATTGTTGCTCCTTCACTGTAAATGTTCATGCAAAACCATGCAGAGGTTTTCATTTTTATAAAGCATCTAAGCAGTGGAAAGGTGACATTAAATGTGAATAAGCCATGGTTTAAATATTTTTAAGGGCATATAAGGAGTGATGTGACCATAAAAATAACACTCCAGGTCTTATTCACATTTGATGTACCAAAACTGAAAACAAACCTCAACATACACACTCTTAAGTGAATAATAAACACTTCAGCAGCTAAAACAACCACTAATAAACACACAACAACAAATATACTTCCAAATAGATAAGCTAAATGGAGGAGATGCTAGTGAGAGAAGAAGGTGTACTAGAGGTCCTAATTCTATTCAAAGTAACGCTATGTTTAACTGAGTTCAACATCTTTAAGGAAGTGATCCACTCAAAATAGCTGCTGAGGAGCAAAGGAACCAAAAAACAGATTCTGACATGCTGATAATGAAACCTTGGCATATAAAAAATTCCCTCCAGAATGCTAGCATTAAGGTCAAGGAACACTTAATATTTAAGAATGATGACTTATACTTAATAAGGCAACTATTAAAACATCCAAACTGACATCAGTACTGAATGATATAATGGAAAAGTGATGTGAACCCAACCTGTAATTTGTAACAGAAAAATAGTGTTAAGACACCACTGTAAATGTACTACAGAAAATCTGATTATTTACAAGTTTTACCTGCATATCTTGCATGGGTGATACACACTGTGAATTGCTGTTCATACTGGCATTTTAAATGGAAACTAAAATAATTGGATGTTAAAATCTTAACATTCTGCTTTTGTACACACTTTGTCCCAAACAGAGCTGACTATTTCTGTTTGCTCATGAAGGTTATACGATTTCATGACTGACCTCTCCATAACATCAAAAATATTCCTACTGAAGTGTTTTAATTGGTGTTGGTCACAGCTAACCTGTGTTAACTTGTGTAACACCTTTTTGCTGTGTCCCCCACACCCTCCCCAGCTGCACTGCTTTGCTAATACACACCACTTCCACAACGTCAATATTGGAAATAAACAATCTGAAGCACAAGGGTGAAACTTATATTCTCAAAATTACTGAAATTATTGTATTATTTGATATAGACAGTTTTCTTTAAAATACCAACAAAAAAAATTGAAACATAACCATAACATTAAGTTTACCTCTTCAACTTGCCCATCTTCACCCCCATCTTTTTCTTTCTCTTCCTCTTCATCATCATCATACTCTTCTTCCTCATCATCCTCTTCTTCAGATGATGTGTCCCCTGTTCCATCAACTTGGAGAACAAGTGGTGCTTGTGGTTGTGCCTGTTGTTGCTGTGGCTGCTGCTGACCAGCTGCAGGAATCTGTGCTTGAGCTGGTGTAGGGGCAGCCACTGTTGTAGGTATAACTTGAGTTTTATTTCCTGTAAACAGGATCTGCTGAGGCTGAATAATCACTCCTGTCTGCTGGGAAAGCCCTCCAGGGAGAGGAGCCAAAACCTGATGGAATATCGTTGTAAGTACTGTGGTTGCTAATGTGACAGACTACCACATCACAGACTCAAAGGAAACAATTAAAGCATATCAATCTGACTTGAACTAACTACAGAAGAGTTACAAATATTCCACCTGTATCAGGTACATAATTTTAACTTTAATCACACATCTTCTTGCACTACTTGTTCACTTTCTGCATTTTGCATTGCTAAATTAAAAAAAAAAATTAAAGTCTATCCATTCTAAAACATGAGCACTATCACCATACCTGAATTCCAAACACAGCACTGGAATGTTTCAATTCAAGTAAAGATGATTTTAAAAAATCTTCTTTATTAAAAAAAATTTCAATTCTTCACAAATTGTTAGTCATTCTTAAACTGTAGAACTGTGACACTATGACAACGTTACTTTGCTAAATTCAATGCTAACACAGTCTAGACACACAGCTGACCTTGTAGATGAACAACAAGATTTCTAAAACATTGTATTCACTACTAAAATAACCAAGGAGTGTTAGTTTTAGGTATTTTGTTCTGTGTGTTATGTGACTCAGATTCATTTCAATTAACTTAAAAGTACATAGACTAGAATTATGCACATAATATAACTCATCAGGAGATGCACAAAAGAAAATTTTAAACTGCAGCCAGCCAGTCTCTGGCAAGAATAAAACTGACATTGAAAACAATATTTCATGATTGTTCATTTAAAAAAAAAAACCCAACAAAAAATTCCCACCACACTTGACACAACTTTCTCTTTTTTAAAATTATACTGTTTCTGAGTTTGTATTCTAGTTCAACTTGTTCAGAAAAATGCAAACCCCTTTAGTAATTACTATCATGGTTTTTTCTTTTAAGTGTACCTATTAAAAAAAATGTCCTTTACCTGCTGAATAACAGGTGCTTGTACTCCACCAGGCTGCATTTGGGGTATAACCTGCTGCTGTAGAACCACTGGCTGCTGTGGCTGAATAATATACTGAGCTCCATTTGCAGTTCTAACTACTTGGAGGATCTGGCCTGTAGTAAAATAAGTATCAAATTAATCAAATGTACAAATACGCTTTTTAAATTAACTTAGTTTAGAAGCTTGCTTCCTGGAAGAGTACCAATGGCAAGTAAAAGAGAGAAACACTAAAATGATTCACTTTTATCAGTGAAAAGACATTATGCAATTGCAGCTGTGCCAGAAATAAACAATAGGATTGTCTACCATCTAAATATGATCATGAGGTATGCAATCCAAAATTAAATTTACCTTTGCAGGCCACAGACTAATCCTTTAAGACAGCATAATATTTTAAATAATAGCTCCAATTTATGAGCATACCACCCGTTTTAAAAGATAGATTTTACAGCTGGAAAGACAAGTTATTGTAAACTTAAACAGAAGTACAGATATTCACAATATAAAAATTCTATCCACTGCTAACACCGTGATATTTCCAGGGTCCTGTGAAATGATCACCTTTCCTCAGAATTTTTCTCTTTTGATTGCCACATTGCAAGAAACTCCTCTGTCCATAACTTGAAGTATTATTTGCAGGTGTTTTTTGGAAAAAAAAAATCTATCCCTACATTTACTGTCCACCTCTCCTTTCTGTTGCCACAGTGGCTGTACTTGATTTCCTTTTGTTATCCTTTAGCTTTACCATTTTATACCCTTCATCACTTAACAGAATACATCCAAGACACAAACACACATTTGCAAATAGCCTGAAATTCTGAAAACTAAGAGCTAACATACACTCCAACATTAGTTTTTCACATTTCTTGTCAGAAAGGTGGAGTAAGAAGAGAGAAGAAATTAAATTAGATAATCCTAAACTTTATACATTTCCCTCAGATGGATTTCCTGTTCTCCCTTCACAGCAAAATGCAAAGCCCTATTTACTGAAACAGCTAAATGTACCTGAAAGAAGGGGCTTCCCCAGCCCCAGTCTAAGAAATTACTATAAATGTTCAGAACTGAAGTATTACTACAAAAGTAACAAATGTAGGCTGCAGATTATCCTGTGCCAAAACAAACATAGATGAGCTTCCTTAAAACTGGGAAGATTTTGATTTTTAGAACAGCTGCACATCTAAATTTTACTTCAACTATATACAATTACAGTGTTTAAAACAGGAGGGTTAAGTCCCACGTGATTCTGAGCATAGGTGAACTACTCCAGCAAAGGCAACTAGATTTAGAAAATGAGATTTCCTAGGCCTTTCTTTACTTCCTATGCAGCATAGACCTATAGCCAGGTTTATAAAATCAACATAATATAAAAGTACATGAAATATTAGATATGCTGCTCAAAGTAACATTTAATTATATTCTAAATGCTTGGCATAACAGTATTTATAAACTATAAATATGAAATAAAGCTAGCATTGCTAGCAGTTAGAAATTCCACTTTGCATGCTTAGCAGCTACGAAAAACCTTAGGCCATTACTCTTCTGAAGTCACAGAAGTAGTGATCCTATTTTTATAATAGCTCAGTACCTGAGCTCGGATCATGCATCACAAAACTCAGAAATAAACAAAGGGGAAAGGCAGCAACACCAATCTCTGTTCATTTAGAACGTCTCTAAGTGGGGAAAACCTAGATTCTAACCTACAACACCATTAGAGCAGAACCACAAGATTCATAAGAAAGTCAATGAGCAAAAAGTGCAGGAATCAAGTAAAGAGACTGCACTACCTTGTTCGGGTGGATTCTCAGATCCTGATTTTTAGCAGTAAATAACTAGCAAGGCCCACAATGCTTCCCTCTTAAACCCCCTTAGAACTATAGTTTGTTCTCAATATGAAGAGAGTTACCTGAATTTGTAAGTATCTGCTGAACTGGAGTAACACCAGCGGGGAGAGCCAATGTGGCTGCAGTGGCTGCAGCACTCTGAAATACAGGAAAAGGGTTTTAACCACAAACGTAATATTGACAGTGTTTCATCTCACAACACGCTGTCTGAACACACCTAACTTTTTATAGCTGTTTACACTGTTTGCACACAAGTCCCTGCAGCTATTAAAATTCAGGCATTTCAACTGTACATTATACTACATATAAAAATTATTTTCTTTTCCTGCTTTAACAGCAAGAAGACTGAAGCAAAACCACTAAATATCACACCCTAACACAACTCTATGTGGTCTCATGGTTTACCTACAAGCTCAGCAGATAAACCTCTGCCTTCTCTGCTCATCTACTAATACAGCACAACACTGCATTGCTCAGATGGCAGCTTTAGTTACACTTTTTCAAAGCAGCTAAGGCTAAGGGACTACAAACATAAAGGAACATAAGGTACTGACTGAAGCAACAATTATGTTCGATTGTCTTGTTTTCACAAGGCATAGTAATCAGGTTTGCACCCTTCTTCATTCTGTAAGTGATTTGCATGTCAAGTCCCATATCACACAGCTCCTTTGAGTGAACCTACACATACTGTGTACTGACTGTTCACATTGTTCACTATATGGGCTTTTACCTTAGAAGTGTTAAGAATGTAATTAATTCTGCTCATAATACACAAATTAAACTTATATTAGGGGTTATCTTCAAGGCTTTGCAAACAACTTATTTTTCTTTAAATTAAGCCAGGGCCTTTAAAGCAAGATAAGATAAGCAATATTAAGCTCTAAAGATATAGAGTGCAAGAAAACTGTAAATGACCAGACTGAGCTCTGCATGTTCTTACATAATCAGTGAATCAAATTAACATGATCAGCTAAATCATCTCTCATTCAACATAAACTCAAGTTTCAGCATATTTAATGCTTTTTAGTTCATCTAGCAAATACATTATGCTTACATCAGTTAAGGGTGGTGTATTGGTATATGAGCATATCATCATGGAGATTCATACCAGCAGTATTCTAACTTCCGATTTTAAAAAGTTTTGGTTAAACATATTTAAACATATTTAAACAGAGGATCAAAGTAAGTAATTTGTTGGCAGAACTGAAGTTATAGATTCCTGTTCCTAGACTGTAAGTGCAGCAGGGAAACTCAGAAAGGTGGCAGATAGGTTTATCAGTGTGTCCTAAATTACTTTTAAGCATCTGATGACTAACAGAAATTTGTATTTACTATTTAATCAAAACAATTTATATAATCACAGTGTAAGCCTGTATAAACGTCTCCTTCTCTTACCATGCCTGATGCATTCATATGTGGTATCAGCTTGGAATCTGGCACAATAACCTGTTGCTGAGGTGCTAGAAACAAAAAAAACAGCATTTAACGAAAAATATACAATCTGCCCAAATAACATCCAAGCCAGAGTAACTTAGAAAGAATATCACCCAAATGCCAGTTAGGCTTCATCACAAAAAACAAATACTCAACAGTCTCTGGTCTCAGTAAGTTTTACTCTCAAGACAATATTCAACAGCAGCTCTGAGGGATGATATGACTACTTTGCTTTTACAGGTTTTATTTCAAGGGCTTCAGTTACCTATTATGAATCTAGGTAAAGCAAGACTGAAAATGTATTTCTGAAATTAAAAGTATTAGTGAGATGTTGATAAAATTTATGATGCCCAGGATCAGAGTTCTTCAAAAACAAAAACTCTTCAAAACAGACTTAAGCAAGGATTATTCCAAGATGAAGAATAACAGGATGCAGCAGCTAGCCTGAGCTGTGTACAGTCAGCATAGCTTTAAGCTCATGATCTTCACTGTCTTTCTAAAGCAGCAGAAGCAGATGAAATGTGATAAACCACCTCTCCCACATAACAAAGCAGTTTTGGTGTGCTAAAGGAAAGAGACAGCTAAACTATACCAACAACCTGTTGATCATCTGGAAGTGCAAATGTCCAAGCCTATCGAATAATCAGGTTGCCACTGCTATTATCAGTGATAGTAAACTTCAAAGTGACAAAGCAATCTGAATTAATGAATCATTGACAAACTATTCTCCATCAAATCCTTTAAACAAATGACACTTAAGAATATTAGGAATAAGAGTTTCTTGAAAATATTCCAGGGTCAGAAGCCTCACAAACTGTACAGAGATCTGAGGGCATCTCTAACTTTCAGGGAAATGAAGGAGGGCAAAAGATTAAGGAAATCTCGTGAACCTGTACCAGAAAGGACAGCAGGAATCACCACGTCAATTGCCCTGATCCCTCCCTGGGACTGCACCAGGTCATGTGAGGAACTACAATACCACCTCCACCATGGAACAGGGAAGTCAAGTAATGGATAAAACTGCACCTCTGTGGCAGAAGTGCGTTGATATCCATGCTGTCATTTAGTCGTAAGCCACGACAAATACTAAACGGTCTCTGGTCTCAGTAACTGGGCAACAAAAAACCACCTTGAAGTGTGTTACCACGGGCAGGATCTTGCCTGTCCCAGGAGCACACGGAACAATCTGTTCCAGCACAGGGACCGCGGGCAAGCGGAGTCACAGCGGCTCCGCCAAGGGGCCGCCAGAGGGCGCGGTGAGCGGCCGCCCCCGCAGAGGCCCCGAGCCTTTGCAGCCACCGTGTTTATTGAGAGGCTTTGATCTCGAGATTGATTTTATCCCAACACACGAAACTCATTTATGTATAGCCAAAATAAAAAGTACTATAAGAAGAAAAGAAGCAACCAACCCCCGTCTCTCCTGCCATGTCAAAAAGGTGCCCCAAACTAACCACAAAAAAACCAACCAAAACATCATCATCAAAAACCTAATCACATTAGTTCCATACCGTGTTGAATACATGGTGGTTAGGTTTTGGCTGGTTTTGGGGGGAGACAGCGATGGATATCAACTCATGTCTATCTTTCGTGCCTGTGACAACACAGGTTTTCTGATCCGTGAAATCTGACAAGAAGACTGAAGTCTGTGACTACCACAGATAAGTATTTTATGTCATGAATTTAATACACTGCAAACTCAATTAAGCCTTTCATAGGTGGCAGATATGTTTACTCAGCATATATGCAGTAAAATCCAGTAGTATTTATCTCAGTTTTCAAATTAAATTATAATTGCTGAAAAAAATTTCATTAAATTATTAATGAACACACAAAACAGTTACTACAAGAAACAATACTGCTATGCCTAGCTAAAATATACCTTGTAAATCCACATCTACACAATGTGCAATCTTTTAAAACCAAAAAGATATCTACATATACTCAGACTATTATCGAAGTATTTTTCATACCCTAGCATTGAGTCATGCTAACCAATAATAGTTTTTTAAATAATTTGCTCCTAATGACATTACCACCTCATGACGAAACTGTCAACTGCTTATGTATATTGGCTTGAACTTCGAGCTGCTAATGGAATTTTGGAAGTTATGCATTCTGAAATTCGAAAGTTTTGCATTCTAACATGTTATGTTACAGGAGACCTAGAGAAGAATTCAGCTTCTTCAAAATCTTCTAAAAAGAATATGACTTAAATACCAAAACACTTTTCCCTGAGACCGCTTTCTTGACCTATTGAATAGAGGCCAAGTAGAAAGACAGAACGTTAACCATCAGAGAAGCACCCAGCCCTAGATTTAAAATTTGCTGAGGAGCTGGACTAACTTCAGAGTGCTTAGAGATTAAGTCTGACCTTGCTGAGATGCTGGAATAAGGACCTGTTGAGGCTGAGACTGCTGCTGCACAGTTTGCTGCGGCTGAGGTGTGTGATGGTGGTGGTGATGATGCTGCTGTTGCTGCTGCTGCTGTTGCTGTTGTTGCACCTGCAATAAAAGCTGCTGCTCTTCTGAATGGAAGCCATCTACAGCCTTAGACTGCATCAGCTTGTTCTCCCACAGCTGGTTTGGAAAAGGAAATAAAAATACCTGTGTATAACTTTCACTCTACAGGATTTGTAACAATATGACAGTACTCCAAAACTGAGTTTCAATGTTTATTTTGTGCAAAAAGCCTTCAGGTAGACACAGACAAAAGGTAACTCCACAGAGTTAAGAAAAGGAATTAAATATCTCTTGTCAGCCCAAGATTAAGCTTTAACATTCTTTCTTTCTTCCAAGTGTGGAATATTCACAACAACCCTAATAGAAACATGAATTGAGATAAACTGGTAACTTTAAGTAAGACTTAAAGTTTTCCATTTCCCTATATTCCTTCTTTCTGATCACAAAAATAATTCTTTATTACAGCTTTCCTCAAGCCATTTCTTCTTGGAACTCCTCAATGAAGGTTGCTTAAAGACAACTGCCTCATACAACGGAAGCTACCAGTATACCTAAGATAATGCCCCTCTACAATCATTTATAAAGTTTCTACCACAATATCAAATTCAGCTTCCCCAGCCCTAGGGTTCTTTATGTCAGCTGACATGTCTACAAAGGACAGACACAGATGCAAAAAAGGAGCTCTTGTAAAAAGAGCAACAAGAGTATTCTGTAATACACTGGAGTCTAAAAGACTACAGGCACCTAGGACTCATGATTTCACAGTCTGCTTAGGGCTCCCTTCCTCTTCAATACTTAATTTTCCTTCTTGTCTCTTTCCTCATTAATTTTTTCTCACATCATCTGCAGAACTCATCTGTGACACAAATACCAAAGCACTTTTTTCATAGCGCTCACTGTGTTCCCACCAAGACAGTCATGGTCTCATGAGAAAAGTCTTCACCTCTTTCTGCAAATTCAAAATTTGTTTCCCACTCCATCAATTCCGTAATACTTCAAAAATACTGTGAATGTGGGACACCATGCTGACTGAAGAAGATGAAACAAAAAGTCACTGACTTTCCAAGTTTCCTTTCTTTTTGCCGTTTTGTTTTGCCTTTTTTTTCCCCCTGCTTTTTCCCTTCCCCTTTGAAGGGCTTTTTTTCCCCTGAAGAATTTGAAGAAAGCTATAGGAGAGCCACTGGAACTCAGGTTAACATCTTGGCTTTATTTAGGACCTTTGATTCAAACCCACTCCATGTAAAACAATTCTGAATCAGTGCTTCAGGCAAGTGTAATGCATACAGTATGATTTATTATGTACCAACCCCCCAAATGACAGTACTCTTGCAGAGGACAAACCATACAAGCAAAAATCTGACAATGTATCCAACAATGCAACTCTTCTTCAGAAAGACAAAAGCATCAAGCAGTGCAGGCATTTTATTTTTCCTGCAGAGAAACACTAAGAACTGTATCTCTAAAATAAACATATTTTTCCCTTTTTTAAAGATGCAGTGTTTTGGGGATCAAAGTAACACTGCGTTCGGATGACTGCTGTTAGATTAGGGAAAATAACAGGGTGAGCAGATCTATCTATACAACAGTGCAATTCAAATGATATGGGGTTAGAGATATGCAGATTACAGTGCTTAATTAACTAACATTTAGTACTTCTACTGTGAACAACAGTAGCCAGATTTGGAAACTAATTGCTGTATTGGTCTATTAAAAAGAAGTTGTAAGTTCAACTTACTGTTTTGAGTTCCACGAGAACTTGTTCATCCACTCCTTCATCCAGAAAAACTTCTCTGACATCATTAATGACATCTTCAATTACAGACCTGTACAATTTAGGCTTTAAAAAAAAAAACAGTAACTGGTCAGCACTGTTTTGAAAAAAAAAAAAAAAAACCCTGTCACTTTAATATTAAAATAAGATTTCTGCCCACAAAAAATTGCACTTCAGAATACACCACATGTTTCTGAGTGACTGAAATATCCAGGAAGGCATAAATCAAGAAGAACAGCTCCAACAAGGTGAAAAGGGAAGGGACTGCCCATGATATTCTGTGACATAACTACAGCACAAGAGTTACCAAGCCATGAAGAGTATAATTTAAAACAGAGACAAAGAGATTGTTTTCCATTCAGTCAATTTGTTTTCTGCTTGCAGATGTAGATCCTAAACACACAAAAATGCTGGGATGTGTGCAAAATGCATTAAAGAACATTCAAAGTTTGAAAGTATATTGAAGACAGGAAAAGAAACTTGTTAGTGCTTACTAGTTCAACAGACACCAAGCATGGCTTAGAACGATCTTGAGCTGAAGAACACTGAAGGCTCAAAAAACAAGAAGGATTCATGTGAACGTCCTGCTATTCCTTACATATGTGTTTTCAGAAACTCCTTAAGACAGGTTATTGAAGTCAGACAGACTTCTGTTTTCAATCACTACTTACGCTTTTACATTTCAAATTTTTCATGGGGAAATACTAAAAATATGTTATTATTACACTGCTTTCACATCTAAACTATCAAAAAAAAGTGAATCATCAGTTCACTTTAGGTTGCCAATAGAGGTTCTAGAGCCTTCATTCCTGCAGACACTCAAAAACCATCTGGACATCATCCAGGGCTCTCGTTGGCCCTGCTTGTGCAAAGGGGTTGCAAGAAGACCTCTAGAGGTCCGTTCCAACCTCAACCAATGAAGGTACAATTTAAAATAGAGGATGCAAATGCTTAATCTTATCAACTAAGGCACAACATTTAACTCACAGAACCACACAAGAACTATACACACGCTGTACCTTTTAAGTACAGCTTGAACCTCTCTTTGTATGTATGAGCCTCAATGGGATTTTGGCTAGGCTTAAATATCTGTGCTATCTAATTACAAGGTACCACTACAAGCTGTAAATTATGGCTGAACAATCTTGCAGCCTGCAAACCACATATACTTCACTGACCAGGGCTGCTACTTGGGCTGCGAGTACACCAATTTTAAACTACCAGAAAGCAGCCACAACTTTCTCTAAACTGTTATTCTCCTCAGCCCCACTGCCTAACTCCCTTCAGCAATAAATCCTCAATGATGCCACACACATCAGGTATGTTGTATATATGGAAAACAGTCATCCTGTACCGGTGAAGTGGCTCTGTCACTCCAGGAAGGCACACTGTGCCTCCAACGCACATGCAGGAGATCTGCACCAAACACAAGCAGGCAGTCCAGAGGTGTGAGAGCTACACAAACTTACTTAATACATTGAAGCATTTCTTTTATGCACAGACATTTTCTTAATGCATCTAGAAGGGTTGAATTTGTTGCAGACATGCTAAAAATTCTATTCCATATGTTATGGAATTGTTATGCCAAAATTATGGAATAATGTAGGTGGAGTAGAAGTCCATGATTTACTAATCCAGGGAAAAACTGAGTGGTCCATAAGCACAAAAAAGAAACTGTATATCTTTACCTTAAGATGTGGGGGAGGAGAAAGAAAAATAAAACTTAAGAAAATCCATAAAGATTACAAGAGAATAAAAAACACATATTCGGAACCTAGAAATAAGCAGTCTGATGGCTGCTTAGTGCATTATGCCCTTACTGTTTAAAAAAGCTACGCACTGGGGCATGCTCAAGTTATTTTTTCTATAACCCCTGCCCCAGCCCCTTCCCCCCCAAAAAGAAAAAGAAGTGCAAAAATAAACCAAAGAAATCCCAACAAATCCCAACATGTTATTGATCACATTTTAGATTTAAAACATGCTGCTGCAAATAAAGTAGCTGAAATGTTATCATTCCTCCTTTTATTACTGGTCTTTAAAAAAAAAAAACCTCACTAAAAATTTCTGGCTTCAAGTAACAGAGGAAATTTGCCATTCTTGACAACTACATTTACAGCACCTACGTCCACAACTTAACTTCTCCAAAAAAACCAAAATATACCATAGTGCATGCTCTTATCCAAGTTTGAAAAATAAACAGTGAAACAGACCTTCAAAGCCAGGCTTCTCTTGAGTGCTACTTTTTTTAAATCTGTGTAGTAACTCAGAAATACCAAGCACCATTAACAGGATTATTTTTCCACTTAATTCATAACATGCAAAAAGACATTCTACTTAATAACATTAAGTCCTCTAATTTCTATAATTAAACAAATTGCATGAAGCTTATAAGATTCATCTTCCATGGAAATACTATTTAACCTATGCCATATATTGTTCCTTATTTCATTAAAGACATCTCTTCTTTAATGCCAAACCACATTCTGCAAATAAATATGCTTAACCTCAAGCATGTAAGTTACTTTATTTAAGTAAAGAGAACTACCTGTATGCCTCAAATTACAATCAAAATTCCGGCAGGATGGAGGGTGCATTTTCTCCTTTAATCCTCCTCTCCCTGAATTACCTATTAGGTAAATTACCTATTACCTATTAGGTAATTAATTACCTATATTATTGCCTATTAGGTCTCCTTTTCTAATAAAACAGATTTTACACAAACAGGCTCTAATAATTTCCACCTCTAGCTACTTCCTCCTATCTCCATAGTCAGGTATTTTTGTAAGGTTTGTTCAAAAAGCCTTCTGAGTCCATAAATCCCTATAAGAAAGATACCAACATTCAGATACAACAAAATGGCCCAATAGTCTGCTTGGTAATTTCCCTTTTTCCCTAGATAGGTAAGAGAAAAAACAAATTCAAGCAGTTACTGGTTTTTAGTGTCCAGCATTAGCTTAGCAAGACTTCAGAAAGGCAGGTTAAGAGCACAGATGATCACTCTGCCATTGCTGCCACAGGATCCTTCAGCATTATTTCCAACAGCCCAAGCAAGCAGGTAAGTCCGCCAAAAGAGGACAGTCCTGCAGGGGTGGAGCGAGCTGAGTGCCCTGTAATAAGTTCCAGACTTTAAAAGGAAACACACTGTACTGTTTCCAACACACACTAAGTGTTAGCTTTAAGCATTATTTATATGATACTGAAGCTGTTTATATAAGCCATCTAAGACTCTGGAGTTGAATGACAACATTATTTGCATACACTGCTTACTCAAAAAATAAACTTGGTAATACAATTACTGAACAAGTCTAAAGATGGCATAGTAGGTGTGCTTTCCAGTAAGTTCCAGTCAGAGAAAGCAATGAGAACAAACAAACTTTAAAGATTGCTATTAAAATAATTGTTCTTTCATCTGGTTTATATTAAAGTGCCTCCCTCATAAAAAGTACATTGCTGTAAATGTCAAGGTCTTTTAAGAGTAAAATACTCGAATCACTCTTCAATAAACACTATCCTAAGCACTTACTACAGATTAAAGACAACAATTAAAATTCCTGATTTATTAGATACAACCACAAACACATAGAAGAGATTTGGAATCTACTACTTCCTCCTCCAGGAACATAAGGGAATGATTATATTTGACTTTCTCTGCGCATCTTGAAAAGAAAACTCTTGAGCATAGTGACACTGCTACACACATTCACTCCAAATCCAGGAGCAACCAGCAAGCTATTTTAAGAAATGCCACATGCCTTTGGGGGCTTACACTTCCTACATTCCTTCTGCTTCAAGGGTACAAAACCTGCAATCCTCTGTAACTATTATCACAACGCCTGGGATTTCAGCAATTTGGGTTCCCAATAACCAAGACCTTACGGGGAGACAGACCACAGCATGCTTTGTCCATCTGACAATGGCTTGTTCCTGGCTGCTTGTGCAGCTCTCTGAAACACTGCTGATCCTTCTCCCAGCCGTGCTGTAAGCCAGCCACATGCAGCCAGCAGAGCACACTGTAAAGGTAACTACTCTAGTCACAATTACATCAAAGCTGTGCATAAAAAAAGCAACATATATAATCTACATTGTAAGCACTACAATTTAAACTTTATCTTGTTGTGGACTTTTACAGATATATTACCTTTATCACCCATAAAATCTTCTACTATATGTAACTGTTAACATCTAATATTTGTCCTTTATTACAGAGAACGGATTTCTAGGAATTCAGATTTTATCAGATGCTGACGTGATGCCGTTGACACATCAGGCTCCTAGTCCAGCTGCCTAAAGTCACATGGCTGTAGCATTTCAAAATGTTCCTACTCATCTTTGGCAACCCTTGGTTAAGTGTTGTATTTCTTGCTACTGAATGAGATCCAACTTGATAAAATTGTAAGATTTTACTACTTAATTGAAAATTAACCTAAAGCATACCTATGTGAAGCAGGCTCATTTTAAACTTGGCTTTTACTATTCCAAACATTGACACCTTTCAAAAGAACTTCCAGTACAGAAATACAATGAAAGAAAATATGTCTTACTAAATTGTTGAGTCAGAAATATTTACAAGTCCTCTGGAGATTATTTAACATATGTATTTTCTGCTATTCAGTACTACCTTGGTCCAGAAAGAGAAGCAAAACCTTTAATTTACTACACAGAAATAAAACCTTTTCTTACAACAAAAACACAAATCAGTAAGTTTGTAAACAGAAGGACAGCTAAGATTCAAATCACACACTGTCAGTATGCATCCTGCTGAGTAACTGCCCTCTGTGTAACAGCTGACTACTTTCCTAACATTTTCTGATACAAAAGCTGACAAAATATCAAATCAAAAATGTTTCTTTGCCATTGCACAAACCTAACTCAAAAACAGGCCTCTAACATTTCAGATTGGGAAAAAAAAAACCTAAGACGCTTTGCATTTTCTTTTGTGTAGTTTGTAGTATACCAAATACTGTAATGAAACTAAATAGTGGAAATTCCAAAATCACTGCTCTGCCTGGAATGCAATAAAATATTTGTACACTTTAGGCACCAGAAACACACATAAATCATTGAGCAGCATCTGCAGCCCATGACCCACGTATAAAACTTGAATATTAACTTCACTTTTGGGGAGACAGCTGTAGTCAGACCTTGGCAAAGTGCCATAAAATAAATACTACAGCTCTCCTTGATACATTGGGTAAGAACCGTTTAAACACTCCTTTCCCCACGCAGCAGAAAAGCTACTTTGAAGACTTTACAGGAGCACAGGAACGTGTGCGAGCTGTACGCCAAGGACAAAAAACCCCAAACCCTGAAAACAAACAAAAAACCCCACAGCAAAACCTAAAACCAAACAAGCAAAAAAAAAATTAAAAATAAAAAAAGGTACAGGGTAGAACAGATTCAAATGCAGGAGCAGATGAAAACGGCCTTTGTGCAATGAGTAGGAGCCTATTTCCACGGGCTAGGAGACACCCTCGCACCCGCAAAGCAGCATCGCTCCGCAGCCCGGCGGCGACGGGCACGGCCGGGCGGAGGGAAGAGAAAGCGGCGGGCAAGGCCCGGGATCCGAGGGACAAGGCGCCCGTCTCCCAGGCTCCGCCGCGGACGCATGCACCTCCCAGCCCGCGCTCCGCGGCTCGCTCCCTATTTAAAGGCTGATGTGGTGTTTAAATGGAGAGGCGGTGACGTGGGGCTGGAAAGCACCTTCCCATCCTAGCAGAGTCTATATTAGAGAGCGGCAATAGCGCTATATAAACAGGGCAGCCACAGGGAGGAGGAACACAAGGAGCAGGGAGACAGAAAGGCAGGGGGAAGCCATGATGGATCTGAGAGCCACAAACAAGGGGGCCGAGCCCGCCGCCGGGACGCCGGGTTTGTCTCCTCCAGCGCTTCGGGGCGGGGGTCGCGGCCGGGGGCGCGCCGGGGAGCGGAGCGGCGGCCGGGGGGGCTCGGGGNCAGAGTCAGGTTCTCAGCAGTGTGATCGTCTTAGGCTGAGCCTGTTTCAAATATCACACGCTTAGAGTTTAGTAACTTCTGGCTTTGGTTTTGTTTTAGAGATGCCTTCTCTCACTGTTGCAGTAGAGATCTATTTGTAAGCCATTTTTTTTTTTTTTTTTTTTTCCTCTTCATTCTCTCTTTTTAAAATAAATACTGCCTCGCTCGCCAGAGTTGAGGGTTTTCACTCGGCTTAGCCGGACTGGGATAAGTGCTTTTCAACCATCGTCTCCTTCTTACAAAGCAACATAAAATGGCTCCAGCGGAGCCCGGGCGGGCTTCCCCGACACCGCAAAACCGAAACCTGGCTCG
>VWZP01006230.1:495437-651080 GCA_013396995.1 Dicaeum eximium
GCTCGCCATGTCCCGAGCCCCCCGGGACGCCCCCAACCGCGGGGGGGAGTCGCCCCTAAAACAATAAACCTGCCCGGCTGCGTCCCCCCAGCGCCCGCGCGTTCCGCCCCGGCTCACGGGCGGCCCCGCGGCCTGTGCCGGGCTCGCTCGCGGCCCCGGGGCTGCAGCCGCCGCGCTGCCGCCTCGCCCCTTTATATAGCGCGAGTCGAGCGCTGCGCGAGCGGCCGGCGAGCGGGGGACGCGGGCGGGGGGGGCGCGAGGCACCGCGAGAGCTGCCGCGAGACCGCGCCGGGACCGGAGGCGTCACGTGGGGCGCCCCGCCCTCGCCGCCATGACATCTATCGAGGCGGAAGTGACTGCGCCAGGTGGCGCGGCAGGGCCCTATCGAGGCGGAAGTGTCTCCGCTTCTCTCCGGAGCGCCGTCCCCGCCCGGCGCGTGACGTCACGAGCCGCGCGCGGCAGGCGGTGGCGGGGGCCGGGCGTTCGGTGGCCGCGCGCGGGACGGAAAAACGGAATGGTTTAGTTTGGAAAAGACCTGTGAGACCATGGAGTCCAACCAATGACCCAACATCACCTTGTCAGCTAGACCAGGGCACTCAGTGTCACGTCCAGTTTTTCCTTAAACACCTTCACGAACGTTGATTCCACCACCTCTCTGGGCAGCCCATTCCAGTGTCTAATCTCCTTTATGTTAAGAAATTCACCCTGATGGCCAGCCTCAACCTCACCTGCCCTCCTGTCCTGTCACTGATTACCTGGCAGAAGAGGCCAATCCCCACCTGGCTCCAACCTTCTTTCAGGTGGTTGTAGAGAACAAAAACCTGAGCCTCCTTTTCTCCAGGCCCAACACCCCCAGCTGCTCCTCATCAGTCTTGTGCTCCAGATCCTTCACCAGCTTTGTTCCTCATCTCCAGACACACTCCAGCACCTCTATGTAGTTCCCAAACTGAGAGGCCCTGAACTGAACATAGAATTGAAGGTGCAGCCTTGCTAGTGTCAAGTAGAGGGAAAAAAATCAATGTCCTGGTCCTGCTGGCCACACTATTTCTGACACTGGCCAAGATGCCATCAACCTTCTTGACCACCTGGGCACACACTGGCTCATGTTCAGCTGCTGTTGACCAGGGCTGGGCTGTGGTGGTCATGGCAGGGCAGAGCACTGGGAGAAGGGCTGGCAGCCCTCACAGAGGCGGTGGCTCAGGCCCTGCTGTCCACGCTGCTGGTCACAGCTGGTGCCAGGCTCTGCACAAATCAACACGCCTCACCTCAGTCCCCGGTAGGTTGCTCCAAGGCAATTAAAAACTGCGAGTAATCACTACAAGGCAGAGATGGCTCTTCTGGGCCCACAAGGAAGGGGTTGTGAGCCCTGCTCAGCATTGTGAGCTCTGGTGCTTTCCCTCAAGCACCAGACTTTCCCCAACTTTCAACAAGCAGTTGATTAAAGGCTGCCCAGGCCTAGGTGTCACCGTTGTAGGCAGTGTGCCACCACTTGGGCTGGTAGCTGAGGCTGGAGCTGGACGGGAAGAGGGAGGCAGCACAACCTAAGAATTTACAGATGTCCTTCCTCAGGGTCTCATCAAGGCCCACAGGTGCTTACTGATCTGCAACGTTGCTGCTTTTAACAGTTCTTCGCCGAGTTGGTGGCAACAGGATCTCCCATCTGTGCCAAAGTTTGTCAGAGCTCTGCCAGCTGGCTTATCTTCCATTTTTTCCTCTTTATTGTCTTTTCTTCCATTCCCTCTTTATCCTCTTTCTCTGTGGTAACCCATGAGAGGCATGCAATATGGGAAAATCTTCTCAACGCTGATTATTGTTCCACCAGTGTTAACCACTCCCGCCTTGACGCAGTCCTTAGCAGAACTTCTGAACTCCACTCATCCCTTAGATCTCCACCAATAACTCACTTGTGTGAAGTCCACTCAAGCATAAATGAAAAATAACATTGAATTCTGACTTGGCATACACAAGGCATAATAGATTACATCTCTTCAAAAGTTGTGGTGGTGTAAACTACACTTGTCATGTAACCTTCAGCCTGAAGTCCTCTCTGTTAACTAGCCCTAGTAACAAGTGCAGGAGCTCCTGTCTGGTGTATTTTGATGGGGAGAAGTTTGTTAGTGGGTATAGTGGGTACATGAGGCCTTCCCCTCCTGTTCCTCAAAATCTTTCACTTCTACAACACACATTACCTTTCCTGCTGGAGTGCAGCTTTTGTATAGTGACATGACTGGCTGGTTTAGAGTGGGTCCACTAATTAAGTCAGTATTCTCTGTGCACATTACTGGAGCCCTGGCCAAAAATATATCATATTTTATGAAGTTCTACCATTCTCACCTGTCCAACTTCACCTTTTTGCTGGAGTTTTTCACCTGCATAGCACAGCCAACAGGACTCTAGAGGATCTGCCCACTCAGAATCCCTAATTCTTGCTCTCATGAATGAATTACAGGGATTGATTGGGGTGCTGGTGTTACTTGACTTCTGATGCCTCTGATAGGAAGGTAGTAGTCTGTTGCAAAGTTTGTCCATCACTGTGAAACAAAATTGCCAAAATGACTAGCATGTTACCAGGAAGGAATCACGGTGCCATTCACACCCCTTCTCAAAACAAGACAGTGCATGGCTACAGTTTCCTACCCTCTCACAGTTTTTCAGAGTGGCTTACTAAATAGTTAAAAAATTAAACATGTGGGCATGTTAGCAGTGCTGCCTCAGACTGGTGTCATGCTCCTTCCCATATTTCATCAGACTGCCTTCCCAGAAGGCAAGACCTGCATGCACAGCCCTCTCACAGTTTCTCAGGCACTAAGAGCCAGATGTAGCACAGCACTGCAGATCCCCGAGTCCCTCTGAAGAATATTGCTGTGAACAAAATCAAGCCCTAATGAGAAATGCCCCATTGAGTAAGACTAATGGCCCATTTAATTCATAGCAATTCAGCTGCTGCTTGGGGAATCAAGCGAGTTGGCCACTTCCTGAAGTCTGTTCACCCTGGCCGCCCTGGATATTAGGGGATTCTACTTCATTTAGCATTTTGTTAGACTGGAGTAACATACATGCTTGTGTATAGTGCAGGAGCAATGCTGATAGTCGGGGGAGCATCAGAAGGCATAAGCCACATAACAGCATTGCTTTTATAGTTATCTGTATTTATCTGGCAGCATTCTCCTTTGCTTGCTGGGCAAGCATGAATCTTCCTGTTTGTGTGTTACCCTGTCTGTCATCTTTCTCCCTGAGGTTTCTAGCACTGTTAACTCAGGGTGACTTCACCAGGTTTAGCAATAATGTCAGCTGTACTGTTGTGTAGGCACTTCTATTTTAGCTATTGGGCTGGCTAGATTTGAGCCCCATGGTGAAGATGGACATTACATTGAGAGCAAAGATGATGACATTTGGGTAAACTTTCTCCTTCAATGCAAAAAATTGTGCCAAACATGGGATAGTGTAGGGAAAAACTGATTTGTGCACAAGATCAAAAGCTGATCCTTGTTGTATTTGAGAGGGAAATAATATAGAAAACTCAATCACTCCATCACTAGAGACAATCACATTTCTTTCTCTACCAAATGTTCAAGACAGACAAACCATCTTTTACAGCAAACATTTTGCACTCAGACACACAGTATATATTGAGTACCCTGAATGATTCCTGAAGCATCCCTTGCTTCTCCTCAGCAGGGCAAATCACTTACCACTGCAACAGTAGCTAAATTAATACAAAGGGTCTAGGATATGGGGATATCTGTAGTTCATCTTCTTTGTAGTCCATCATGGGACTACTTCGTTTGGAATATAGATTTTTTGGACTTGTGAATAGGAAGTTGCAGGGGGTGGGGAAGGAAGAAATAAATTTTCTTCAGTATGATTTTTGGGTTGACCACCCGGCTGGAAGAAAGAAACACAAAATCTTGATGCTAAGTTAAAACACATTCAATGTAAGTTGCAATCTTAATTTCTATATCTGAAACTACTCTTCTGCCCCCAAGAGCAGACCAGGAGTATGCCTGATCTCCCACACCTGGAGAAATCACTACCAGAGCAGTATCAGCATGCACTTATTTTTCTTTGAAATAATTTCTGGTCATACAGTGAAGAATAGAGTATTTAGTATGAGGTGATGAGGTGTTGCTGACAACACTGGTTTTTAATTTCCTAGTTCTGAAACAAAATGAAACTTGTTTTGTTGATGACTTGTGATTAGGTCTACTACTTCCCCTTCCCTCTGAGGGGGGTGGTCGAGCAAGGAAAACAAATATTGGTCTTGGCTGTATTAGAGGATGACAGAATGATGCTCACCATCAGCACACCTTCCAGAGTTGTCATCACTGTCTTGTCCACATTACCAATCTGCTCTTCTCCTGTGAAGTGTCCTGCTCCAGGCATGAAGACAACATACAATTTTCACCCAGTATATTTATGACACTCTTACCTTATAAACAAGCTAAGCCATTTGAACACTTTTCAGAAGGCTTTGGCAACACACTAACATTATTAGACAAAAAGTAAACCTTCTCATCCAATCTCCGAAATGCCATGTTTCCAGAAGAACAAGATACACATGTAAACTTCAAACTGCAATAGCACGTGTTAAAGGATAAAACAGGAACATACACAGAACTAAGGCAGTCTAAAAAATGTTCTTAAGAGAAAATGCTTCTTAAAGTTATGTTCACACATTGTGAGATTAGAGTTCATTTTCTCCTCTAATTCTCTCTTACTGCTTCCATTCACTGTACCAAAGAGAGAATATAACCTTAAATGAAATTTGAGAAATTTTGTTTGTTTGTGAGGGGTGGATATTTTTGTTCTTTTTGGTTCTTTGGGCTTTTAAAGTGTCCATAGAGAGCTAAAACCAAAAATAAGCGGCCCAAGCCACAATCCAAAATGTTGGGCACAGGCAGAAATTAAAAGCAGACAGATCATAATGAAACTTTTCTGTATGCAACAAGCCCTCAGAAGGGAGGCTGACAAATAACAAAACTTACGCGATATGACTTTCAGACAGTGTTCAGGTACTGAATAAAAATTCCCTAATTAAATGGTATAAAATATATATATTAATTGACATTCTCCTAACAGCCAGCTCACCATGATGTAGTAGCTGGAAGCCAAAGCCAATAAACATGTCCCTCTTGCCTTCAGCAACAGATTTTCCAAAAAGGTTTTTTTAGCAAGGCAGAAATGGAATGAAATAGCTCACATCACCCTTATTGCAAGGCACCTCTTCTCTTCTAGTTGGATTGCTCTCATATCTAGAATTTGAAGCACAGGAATATGCTTAACCAAAGCACACTAACACCAGTTTTAAGGGTCTAGTATATGTACAATTCAATAGCCCTCCTCACAGCCCACGGAGAGCTAAACCTGCTCATCCTACAGCAAGGTATTTTGCATCTCATGATCTTGCAGAGGGCAGACAATGTTTCAGTGAAATCTCATCTCTGAAGTGCTAGAGCAGGCAAGGCCTTCAAGGACGCTGAAAAAAGTCCCTAAAATTCTGAAGGTTAGAGCTTCTCTGAAAGGGTGTGAGGTAAAGGAGTGCCTCTGAATTACACATTAAGCTTTTATTTCATTATAAGTTTTGTAGAGTCTCAGGCCTGCTCTGCTCTTACCAAGTACTTACTAAAGCAAAATAGGAAATACCAACAATTTTTTCTTTAATATAGTTTGTTTACTGTCAGAATAAATATCAGGCTTTGGTAATAACTTATATATACACCTTTCTCATTAGGGCATGTCTAAACTGGACAATAAAATTGTGTGCTTAGTTATCCAGTCAGAGCCACAAGAGCTGCCAACACAAGAAAGCAACCTTCCCTGCCCCAAGCTGCAACTTCACAGAAGACTTACATGAGCAGGTGACCAGCTTCTATTCATTACTGTAGCTCCTTCTGTCCCCATCTGTTTTCAACAGATCTCTCACCTCTTCAAAGACTGAAGGACAGCACCACAAAAGCCAGGGGACCAATGAAAGATTTTCTTCTAAAGCTGCTACTTGCAACTGCTCGACCCTCTCCTGTCAATGCCAAGGTTTTTCTTCTAGCAGAATCATAGTTCCCTATCTGACTTATACACAAACTCCATGGCAATTTTGCAAAACTCTTCATTCTCTAGGACCACTCGTGCCTCCTCTGCTTAGGAAATTGACTTTCCTCAAGGAATAATTTCACACCTGTGCACCGTGACCTTTCTAACAGCTGTTTCTAGTAAATGATCAGCTATAGCTGGAGGAAACAAGTCGCTCTTTTCCAGGCTCTTGCCATATGCTACCTTTATTTTACAGCTTAGCAGAGGTTTTTGCCATCGTGGATTTTGTGGACCAGAGATTGTGGGGTTTTTTCATATTTCTGGTTGACAAAACTACACTTAATTTGTAAAGGCAAAATTAATTGAGACACTGACTCAGTTTTCTCACGACCCCCAAGTATTCAGTGATAATGAGAATTTCAGGCATTGGTACTTCCTTCTCATACAAGTGTGTGCTCCTTCTGTCTCTGTGCCACCACACTCTGCTTCTGCCAGTTCCTTGCTGCGCTTTTTTTTCTTTTTTTTTTTCTTTTGTCCCCTCCTGTACTGGCTAATTTTTAACCTGGATCAGTTTCCTGATCTGGTTCATAGGGCAGCCCTACAAAAGACGTGTTAATGCAACTGAAAGAGCTGATAGGAGTAGAAATAAGTGACTAAAGGAGGAAATGCTTCAAAACAACATTGTTGCCAAATGCTTTGTCATGTAGAAAAGTCTCCAGGCTTCCTTTTATCGAAGAAGAATTGGCCATTACTAAAATGCACACCCCACTTGCTGTAATCAAGCTCTCATGCTTGTAGCAGGAAGATTACTGGTCTTGGAGCATAGACCACCCTTTCATTTTTCATGTGTGCATGTTTGACATGACGCTGAAGTCTCCATAAACTGGGTGACTGATAATTTTACTACAGAGCACCGATGCTTAAATAGCTAAAAAAAGTCCCTAAAATTCTGAAGGTTAGAGCTTCTGTGAAAGGATGTAAAGAAGTGCCTCTGAGTTACACATTCTGCATTAGTACCTTGCTGAAGTGCTTTTAAAGTAGTAGCATTATTCACTTAGACTGTAACTGTTATGAATCTCAGCTACTCAGCTGTGATGATGTTTCAGCAGCAGCCAAAATATTGCTGGCTCTGATCCATGAAACCAAGTAACAAAGAAGTCAGGGAAAAAAAAGCCAGACTTAAAATACCAATTAGCCTCCTCATAGGCAATGTCCTACTTTACTGATCCAAAGCAGAGCTGCACATAGCATGCTGAAAATGTTTTTACTTTTTACTGCCATATATTCCAGCCAGCAGCTATGATGTGCAAAGGTCCACAGCAGAACTGGATTAACTGTAGCAAAGCTATTCCTGAGATATACAAGCATCGGAGGATGAAATATCCAGGGAAAAATTTGCAGAGTGACCTATATAGTGTACCATTGGAAGACTTACATACTCAGGCTCCATGTGGTGACCTAAGATAGAGTAATTCACCTGGCCTAGGCCAGAATACAGGTATGCAGTGTATAACTATGGCATGGTGCTGCTCTCTGAGTGATGACTCTGTGATTCCTTCGGGAGTGTGTGGACTTGTGTAGCCTCAGCTTCCCTGGCACAGCTGGCAGAGTGGGAGACAGCACACAGGCTGCTGCCGCCAAGCACAGATGTGCTGTGATGTATTTTACTCTGTAGTTTTTCCCTCAGCCACATGTTCACATGTCTGCTAAAAATGCTTTTGTGCAAGGCAGGTTTGTTCCACTTCAGATGCTCACTGCCTTCCACTTAATACTTCTGTTCCTTTGTGCCAGGTGAGTGGCCTTGCAATCCACACCAGCTTCTAGGTCACTGAGAATTTAATAGAGCTGATTTAAGGGCAAGGCAAGGAGTCTACAGCTTTCATGGAAAAACCATAGGTGTGCCCTACACTTTGCAACTTGTTCAGAGGTGATCCTATGTCCCCTCTGGGACCCAGCATGAGAGGCATCAGACAGACAAGCAGAATCTTTCTTTTTTTCCTTTTTTTTCTTCCCTTGATGAGTTCTAGGGTTGTTTTTCACATGACTGGGTGGAATTTGGAGAAAACAACTCCAGTCAGTTTTGGCTGAATTTAGTGAGGAACAGTGAACACAGGGAACTGTTCCCAGTGAGGAACAGTGAACATAAACTCAGCTGGAACCAACCTATGGCTTATGAGTAGTTAATGTGGAGTTTGCATTCTGAGGCAAATTATCTAACAGCAAAGCTGCACTAGTGTGAGAACTGCTGGGCAGCTGCAGTACCTGGCTTTAAGAGGAAGGAAAACAGCAGGAATGAGCCAGCCAGTTCATCCTAAAGTGGAGCTATAGGACCCTAGGCATTTATTGTAATTCCTATCCCGTGACCCATTTCCAGAGCTCCTCTCTGCTGCAGTCTTCACGGTAATTGATATATAACCTGGGAGTCTTTGGCATACCAAGATTTTGAAGGCTGCAAATGTTAAAAAATGGGAAGGTGCAATATAAAGCTGCACAAATCTTCCTAGATTTGCAATATGGCCTACTGACATCTGCCATCTCATTTCTCCCACCGAGACTCTGGGCAGATTAGTGATCACTGTGGCTGTGTCTCTGTTGAAAGAAAATATTTCTAGTGAGGCATTCCACCACATCTGCAATACTTGCACTATTTTATGGTATGAGCAGAACACCTGCTGAGCAGAAGACACTTCCAGTTTATAGAGTTTTCAGACAGCTGCATTTTTGCTGGACAGACTGACCCATGCTCTGACCCATCTGTTCAGATGCAGACACAGTGTTAAATTTACAGGGTGAGGATGGAATGCTGCCTTTATTGAATGTGGTCTGTAGGCACAAGGGATAATTTTTCCCAAGAAGTTCTAGCTGTCACTGCAGCCAGCTCCTGCTAGTCCGTACATTGAGCTCAGCTGGGCTCAGCTCCCATGAATGTTTTCACTGGCCAGCTGTCAAGGTGCTGATGGGTATCATCTAATGTGAAGCGAATGAGAGTACCTTCAAAGCCCAAGTGATAAGGTCTCTATCCACATCATCTGAAAAGTTATGGAAATATATGAGTGGTCAAAGTAAGTCCCTTGCCCTGCTGCCAAAGCGAGATGAAGTTGGGGATGAAGCTGGAGGATGCAATCAAGTGATGTAGTACTAGAAAGACACTTTGTTTTAGACCTGACAAAGCAAGAGGACCAGCAGTAGTGTTTGAACTGTGTGCCTTATTCTCTTTCCATTACTGTAGACTTCTGCTGCAAGTGTTCATGTCCCTCCTGCCCACTTTCTAGCTATGGCTATCAAGATAAAAATCACATCTCTTTCTGAATGGTGTGTCAGGCTATAAGTGCTATAGTGATATCAGTGTAAATCGCAAAAGAATGAAGGGCACAGAGCAGGCACACTCAAGGTCAGTCACTCTGCAATTGCTCTAAGTCTGCTAAGGACTTTGAAGGGAGATGATGTTCTGGGCTGGAGAAGCAATGGAGGGACATTAGGTCTGCATTCAGCTGGGGCTCTACCATTCCAAGGCAGCCATTTAATGCTGTCTTGGTTTTCCTATCATCTTAGAGGTACAGTCCTTTATTTAACTCTTCAGATAGCTTGATTTCTTAATGTTTTAAAAGGACTCTGTAATATTTAAATGGAAGGTGATAGGAAAGAACAAAGTGTGATCCTAAAATATATAGGCCATGGGTTTTTGCATTACTTGAAAATACCATGTCCCCTAAAGTAAATCTTAGTAGCTCCTAGGTGGAGCTCCTACATGTGGCTGACTTGAATCCAAACATTCTGACCCAAATACAAAATGTAACCAGCCTGAATTACCACTGATTTTATCAAAAATATTCAGTTGTTCTCACATGAATGTGAAAAATAATCTCTCTCTTAGCTAGACAACTTTTCTTATTATTATTTTTTAATTTTTAATTTTTTTTTCTTTGTATAGGAGAATCCAGACATACTGGGGCTTTTTATACTGAACTTAAGGAGGAGGCTTATATCAGGAAGGCAACTATAAGGAACTCTGATCATGGCTGCACTGTGAATGTTTCTTTTCCAAGCTGAAAGTAAAGAGATAGCCACAAGAGGGAGGCAGAACTCCTATGGCAGTATAGCAACCCTAGCAAAAAACAAATCAGAGAAATACATTTTCAAATTTTCCTTCTTTGAGCTAAACCTGTGCAGTAGCCCTTGCATCGAGAACAATGATTGTTGGCTGTAACTCCTATGAAGGTAGCCTCAGTGCATGGTAAATACTAAATGGTTAATGTAAGCTGAAAATTAGTAACTAATAAATAATTTTCCTAAACCTAAAATTTAGGTAAGTAACTACTTCAGGAGAGATTGAAACTGATTTTCATGTACTTTTTTGCAGACGGGAAGGAAAATTGCCCCCATTATTCAATGGCATATAGTTGTATTTGTGCCAGACTCTAATACAAAAAGACCATTTTGTTTCTGGAAGAATACTTTTTATTCCCATTTGCTTCTTAGAAAATACATTGTAAGGATGTATTTAAGCAGTTTCATTTCCAGAGCACCTCAGCAAACAGATAAGGAACTATCCTCAAATGGTGCAATTATTTATCCTATTAAGTACTTTCACTGGGCAAGAGTGAAAGTGGCCTTCTAGATTCAGTAAGCTCAAAAGAGGAAGCAACTTGGATGGAGGGAGAGGGTAGGTCTGGTGTCTAATTCCTGCTCCAAGGACTATTTCCGTAATATACTCAACAGAACTTCATAAATTGCAGTCAAGGATTGACAAACCTGGTCAGTACTCTAAACCCTCAAAGTCTTCAATCCTTTTTTTCAGTCTTTAGCTGTCTCCACCTCTGTACTCACCCTCTAGGTAGCCTCAAACAAGGAGAAGAAAGGGATCCCAAACCCCTTCACTTCCCAGCAGTGCAGTGTTCTGACAAGTGCACAGCTTTATAGTACACAATGCTCATTGTGAGCACAGCAGCAGGTTGGAATCCTCAGGAGAGGGAGAGTAGGGGAATACCTTGCTTGAAAACCCAAGCAGTATTTGGCTGTATAGAACTGTGGTAATCACATACAGGAACAATTGGTGTTTGCAGACATCTTTAATCCAAATTTATGAGAGCTTCTGGGAATTATGTACTTCCAGAATGAGGCAGCAGCTGCATTGGGGTTGACTAGACAGAATTAGTGGGCTTGGCTGCCCAGACTTGGACTGAGCCACAGCGACTTACCTTGGGGTGGTGGGGAGTGGCTGTCTCTTTTAAGAGTGTCCAGAAAATAAAAAGGTCAAACCTTTCTGTCAAATTGTTCTTTCCATCAATGCATAATTGTGTATATCCTTGCATGCCTTTACAACACACACAAATGCTTTTGGTTTTTTATAGACAATACTTAAACATTATCGTATTACAGCATTTTTTGCTGGAGGTATTTGAAGTGCTTTATGTATGTAAATTTAAACTGAATATGTGCATGACTGTGCAGACAGATAAGGATACTTGGGTGAAAAGGCTAGTCAACACCACTGAAAAATTAATTTGTCTGTTGTCCTTTTCTCAGCTAAACATGGAATCAGCTGAGGTAGTCAACTCTTACACCCAATTTTGGCACCTCCATCTTCTGATACTGTAAAAAGTTTGATTGTCAGTTCTACTGAGCTCAGAGCAATACTCTGAACAGCACTTATGATGAGTATCTGATTTTATTTGGCCAAGAGAAGTGCCCAACTCTTCAGTCTAATAAGGAATGCTTTTGAGAAGAACAGACCGAAGAGGGTCTCAGTGACTCTGAGAAAAGTGGAAAGATGTATGAAATGACACATGGCTTACTGAACTTTGAAAGAACACAGAGAATCATAGCAGAGAACTCTAGGTATTTTAGACCTTATACCTGCTTTGCAAACAGATGTTCTGCTCACAGGAAGATACCACCCTTTTGTGTACTCCTGGTTTTAGTGGTCAGAGAAGAGACCACTGAGCAGAGGCTTCAATCCTCAATTACTTTGTTTCCAAATGCTGGACCATCTTCCATATTATGTTAGTACTACTCCAAACTGTTCTGTGGCTCAAGTTCTAGGCCTGCTCCATTTCCTTTGCAGTCTGTTGTTCAAGCTACATGATCAAATTAAATTATCTCTTTTCTGTATGTAGTCCCATTACTTATAATTTGTGTTGTTCTTTATGCCATTCAGAATATTCCCTTTCCTCTTCTGAATTCAAGACCTCTGATTTACCAGAATATACAGCACATAAGACTTCAATTTCATAGTGAAAATGTGGATATGCTGTTTCATCTTAACATTTATTTAAATTTTCACATAGTTTAAACAAAACATGACATCCCGTTTCAACTGATATAAAGAAAAAAAATAAACCACTTCTACGAAGTTAGCCAGTGTATAGACTTAATTATTTTACAAAATAAGAAGGTAGGAACATGTTACAAAATAATAATTAAACCAATCAATGTCAATAGTGCAAAGAATGAATTGCAAATATGAAAGAGAGAGAGAGAGGGAAGGAGGGTAGGACGGATGGGAGGATGGATGGCTGAATGTGTGAGGGGTGGCTGGCTGACTGAACAAAACAGGAACATCAGGAACAGCTGTGCATGTTACCACACAGGAGTTTGTATTGTAGACATGTCACGATGTAGATTTAACTTCGGTGGCAGAAGAGGGTAAGTACTTCATCCATGTCATCTCTGTGTGCTGCAAGTTCTTGTGCTGGCCAGTTCTAGAGATGAATACAGCTATGCACACAAGTCACTGCTAAGAGTCACTGAAAGGAATTTTTCACCTTCTGGAACGCAGGTGACCTATCAAGGACTTCATTAGTGCACTGAAGGGCCAAAGAAATGACTGAGAATTTTATGCAAGCAAAAGAGCAAGCACCTCCAGGCTGAACTTTCTACACCTTTTCCACTTGCTTTCATGCTCTTTTGCATGCAATTGCTCTCTATCCTGGGACTGACAAGAGGGAGTTTTAGCAGCTACTAAATAATGTGGACAGGTGTTGGACATCCTATCAAGTAGCTGTCAGCCAGCAACCCACCAGAGAAGGAAAATTATTTCTGCAGTGTTTATAATGACACTGCTACATCTGACTCCTTCACAGGATGAGTAAATTTAAATCTAAATAAAAAAAGAACAAAATTAACATCAGTCAGTTTTAGTATTTCTCAGCTGAATTCACCCATTTTCCTTTTCTAGCAGAGTGTCCATAGTTAATAAATGTAAGAGACATTAACTAAAATAAGCTCAGATGCCTGGAGATATTGTTCATCTTTACCCCTTGTGATCAAAGACACTATATGTTTCTAGCCAAATTCCATACAATACCTCAAGTCTTACCACAGCACAAATATTAAAACCATAATGAGAAATAGAAAGAGGACTGAAAGTGAGAATTGCTTCAGGGAGTAAATGTATGCTTACCTTGAAGGCACATTTCCTGCACGGAGTGTTTGAGTACTACAAAGCTTTCAAATATGCCAAAAGACAGTGATTGCATTTTTCTCAAAAGAAGTAGTAATCAGAAACTAGTCACAGAGATCTTTCTGCATAATTACAAAAAAAAACCCCAAACAAAACAAAACAAAACAAAACAAAACAAAACAAAACAAAAACCCAAAAATACCTCCCCACTACAGGCACTGCTTGCATCTAAATAATTTCTGCTACTTTCAAACTCACAAACTTCTGAGATCTTTTCCCTTCACTCCAATCAACAGTCTGTTCAAACTACTACTATACTGACATGGGTGAAGAGTATATGTACATAAAGTACATATGTGACAGTGTGTAACACTGAAAAATTGGCACTATTTAATCAATAAAAACAGTGGAGACATCAGTAAGGGCACTTAGGATCCCAGTATTCAAATTCTCAATGCTCATAATGGTGCTGGACTGAAAAAAAGAATTAATTTGAGACACCTGGTGATACCAACAATAGACTTTCTAAAGATTTTGGTTATTAGCACTCTTTTGAAAAATCAAACTTCTTGCTCCAGTCCTTAGGGAATAAGGAAATAATATCTTTTGAAACTTGGCTGAGGTATTGTTCCTAAGCTTTTGAAAATTCAGTGGCAGGTACATCTAGAAACACTCTCCGGAGATGAGAATTGATTAAAATAGCTTTCATATAAACCAGAACACTTTTCCAGTTTTGCCTGCATAAATTCATGATGACTGGAAGAAATACTTCTGTGTACAACTACACAAGAAAGATGAGAGCCAGGTTTTTCATTCATTGATTCTGAATTTAAAAAAAATAAAAGATTAGTGATGAAGTGGTAAATAAATTAAGTAAATCCATAAAGCTCCAATATATTTATCTTTCTGGAACATAGAATGTTCTGTGGCACAAGTATGATAGAGGCTGAGTAGTTTAACAATTCAACAGTGATAGAAAATTACATTCCTTTTCTCCCCTCTTAAGGGGTACAACATAACTTAACTAACTTTATTACTTATTTCTGTTTCCATGAGCTGAGGGGCAATAGGCAAAAAAAACAGACACTGAGCCTGCAGGTCAGAGTAGAAAAATCTCCATTTCTTTCACAAAACATTCTCACATTTCCTCGGCAACATCTCAGCACTGCTTCAGCTTGACTTTTTTTGATGTCTTGATGGTGGGATTTCAGAAACTGTGCATTAGGAGCTGCAGTGAAAGCAGGAAAACCACACAGAAATTCTTTGACTGCCTTTGAACAGGAGTGAATTTTGTAGAGGAGTTGCCATGCAACTCATCACAGCCAGCCTGTGCCAGAGCTGAGAATCAGTCACAAATTCAGCCCCGTGCTCGCAGATATTTCACAACCTATACAAGTTATTATTAATAATATCAGAAATTTTAATCCACTGATCTCAAAATTCTTCATAAAAGTTAACAGCATTCTTCCATTTGCAGAGAAATGTTGCAAATGCTTAGTATTAACTGGTGTGCTCCAAGGAGCATCCTGGGCCCAGAAGGGCTACCTGCAAAGGAGTATGACAGGCTTGTTATAAGTCCCAGAAAGACTGAGACTTTACATATTTACAGTGGTGTACCTGTGTAAGTATGTGTCACTAGGCTGATGCAGGCTTGAAATGTAGGTAAATATAAAAAAAGCATTTATAAGTTCCCTACAATTTATTTTAAATCCTACCACTACCAGTTTCAGACTCAATGAAATTAATTTCATTATTTGTTATTTTAACATTGTAGTAATTTTATAGGAGTCACAGTGAAAGTGGTAAATCAAGAGTGTATTATTTTTTATATGAAATGTAAAATGAAATAAATTTATAAAAAAGCTTTCATTTTAATTCATTATGATTTTAAATTACATTACCAAAGTTTTCCAAATGTGTGTTTTATAGTCAGTAGTAACCTTTCAAAAGATAAATGATTTAATAAATTACTTACTTTACATTTAACATTACGAGACAAAATATTACACAAGCCATATAAACAACTAAAAATGTGTACTTTTAACACTGTTTTCTCTAAAAATATGTGTAAATGAGTGATTTTTATCTTCTGCATTTTTTTTAGAAAGAGGTTTCAAGACTTGCTATTACTTCCAGCTAAGTGGGGATAAAAAATCTCCATGATAGAAGCTTGTTAATTTTTGGAAATAGATTCTGGTGCCCAGTTAATGGGAGTATTATAAAGATACAAGTTACTTATATTGTAGGTTCAAGATAGAACATGAAAATAACGTTGTGCTGGATAGACTTCCAGGGATTTTGAGGAAAACAAACAACATTTTCTGTTAAAGTAGTTGTGTTCTGACATTTTCAATAACCACCCATTTTACCCATCCAAGAAAACATACAAAAAAAACCCCAAACCCAAAACTAAACCCTCATGTTTTTCCCTTAAGTATCTTTCTAGGCAGGAATGATCTAATCTTAGCAGAGTCCCTCCTGTATCTCCACTACTGTAACACACATTCCCTCTTACTAGCAGCCACGACCATGTTCCGTCAAGATACCAGAACGGCTCAGACTATAAAGTAAAAATTTTAAGAAATTGCAGAGACTTCTTGTAAGTTGTGCAAACCCCATGAAAACGTGCACAGGGTTACGTTGTCACTCAAGGGATGAGACAGGAAGAGCTGAACAGAGAACAGCTCTGTGATCACCTGTCCTGTCTGTAGTTCATCTACTAACACACAGAGACCATCTTCTTTGTTTAAGACGCAGTGTGTGTTGATTCTTCAGAATGATGATCAGGGTTTCACTCTGTGGACCATTTCAGACAGGAGATTTTATATCATTTTTCACTTGATCCTCTCTGAATTTTATTTGGCAGTTCAGAAGGAAGCAATTCAGTCAATAGCCAAACCAAAAGGCATTGAAACAAAATGCTTAATGTGGGAGGGCAAGATTGTGAGATAAAGGCTGTTTTCTGGTGTGGCTGCAATGGCTGCCAGACCATACTTGAGTGCAGAACCAAAATGGTGAAAAGGCAGAAAAGGCAGGCTTGACTGTACAACTGTACTTATACTGTTCCAGCAAAAGCCCGTGGATCCCCTCCAAACAAACCACTGACCATATTCTTCTCGAAGTACGGATCATCACAAAGAAAAAAAATATACTCTTCAGAGCATTGTTTGAAAAGTAGTAGTCCCTAATTTTTTAAAAGAAAAATACTCAACCCCTGCAAGTCCTTTCTTCAGGTCTGTTAATTTGACCACCCCTCTGGGGACGTGCAGACGGATCTTCCTTTACTGTGTAACACATTGATTGACATTTGCAGTACTTTCTCCCTTCAGATCCTCATTCAAGCTTTTTTTCTGCTCTATTTCGACCTGGTGGAAGAAAAAGAGGAAGAAAATCTGTAATGAGAAAGGAAAAGAAAAGATTCACAAATCTTCCTCAGTGGTGGTTCTTGTGCTCAGGTGAAGAAATTCTTGGTGAACTAAGAGACTGGCGAGGAAAAATAGACCAAGGATCAGGGAAAATTGGATTTTATTTACTGTAAGGATCTTCAGTCTAATCTAAGCAATACTACAATTCAGCAGTGTTATGAAATAATTTCCAGAAGAGATAATGTCATGCAGAGAACTCACATGATTTTATATTCATTACCATTCCCAGTTGTACTCTGAATACAAACCAGAACCAAATCTGCAGATGATAAGCGGCTTCCTATGTGACAGCAGAAAACCAGCCTTAATTATAAATTCTGCAAAGACTGATGTATAAAGCAAAGAGATTTTTTAAACTATCTCGAGTTTGAAGGGAGCCATAAGGATCATCAAATCCTGCTTCTTGACACAGTGCCTAACACTACCCCAAATATCAGCACAGTCCCTGCTGTCATCAGACTCAGAGGTGCTTTGGCTTACAGGTACCAAGTTATATTGGGACAGGGCCAAGGGGATCCATGTTTGGATTCTAAATCTCCACATCTCCAAAAACTTGGGAATAATCTAATGTTTTAATTCTTAAAAGGGATACTTAGAAGATCAAATACCATCTCCAGGGAATTTAAGAAACTACTAAAAATATAATTACAATTACCAGTAAAAATATTTGCCATGAGAATCTTCTCAGAATCTCTTTATCACTGCTCTCAAAGAAGGCAGAGTAGGATGCCAATTTCTCTGCTGAGTAGTCAGCTAACATGTAAATTTACTGGGATATTCTGGTGGGTATATACAGAGTGCACTTTCCTATCTGCTCCTCTCCTTAGGGCAGGCAGAAGGAAGAAATATTTAAGCAGAGAAAGAATGTGATTCTTTTGTCTGCAGTAGGACTCCCACATTAGCACTCCCACTAGGAAGAGCAGCAAAACTCCCTGTTCAAACCCCCCATTTCAGCTAATCCCCAGGAGCTGGCTGTGTGCACACTCTTCCACAGGCAACTGCAAGCAAATTTATTCCATATTTGCTGAGATAATCCACTGCTTATTTGCCATGAATCAACAGCACATGGGCCGCTACTGCATACAGCCTGGCATGTGCCAAATTCCCACCTCTTTTGTCCATCGTATTTTGTTTGTCTGCCCATACTTTTCAAGACAATGAAGCATGCAAAGTAACCAGGGTGATTAGCACTGCTGAGTTTTACCTTGTAACTGTAGTGTGCTGAATAGTTGACCCACTTCCTGACATCGGTCTTGTCCTCGATGGAGATGGACCGAACAGCGGCTTTGGACGCAGAGGTGGTGGGCATGTCAAACTCCACGTCTACATAGCGGACAAAACTGGAAGGCACTTCCCGGTCAGAGCCAAGCTCTAGGTGACAGAAAAAGCAGTGAGGATGGCCAGAAGCTGGAAAAAGAGAGTAAACAGTCATGAGAGTTGTGCCAGATGAATCAAAACAACATGCAGCATCATCACGAAGCTGCAGGAAACTGAGAATCTCCCGAGGTGAATTAGTTCATAGCAAGTGTCTTACCTGCTTCAATGCCATTGAAGTTACCAAAGGAATTAAACAAAATGCAAAAAGGATTGCTGATCACTCTAGTTTGCTTTTAGTGGGTGAAAATAAAAGCATCAAGCACTGTAGGGTAAAAGTACTTGTCCTCTTGATTCCCTCAGTGTCTGTCACATGCTAAGAACATCATGGCACATCCTTCTGAAATGTTATGATAGTAAGGAAAGAAGGAATTTGGAAATATTTGATTTTTATTTGAAATTGTTATCCCCCTTTTTAAGAGAAGAAAATGTATGGGATAAGGTTAAATAACTTTCCCGTGTTCAAAAAGCTAATTTGTGCAAAGTTTCAGAATAACCATTTATTTCTCACCCAAACCCATGACAACATGGCTAGTCATTAAGGATGGCAAGGAGAAGAAGTAATGTTTAGCTCTGTCATATGTAAATTACCCTTATTATTCTTTCTTCTTTGTTTTGCTGGACAGCAGTGATGTTTAAAAATTAAAGTAGGGACTTCTAGTCAAACTAAGTTGGCTTTTTCTCTGACTGCTGCTAACTCCTTAAACTCCTGAGCAAGTAATTTAATGTCTCTGCCTCATTTTATCTATTTGCAAGATGAGGATGAAAGCCTTCACAGCCATACAGGGCCTTCTGATTGAAAGGATCCTATTATCTACATATGTGTAAATGAACGTATAAGTAAATGAATGTAATCCTTGCCTGCCTTTATTATAGGCTTTAGGATTCCTGAATACTTGTTCACTAGGCAAGTTCTTCTCTATACAGGTCAGCAAGTTGTACAGGACAGAGATGACAAGGAAGGAGGAAGGCAGGCAGAGTAAAGAGAACTGGGTGGGGAAAGCCCAGAAGCTCCCACTGGGAAAAGCAGGAAAACACCTGCTTATCCCGAAGTCAGCCTTGTTAAACTGAAGCCTGAAAAGCAAGATTTGGGATTTTGAAGTATGACTTGTCTCAATAGGATGAAATTAGGCAGTCTTTAGAGGGCTTAGGCATTGCAACATCCCACTTGGCCTCTGAAATAGAACTGGAAAAAAAATTCTGCTTCGTGTAAGTCTGGGTAAGAATTTCATCTAGAGTCAGCCTCATATTTCAAAACAGTCTAGCCAAAGTTCTCTCAGCACTGGAAGGTTTGTAAAATAATGTGTGTGCAGCAAATCCAGTGAGAGGCTGTGCAGTTCAGCAGAGACCAGGGATATGCAGCACCATAGCTGGAGCCAAGTTATGAATGAATGGATGCAGTTACCAAGCAGACACAGAAGCTCAAGTTCTGCAAGCATTAAAATACATCTGCTTTTTATCAGGATTAATTATCCCAAGTAGAGTACTGACTCATTTGCCCTGGTTCTAGCGTAAGCCAGGATCTCTGTTTGACAGCCCTTCCTGGCTTTTCAAACATGGACAGGCTTTTTCTGGATCAAAAGCTGTGGTACACGCAGGCCTTCCTGGTGGTCCCACCCACCACAGGAGAGCAGCAGCCCCAGGAGCTCTCAGGGAGATCACCGAGGGCACCACAGTGCTTTTGCTTCTGGCCAGTTATTGGGCTTGGCTGTGGCTGCACAGCCATGGTGGCAGTGCAATTCAGCATCTGCCACGGGGCCCTTGGGTGACACAGCACTGCCCTCTGGTACTGCATTATGAAGATGCCTGAAACTGGCTCCAAAAATCTGTGTTCAGCACTCAGTACTGGCAACCAACCCCCAGTCTCAGGCTCCCTCCATTCATATCTCTTTCCTCACACTGTACCACTTTCAGCAGACTCCTCATTGTAATCCTTCCTCCTCATCTGCCTTGATATGCTTTTCCTCTCTAGTTTGCAGTGGGTTGCTCCCTCCTTCAGACTGGAGAATGCCAGCAGGCCAGGAGGAGTGGCTCTGTGCTCTGGAGCAGGCCACATCCACAGCAGGACGTTCAGCTTGTGCTGCGACACTCCTGAGCTGGCAGGTGCTCAGCTGCTTTTGGGGTGGTGTGTGAAGGTATCACTGGGAAGTGTTTAACTGGGCTTGAGCAAACTGCATACCAGGTGCTCTGCAGAGCTGAGCTTTTAAGCTCTTCCTAATTTCAACTGGACGCTTGATAACACCCTCCCCCTGCCACCCCAGCAAATGCATAAAAATTTGCTTTTTAAAAGTTATTAATTTAAACCAGCTCAGTGTGGTAGATAACAAGGTGAATAGATTAAGAAAGCAACCCCTCCACTGAAGCTATTGCAAAATTACCTAGCCCATTAGTGTTCATTACTGTCCTGGGCATGAAGCTCATGAGGCACCACCTCCATAGACTGTTCAAAAGGCTCATTCAGAGCTCTTCCTCTAATGAACAAGTACCCTTCTTAGTAAAATCAGGAGGAATCAACACACTGCTTTTGTTTTGCACCTCTTGTTTCCTTGAGCTACCACCAGTTTGTTCTGACAATCAAGGATCTGATAATTAATACATATGCACGTGTAACTGTGACTGGAGAGAATCTGTTCCAAATTACTCATGACACTCCAAGTCCCAACATGTTTTGATTAAAAGATATAATTTACTTAGAAAGTATTCCAGGCAGCATGCCTGGGATCCACAGCCAAACTAGGGAAAAGCTCAAATCCAGACCAAGGCTCTGCATAGATGTTACATCCCTGCTTCACAGAAAGAGCATTTTCCCACAATCAAAGACTGTTTGGATGTTTCCCTAGTATTCTACTGGTGAGATAAAAGAAAAAGAACATGTGAAGCCCAGCCAGCAGCAACTGGAGCTGTAAATAGCCTGCAAATAGGAATTCTTCATCAACTCTTTTTTTTTCATATTAATTTTAAATATATCATGGTCAATAAAGTTTACCAAGCTGTAAAAATGGACTAATATTTGCTATTTGGATTTCAATGTGCTCAGTAGAATCCAGTCCCTATTTTTTCCTTAGGTCAAATCATAGTCAGAGTATGCCCTGTCCTTTATTTGTCACATGTATGTCAGTGTTCAGTCATAAGCGGATACTTTGGCTACAAAATAATACAGACAGTGCTAATAACACTGTCTCCTAGAGTGAGAGTGCAAAGGGCCCCATCCCATTAGAAAGCACAGAAAGAAACAATTTAGATAAGAGTGCAAAGCTGCTGAAATAATTCTTAACAATCTGGGTGCTTAGGATGCTACAACGTGCATACAAGCAGCGCGTTACGGTAGGACATGCTCTCCTGGGGATGGCAGGTTTGGGGGTCACGCCCCTCACCTCTACACAGAGACTGCACCAGTCCACATTCAGGGAATGAAGTACAGGAGGTCCAGCTGGCTATCTGGAGACCTCTGGAGTTCTGGGATTGTGTTTGCAAGGGACTGTGTGTCAGAGCACACACTGTGGATGAACAAAAAGTCCCAAAATGTGTGCCTACATATGTAGTCCTATGAGCATGTCTGGCAGACAGGCATGTGTGCTTGATACCCATGCAGTGCATATGCCCCAAGTGGTGTGGTGTGGACCCATTGTGTGGCCTCTGGAGGCAGGTGGAGCTGCAGGCTGTGTTCACCTGCAGCACTTCCCTCAGTTCCAATGTGATGCCACTACTTCTCTCCTGCTCTGGAGCCCCAGGCATCAAAGCAGGTCATTAGCAGACCAGGTATTTATGGAAGACCCAGAGTGCTCTTAGGGGTGAGTTACAGGTATCACAGTAAGAGAGCATGAAGTGGGAGTCACTGGAGTAGTTTCATGTTTAGTGCTTGAGAGCTGCATAACTTATGACGACTTTGCAAATACATGGAGCTGGGTTATTACATGACTTGTGGATAGGGCTGGATACAGCCACGTGCACAAGGCTGGTAGTTAGATCCCACATGAGTATATCTTGGACAAAAGCATATGTTGTCCACCAGGTAAATCTAAGAAGGAGTGGGAATGAATGCTTCTGAGTACCACTTATATACCTCTTTATTTGCCATATACTTTGAGAAAGGAGAACTATGGGATGAAGTACCACCAATAAACAGAAATAGTCCCTGAAGGGCAAGGTCAGATTTAAACTACTTGGCCTGCCCTGTTGTCACTTTGGGATTCCCTCCCTCTCACATACCTCATGTGTCTTGGCCAAGACAGTGCTTCCAAGGCTCTTCCTTTCCCTGAAATAACATCTGATCTGACCGGAGGGGTGAGGACACTCTCTTCCTCTCAGGATGTAAACAAATACCAACTGCCCTGCGTTTTGCATGATGACACTGATGGATAGATGCTCTGTGGCAGGGGTCCAACAGCAGCAACAAATCTGTAATGTATTTCCTTCCCCCTGTCACAGTGTATATACAATAAAAAGTCACAATGGGAAAGAAGGAAACAAGAGGCACAGATCAATATCTCCCTCAGAGTAGCAACGGGTAAGGCAGCATCACCTTGCTGGAGGCAGTAGAGACAGGGGTTTTGACTCTTCTCCTGGTTTGCTACTGGCATGTTCTGTGATTGTGTTGAAGTCTGAGGGCTTTCGTTTCCTCAGTGGTGATGTCTACATGGTTCACTGAGGTCTTTGGAGAGAAGATGCCACAGAAGGCCCAATTTCACAGCATATCATTCCCAGAGCTCATGCAGATGGCATATTGAGATTTTCCTCACAAGCATGTTTTTGCTCATAAACAGCCTGGGGTGAATTTTCATTGCTATACTTCTCTCAAGTTTCCAAGCTCTATCTTACACCTCAGTCTACAGGAAACCTGGAGCCTTCCCTTTTGTCAGTGATATCCCTCCAAATTTGTAACCAGTGGTGTAAACTAATGTCCTTGGGCTGAAACGTGACCCAAAAGATTAGGACACTTGGATCACTGTTTTGCTGACACTGTAACTCAAACTCAGGAAAAACATATAGAGAGTGCCAAATCTGGTACCAAAATGAACTTTCCTTCAGGGAACATTGAATACAGAAACCCTCTCAGTGACCCATATGCGTTAGCTACAGCATTAATACTGAAAAGTCCATCTCATTTGTAAAAAGCTATTCTAGATAAGATAGGTCAAGAAGTAAAATTCACTACAAATAATAAACCTGAGTTGTCCAGCTTTATTGTGCACTATGGATGACAGGCAGCAAATAGAATGACTAGCAGAAATGGCCAAAGGGAACAGTAGCTTGCCTTCATTATTTTCACGTTTAATTATGACCATGTTACTAGAAATACAAAGACTTGGGATAGAAGTACAAAGTGGGCTTCATGTTGGTATGCTCTCTTCAGGTTCAAACTGTAATTACCTGTCTGCACTGATTACAGAAACATAGCCACAAAATGGTGTTTGGAAATGTCTGTTTTTTTTAAATGGTTGAGCAATGTCTTCTGTTCTCTTACAATCCCCATTTCAGATAATTCAGAGGCATTAATTGTGGCATATGCATTGAAATATGTAGCACTGGTCCAGTATGCTTAGAAAAGATATCACGTGCTGGAACTACAGCAATTTATGTGATCTTGTCATTTAGTCCCATAGCACAGAATCTTGCTTTTGCAAGTTACATGTAAAAGCCCTGCTTCCAATAACAGCACTGAGCACACAGACGTTTGATGCCTAGGTTTCATAATCAGAGAATCACAGAACCATTTATTGGAAAATATCTTTAGGATCATCAAATACAACCATTAACCTAGCACAAATCTAGCCTACCACTAAACCATCTCCCTAAGTACTACCTCTTTAAAATACCTCCAAGCAGACAGAACAGATATTTTGTATCTAGAAATCCTAAAACTGTTTTTATCATTAGCTGTATTTGTAGTATACACAAAACTATTCCAACGGAGGGTCAGACAAATGCTTCTAACTAACTTATGCAACTAACTCATGACCTTTGGTATACTGCAGAGGATGATATATCTCTCACCATTTGAACTCAGTATTTCCTATCTTTCAAAATACATAACTCGTTTTAGTTTATTCCTGCAGAGGTGGTATGTGCCACTCACCTGAGTTTTTGTCAGGCAGTCGGTTTATCCTCCATACGATGGAATTAAAGGCATGCTCGTATTTGGCAGTTCCCAAAGTTACTCTCATTACTGGCTCAGAACCAGACAGACTGGTTGATCCAAAAGTGGCTCCCTTGTTCACCTTGGCTTTCAAAGATTTCTCCCCCAGGACACTCTCCCTGCGGAAGTTCTTCACCCACTCACTTGGCACGGGGTAGCGGATCATCACGTTTTCACAAGGGACCTGAGTTAAAGGGTCGTGGTTGGAAGAGAACCCCGTGGACATCATCAGCCAGCTCTGCACCTCCACCTCAGCACCATTAATGCTGGCAGCTGTCCTCAGAGTAAAAGGCAAAGTTTTCTCAGCAAAGACAGTCCTGAATCTCATCAGTTCAAACCGACAGGCATCCAAGGGGTTGAACAGGATAATACGGGAGTTATTAAACACATCCTCATCCACACATGAATGGAACCGGCAGCTGTATAATTTAATCCACTTAGTGGTAGTAGTGGGCATAATATCCTGCCTTGCAACTATTTCATTCCCTTTGATCAGGATATCGTTAAGGCCCAGTCTGCATTCTGCCAGGCCAGAAAGGAAGCTGAGAACATAGATATGAGTCAGCACACTGTGCTGGAGAATCACACTATCTCCCTTGGCCAAGATGCCATGAAACTCATCCCTGACATCCACAGTGATTTCTTCTTCTTGATAATTCAGTCCCACTGTGCTCAGATCTGTTGATGAAGCTGGCAAGTTCATCAGTGCATCTTGTACAGCAGTGATGAAGCTAAGGAAGTCTTCATAATCTGTAGTGCCAAGCTTGATAATTTGCTCTCTCTCCGCAGTGTGTGCAATAGCTGGCTTAGGTTGATACTTCTTTTTCTCCTTGTATGTTGTGCGATCCAACCGCACGCTGTGTATCCTTCCATTCTCATCGTAGTTCTGCAGTTTGCGCTCTGAAATCTCATGATTGATTTCAAGTTTGAGCTCCCGGAAAGGCTTTTCTAGTCCCTTCTCATAAAAAAGCTGTATACATCCACTGTTGGTCAGCTTGACATATATTGGTCCCCAGTGCCTGGATGACATAATGTTCTTCTTCTCTGGGATCCTCAGCATCATTGGCCATCCATCCTTTGGCTGAGCTGGTGCCAGGTTAAATAAAGCTGCATCCAGATCACATGGCATCATGGGGTCATCATCAGGCAAGGTAGGACTGCTCACACGATCTGGGTCTCCAATCTGGAGCTGTTTGAGCTGCTCTACAGCATCTGTATGGGTTACAGTCTTGTTTGCCTCATGGAAACTGATGGTATCATGCTCTTGATGGAGAATAATGAGAGAGTCTCTTTGGCTTTTGCCTGGAGCACTAGAGACAGAAGAGCTTTTGGAACGCCTCTCTTGCTCCTCAAAGAATGAGCTGAATGGATTGATGGGTGAAGGCTGGACATCTCGAAGAGATTCATCTAGAAAGGGATTAGTAGCACTCCACGGTGGTGTTTCAACAGAAGGCAACTTGGTTAAAGAGGAGAGATCGAGTTTTTGAATTTTGGGGAGGTCTCCCAATGTGCTTTTAGGACGTTCTCTTTTCTTTAAGGATGTAGTGAGATTAAAGTTAACATCTGGAGCCTGTGTTTCTGCAGGTGGGGTATCAGTTTTCAAGTGAGAAAGGCTCTGTGGTGAAAAACTGACTTCATTGTCATCAAAAGTCACCCAGCTGGGAAAGCGAACTGTGGTTGGGGTAGAGGAATGGCCATTCATGGAGGTGCTGTTCAGCTGACAGTTGACAGCCTCCATATCTATCTCTTCATCTTCCTGGATAGACGAGGAATTGTCTTTAAAAAAAGAGGGGAGGGGAGGAAATTTCAGCTAATTATTCTGGAGTTACCTAGTTCTCTCCTCAAAAAAACCCTCAGAGTGTGCATGCTCAAGGAAGGCCTATTCATATGTTGGGCAAGAATAAGATAGTCAAAATACTTGGCTAAAATTCTGAGGAGTCTGACAAGAATTAATTAAAAGATACACAGTTGAATACAGAGAAGGAATCCAGAAAGAAATATTAAAGGAATGACAGCAAGGATTGCACTGATCTCATTCCAACATAATGACCTAAAGGAGAAACCACATATCATGGTGACTGTTTAAAGCTTCCCTCTATAAATTTTCAGGCTGCATTTCTTCTCTACAGTTATGTTGTTATTTGCCTAGAATATTCCCTCACTCTTGTTATAATTTTCTTCCCTTTTCTGTCCCCATACCCTTTGCTCTAGAGAATAATCCAGTAGGAAGAGGAATGGACATTGAGGAAGAGCACATCTGTCCCCATGTACTTGTCCCTGCATTTGCCATTACCACAGAAGCACAAGGGGTATGGTGACAGCACTGTAAAAGGTGACCAGGTGTGATTTTTCCCCAGGATGTGTTCAGTAAAGAGGCTCTTTGTCATATCCAGGAGTGCAGGAGTCTGACAGTCCTTGGATGTCTCTGAAACATCTCTCAAAGAAGCTGTGATCTAGGGATGTATGCTAGGATAAGGAAAAACATGTTTTTGACTTGTGTTGTGGAAGCTGTCCTCACCCTCCCCCAGGACAGGGCACCTTTGAATGTTATTTTCCTAGTCTCAGGCTCTGCCAAGACACTTCACAGAAACTGTATCAGAGTGTGCTACTTCAGTCCCAGCTCTTCCCAGGATGATTGTAGTGGTAATAAGGTGTTTTCCAAAATGAGCACAAATTCTCAGTGTTAAGAAATGTAATGATTTTCTTCCCATTTTCTTCCTACCAAGCTAATGAATCAGAGTGCTCCTAAAAATGAGCAGCCAACATGAAATTATACTCTGTAGTTATACCATGTTTGCTCTACATGATACAGCAGTGCTGGCATTTGTGCTTTTTGCTTCTCCCAGACATCCCCTGTTTTACTGTTTATAAGTCACTGTTCTTCAGTACAAATGAGATGTAAATGTAAAATGTAGCACTGTGGTATAGCTGTACACCTGTGATTTGATAATTTACAGCAACTACAACAACAACAAATTATTTTAAGTCATTATTTAAATTGCCACCAGTTCCCAAAAAAGATGAGCTTGATTCCCATTCTGCCTCAACCATAACAGACAATTTGAATTTTTATTTCCGCTACCATTTAGAATATGAAATAGGGAATAATTATGTTAGCCAAAGTGCTGCCATGAGCTCATTATAATGTCTTGGCTAACTTGATATTCTGGCCCTCTCATTCCAGCAATTTTTTATAAGTTTATATACCCATACCAAATTGGGTAAGTTTACCCAACCTTCTGATCTAAGGACAAAACACATCAACCAAATTCTAAGGGTTATTACAATTTGGAATTATATATGAAGGTGAATGATACCAATTTATTTTTCAAGCCACAGCAATACAAAGCAATAACAAGAACAGATAGCTTTTACAGACTACCCATGCATTGCAGAATATATATTAAAAGAAGTGCCATTGTCTCAGTGTCTCAGATTTTTTCTCTACCCTGCTATCTCTCTCCCAGCTTTGCACAGTGCCTGTCTGTAGCTGCTGCTACTGGTCACACCACAAGGTGCAGTGATGGATTCTTCATCTGTTAAGTATTGCCACAAGGCTTCAAACAGATTTGGAGGGGGGAACAACAATCCAACTGGCTATTATCCACTATCACACCCTGAATGAGAAGTAATAAAGAACCCACAAAGAATAATCTGACACTGTTCTGATCCTCAGTCCACACCAATATGTTGTCTATGCTGTCTCACGTCTTTCCAGGACTTTGGTCATCCAGCATCCAGCACCTTGGTATACTTTCACACGGTTTCTATGACATCCATATCTGGTCATTTTCTTGCTTTTCCATATCCAAGTCAATACAACTGTGTCTGTGCACATTTTTGGGGGCAGTCTGTTGTGTTTCTGATTTTATCAAGAGAGATTGAGTAATTTAAAAGACATTTAAAGTGAATGGGTGATCACTTTGAAGTGATACAACTGAACTCCTCTTTCCAGCCTTAACACCAACCTCGTATGTGGCTCTGGGAAAACATCACTATCATATCACATCACAGCTTCTGATTCCCTTCCCACTTTTTTCTAATTTCTGACTATAAAACTGTTACATGTGGAACACTGTTCCTCTGTACCTCAGTATCCAGCACTTTTCTAAGACTCTCCAGAACACAGTATAAGAGGGTAAGTGCCACAGAAGCGGATATAAACCTATAAACTGATGCAATTCATAATTCTGCTGCATCTATGCACTTGAAAAGATTTTCAAGTTTAGTACAAGCTATGAAGCCAGGCCTGTTTTAGTCAGTTTTCCTTTTATCACAGCTCTGTTAATGGCAGAAGGTCAAATCTGTTACTGCTGCAGACAGCAGCATAAATATACAGTAGGAAAGTGCACAGAAACCAGTTACAAGAGTATACAGCTCAAAGCACAGAAGACTTTTTGTCAACAGGAGGGTACTACCTGTTTATTTTGCATGGAAGAAATCCCTGTGAGGATAGCAGTTATCCCATCCACATGCTTCATAGGGTACCTTTGCTATCAATTAGTGTGTGGCAACATTAGGAAATGTCCTCTCACAATCTTGCATGACATCTTCTTCCCATGAGCTTCAGAACAGATTTTTGAGACAGAAGAAGAGGCATCCACCTTGCCTCTTTTCAAGAAAATTACAGAGGGCAGCTGGAAAACCCCAAACCTCTTGACCATCAACACGCAACAGGTTGCAAGATAGATTTGTAAGCATTCCTCAGACTTTTGAGTCTCTGCAAGTTCTGGCTTGTAGAAGAGGTGACTGCTCACACAGGCCAGGCCCTTTGCTCTTGCTACTGAACACACTACATGCAAAAATTTAACTGCAATTTAGTTCTCTAACATGTTGAACTGTTTGCACAAAAGTTAGGTTTTATGGCACAGCTAAGAGACATTTCAAAATCACCACAGACTAAATAAGCAGCAGGAGAAGGTGCAAGATGAAACACTGAAGTCACAGATCTGATCTCTGCGGTTTTCTCTTGTTCATTCTCCTCCCACTTGACTGACTTCTCAGGTCGTGTTGCATGGATTCATCCTCAGGTAACTTTTCAATTCATAATATTCTGCCAAATCACAACACTTCTTTGAACACAATTGTCTAAATTTAGGCCACATAAATCTGGCCTGCTTAAACCTGGTTGCATCCCAAATCCATACTGCAGCAGTACTACACAGACTGTTCCCAGCAGTGGCTTAGTGGCTATTTAAATACAATGCCTGGTTAACTACGGCAAATTCATCATAAGTCCTGAAAGAAGTTTAATTGTCAAAAGAAGTTAAACCATCTGAAGCTACAAAGAAGTTATACCATGGAGCTCCCAGATCTATTTAAAACACAATGAATTTCATCTAGGTTCAATTAATTTATCCCCATGAGTCTCTGTAAGAACTGCTACATTTCATTTTAAATGTAAGCCATCATGCAGATACTAAACTGAAGATGAAATACAAGAAAATGATGACTCAGCCCCCACAGCAAGGTTGCAGCAGCCCTCACAGTGCAAGAACACTGTTGAAAAGGACAGTACTCTATGTACTAGCTTCAAGGACCCTGGAAGTTTTTGTTGACTTTTTCCATCGATGTTTTGACTTTTTCTAACAATTATCTCTCTCCACAGAAGTCTGTGTTTAAGGGAAGGTAGGACCACTGTATTCCAGGCGTTTGTGCTTACAGCGCTTCATTGCCTGGAATTATTTGCCTGGTGTCCCCTCCACTCACATCACCCCTCGCTCCTTGGAGAAGGGAAGGAGCACCTTCCCAACAAACAGACTGAACTCACCTTTAAGACACTGGTTTCACACTACCAGAACAGCAGTAGTTGCAGCTGTAAGTCTCACTGCACTACGCAGGAAGCTATCAATCATTTTCCTCTTCTCTGTTTATCTTTATTCAACTGGAGAAACTAATTATTTCAATCAGAGCCCATTCACACTTCCTTGAAAAAAGAAAATGTTCAAGATAACAAAATTTGTTTGCAACGTAGAAATTTCTTGTGTGATTTAATTTAAAAATACTCAATATTTTTACTGTGTTATGTTTATTGAATAGTTAAAACTCTGGTTCATAAAAAAAGTTCCATACCACCAGCGTGTCAGATATGGCATGGAATAATTGAACAAATATTTCAGCAATTGATATTCTGTATACAGGGAACTCCCCTTTATCTTGTACAGATCTTGGCTGTAACTACAGTTTTATGAAAGTACCTTACATGTTCTGCAGTCTGTATTATGCAGTGCCCTAAGAAATCAAAATGTATCTGGCTAGTCTTAAGATAAAACCAAGCATCTGTAACACATTGTGCACAAAACTGAAAAATTAGATTTTTGCAGAAAATATCCATACTCAGAAAATGTTCTTTCCAGATCTACTGCTTAGTTTTTAGCCTGTAACTTAGCAGTTAGTGTACTAATACTCCTAGACAGAATTACAGTCAAGAACAAGCATACAGCCTATCAAAAATCACCAGAACATTGCAGCAAAGAGAGATATATAGCTTTGAAGTGTAAGTGTGTGTAAGTGCCCCTGTCTCCAATTCATACCAATTTATCATTTGAACAGTAGACTCCAAATTAGACATAGTTCATGCACGTAATGGACAAGGTTGTTAGTGTCTTGAATAAACTGTTAGACCTTTACATCAGGCAGGAATTACGTGTTAGAGGTAGTTACTTTTAAAGGAAATAAAATTCTCATAGTCATAGCTAGAAAACATTTCATACTCCAAGTAGAAGTACTGCTTATGACTTAAACATAGCTTGTTTTGTTGTTTTTTTTTCCAGTAAAGATGGCTACTCTGAAAAGAAATTGAACTAAATACCTTTTGTTCTCTTTACATACTTAAAAGAGTGAAGTTCTTCTCGTGTGTAATACAAAGGTAGTGAATGGGCCCTAGTACTATTATAGAAAAAGAGGCTTTTTGATTTAGCCCATTTGAGAGCCACAGACCAGGAAAGCTCCTGAAGATCAGTTCATGTGTTTCCATTAGCTGGCCAGAAGGTGGTACATTAACACTGATACAATTGGAAGAAGTGTTCAAGATTTTTTACAGGACTTAGACAAGACTATGCCTGTTCAAAGAATTCACATGCTACATGTGACATAATACTATTTATTTATAATTACAGCCAAGTTGTGAACAGATCTCACCTAAGTGGTGGAGAAAAGAGTAAAACCTCCTTTTTCTACCTGAGATCTTATTTCTATTAAACAAACAGGTATATTCATAAAGTGAATGTCTTAGCAAGTAAGCATACCTATGTGATTCATTACAAAGCATCTTCATTTCTACCCCTGAAGACACAGCACAGGTATGACAGACATATTTTTACCACTATGTCATCTAACTGTGTTCTCAGCAAGGTGTGCTCAGCCCAGAGGTCACCAAGATAGTGGCTACACCCTAGACTTAGTCATTGGGAATACTTACACTCCCAGTTTGGGTAGGCAAGACAAAGCTTGTGTGTGAAGGGACAGAGCAGAGCTGGAAAACAGCAAACTAAACCTGTTTCAGCAGAGAGATCAATAACAGAATGAGAGATTCTCTGCAGAAGAATGAATCATGCTACTTCATCTTTCATCCAAAAGGACAACAAGGAGCAAACTGGAAGAACAAGACATGAACAACATTTTTAGAAAGCAGTTCCTTTAAGGGTACTTTGGCAAAGATAAATGAAGACAGTTTTCCTCAATGTACTTTGGACTTTACTTCTCTCCACAGATGTCAGCCTCCCTGTCTGATTTTAATCCACAGTACATGCAACATATTCTTCAATAGTGGGACTGCCACTGAGATGAGACTATTGCCCTCATGAAGAAATGAGAGTGAATAAGGAAAGAGAAATGTGTCTGTAAGCCCAGGATGCTTCAGGAAATTGGTATCTGGCAAGCAGAATAAATCTGTAGCCAGCCCTATAAATGCAAAGACAATCTCACTCCATCTCGGAGGAGCTGATGCTACCATCCATTGAACAAGCTCTATTTTGCAAGAGGCAATCACATAAATCGCATACACAGACAATATGTTACTTCATTATGCCATAACTTTTCAAGTAATATATGATGGACCAGTAACAAAATACAAAGGTTTGCAGACCTTGCTAGTTTTGTCTTGAGTACCTGAGGTAATACCACATGGAACAAGCCTGTCATTTGCAGTGCCAGACTGCAGGTGGAAACGTGCCAGCTACTGGATCCACTCAGAATGTGGGGTCCCACTAAGCAGCATAACCTTTGATAGCAAAGCAACACACTACAGTCTCATGCCTTGAGGTATGGAGTCAAATGGCTGCTGCAGTACTGCACAGGTGTGGGGTCTGGCCCTGCTGAGTAACCGTGAGAAACGTTCCCAGAGCTATAGGAAAATCCAAGGCAGGAGACCATCATGTGTGTTAGGTGGCTGAAACACTCTGGGTTTGCCATTGACAGCCCATCAGTTCAGAACCTGTACTGGCAGTGACCACAAATGGTAACATCAGCTGATGACAAATGGTAGCCAGTGCAAAGTAACTGATTCTCTGATTCCTAGGTGGGCAGTTCATGCATGGCTGAAAGCAGTGACACTCCAGGCTGAAAGCAGTGACACCCCAACTATCTGCTCAGTCTTGTGCTGATTCTTTAGCAAGAAAAGACAAGTCAATACACAGGGATGTTGTATAAGCCTGTACCAGTGCTCAATCCACTGCTTACAAAAATAAACACTGCACATCATTCAGAAAGGGACAGGATATTTTACATCTTCAAAATGCACTACTGCAAACACTTCTGGCTCCTCACGACATTTAAAAATAGTAGCACTAACTTCCTCATTCCTGTGCCCAAGGCATTTCCCAGGATCAAGTTTTATATCATATCAAGTCAGCAACTCACATCCTGTCTGCCAGATATGTCTGCATATCTCAGGTCATGTGGTCAAGAGGTAATCTCATATTTATACACTACCTTCACCCTGAGCAATATCAAAATGATTTACAAGTTATGTCACTGCTGACATTTAAAAGAAACCCAAAGATCCATTTAGAAATTCCTAATGGAAGATTCTGTGGAAACTTCAATTTCAGTTATGTATTTTAGACAAATGTGTTTCACAAACACAGCTGATACATAGCTATAAATTATGGAAGATAGCAGTGCTCAACTCTTCCCTAACGCTAATACTTTTCAGCCCCGTAGCTTGTTATGCAAACATTTTCTGTTTAAAATGCAAAGACCGTGTAACTGCATGAGAGTAGTGAGTTTGGCCAGTTCTTCTTGACACAAAGCATATGTGAGCTCCAGGCTACAGGGAAGTTTTATGAGCTAACAGGTGAGGTGCTCAGTGCAAAGGTGAGAAGAGCTGTTACAAAGCCACGTGTATCTGAATTTGGGGGTTTTTTGGAGGGATTTTTGACACATAACACAAAGGACTGAAGGTAACTGGCTGGAAATAGCATGAGAAAACAAAGGACAGCCTGATCTACATGCAATGCCTGACCCACATAGATACCACTGAAGATGCACCTGCCAGCTCAACACCCACACCCTCAATAAAAAAATAGCAATTAAAGGTGCCTGGGAAGCAGGATGATGCAAAGGACATGACACAGGAATGGTCTGCAAAAGTCTTAGGTGCTAATCTGAACCATGTGACTGTCTAAGTGATCTTCAGCTAGCAATTTATGGCCTCTGCTCCACCAGTTTTCTCCCTGTAGCAAAGCAAAAATCCTGATGTAATGGGAAGTGTTAATGGTTGTTGTCATGTGTGTTTGATAAACAGGTTGTCGTAAGTCATGTGAAAGCCTGTGGGTTTTCTAGGATCCATATAGGACAAAGGGAATGAGCAAGGAAGCTCCTGTAGGGAATAAAACAATTGTAAAGAGTAGAAGCTGCAGCCCTTGGCTGAGCAAAACTTAAACTTGTGCATCAAGGTAGTTCTCTGTGCACTGGCCATTGCAAGCAGGGGTATCTGGATAAAAACAAAGAAAAAGGTAGAGGAACTGCAGTAAACAGCTAAGGCTCAGTGCTTACATACCAAACTGGCTGTGAACTGCAAGGAGAAATGCTGGGCTTTTGCTTCATCATATTTGCTCTTCCCACAGGCTGAGAAACAGGGTACTGTCCACACTATTTAAAGGCAAGGAGGATTCCACCAAAAAATATTGGAGGTAAGTGAAAAAGGCTTACCAAGACCTTGGAAAGCAAATGCTTGCAGCAACAGACCATGAAACACGCTTCTAACAGTGAGATGGGCACCCCTTTATTTGGTTATTGTTCTGTTATTGTCTACAAAATTCATATTCGGCTGTTGCTAAGGTGGTTGCAGGGTTGAGTCAGGATGCTGCATTGCCGGTTTTCACGTCTTGAGGCCTTTAAAGATATATGGATATATATTTTTATATATATATATATAGGATATATGCTGAGCATGACAATTGAGAGAGACAGAACACAGTAGGAAGAAATATTCCTGTACTGGTAACCTAACTCCAGCCTCATTTACAGTGACACTGATCTCAGTTTTTGCCCATCCAAAAAAAAGTGATGCTACAGGGGTTGTCTTGGAGAGTGTTAGGAAAAGCATGGCTGTGCCATCAAGAGTTTCTGCCTTCCTTGCCAGTCTGATGAGCACAACCATCAACAACTCCAGCCAGCTTTGGAAAATAACAGAGTTGACCCAGCTCATCCATTGTATACATCTAAAAAAAGGACTCCCAAAGAGGGTGGAAGACAGAAAACTTTTCAGCTAGTTCATCCAAATAAGTTTTAATTAATTGTCCTGTTATACAGTCCTCTGTCCAAGTCAGAGTCTTGTTATCATCCCGTGGTGTTATCAGCATGTCATCTCCAACCTCAAGGCAGCTGTCGACCAGCCTGGGAGCCTGCTATGACAGACTGGCTCGTTTTACGATACACTGCTGTGATTGATGAGGCCATTGCCCCTTTTCCACACTCATCTGCCCCAGGCCTGAGACTCCCTTAGCACAACCAGTCCAGGCTCCCACCATAAAACCCCAGCTGTTGTGCAGCTATTCACAATTGCAGGAAATCAACAGAACCAAATACTGGGCCGTTGCCTATCTTATGTCACTCGGAGTTTTGTTTTTCCTTTTTGTATGTATGTGTGTAGCTGCCACGGTACACAGGATTATTCAGGGTCACTCCACAGAAGCAGCCAAACAGAAATGATCCAACAAGCCAATTTCTTCCTCCCTCCCTTGGACCATGTTGGTGTGATTACAGTGAACAGAAAGGCATGGGATTCTGTTAAGTGTGAAAGTTTGAGCAAAAGTGACCCACACAAGAAGAATGGAAACATATAACTCACTATGTTAGCACTGTGCTGAGAAGTGAAGAAGAAACCTATAATTCAGTCATCTGTGCTGATTTTAACTTCCCATCTTTCCATCTTTAACAGGCATCTTCAATCCAAGCTACGATTCTGTCTGGAGACAAAACACAGACTATATACAAGGTCCAAATTTCTGTATGCTAGTCCGGAATATCTTCTCAGACAACTGATTTCTTTTATAATTTTTAAGTTTTAGCAACGCTCATCACCACCTAGTCTTAGCTGTGTGTCCTATTTCATCCCCAAATGATGCTCACCATCCCTTTGTTGGGAATGCAGAGAGGGGAGGAATAGGGAATCCTGAAAATTCCTGTCCTGAGGCACCAGAAGTAGGAATCAGGCAGGGTGCTAGCGCTGGATAGGGTGGAGCTCTGATAGTGTCAGGACAATCCCTGTACAAAATACACCACAGAAAGCTAAGTGGAAATACACTTCTACATTCTGGAAGTGTGAAACGGACCTAACAGATCTCTTCAGGGTACAGGACAAGATTAGGGAGGAAACAAAAAAAAAAGGTACGGACAGTGTGCTAGGAAGCCTTGCTGCCTCTATCACCAAACTGCGTAGCTGGTTTGGTGGCGGCACGGGAGAGACAAGAGCTGAGCACAGAATGTGACCAATGTGAAGGAAAACAACAGGGCCCCCACAGCTGCTGTGCCCTGTAAACAAAGCTCAGCTTTCTGAAGGGCCATGTGAGATTTTGCAGAAGAGCCCTGAAAGAACTGAGGTCTGCCCAAAGGAAACAACAGGGGATTAGAGAAACAAGGAACATCAGATAATAAGATGAGGACTTTACTGAGCTTGAACAAAAGGTACTCAGATTATAATATATATATTTTAATGTACTCCTACAAAAAGATCAAATGAATATTCAAGAAATAAATGGGCAACTTAATGTGAAATTAAAATATCTGAAGGCAGTATCTTACATAGCGGCACTGACTGGTGGAGGCAATTTGACAGGAGTTACCTAAGAAGAACAACATTACTACAGACAAGAGTGACTGCTCTGTTCACTGGTGAGCATTCTATTCTACCATTTCAAGGACTGATCATGTCCTAGGAAACAAGATTTTTTTTCTTCATGAGATAATGCTGCAAAATTGCTTCAGTATGTTATGAAAATGGGGGTGGGAGAAATTTTTTTTGTCCACTGGTCTATTTGGATAAAGGACTTATATAAAATGTCAGGAATAGTCAGATGAGATAGTACCACCATATATGAGAGTAATGTCAGATAAGAAAGTACCACCAGTGGACTTCCACTAGGTTAACAAATCTAGAACATCTAAACTCGTTTAGGAATGCAATGTATTCTGATCTTTTGCACTGCATCTCTTCAGTTTGCAGATTTGTACCACTCAGCTAGGTCACATCAAGGTCAAATGGCAGAAACAAAAAGGCCAGTCATGTCGACAAGGATATGCACTCTACAGAAAGGTTTGAATTTAACTTCTCACATGAAATGTCATTTCTGGTAGGCTTGGTTCAGAAACACACATATGAGCACTTGAAGTCATGAAGGAGAATTCTGCCTTCCCACTGGCTTCAGGAAAGCATGTTTCTGCTTGAGACAAGAAAAGAGAATGTACTGGGAGTGTGTTTATTTGAACCAGAATTTTAATGCTCTAGAAATGCTGACAGTTTGCAAGATTAAATCCTGTATTTACAAACTCAGCAGTATCCTCCCCCCTATTTCTCCATCATCACTGCACCACAACATAAGGGGGAAACTCTAGAAAACAAGGTATCTATTGACACTTGGCAAATCTGCACTTGAGTTCTCTGAGCTGGATCTAAACAAAACTGTTTCTTGGGGTCAACTCTGATGATTTTGGATATGAAAACTGGTTCACCCATAAAGCAAACTGAAACGCAGATCTCTCATTACATGATCTGAACAGTTGTCAGTTGGCAGCAGCCTGACTGTGCAGGGATAAAAACCATGCCACAGTCCTGTGGGCGAGCCAGTCTCCTTGTGAATAGTTTCAGGATGCATCAGGAAGCAATTACCAAATCCCAACAAAACCTAGTTATGACCCCTTTCCTTCATCACCAACTATCACTTAGGAAAAGCCACAATTATTTTTCTCCTCTCTCTCTCTCTCCTACAGTTATAACATAAATTAAGGCCGGGTTTTTTTTTTTTTTTTCCCCTTTAAACTTTTAGCGCTGTTCATTCTCTTTGTGCCGAGCCTTTTGTCTTCGGGAAGAGGCTATTTCGCTGGAAGCCGATGGAAAGCCAACTGTCCGGCAGACAATGGAGCTGTCTGCAGAGCAGGCGCTGGGAGCGGAGAGGGGATGGCTGGGGCAGAGGCATTCCCGGCCCGTTGCCGTGGCAGCGGGGTGAGCGGGCTGCGCTCCCGGCCGGGCCGCCCTCCGGCCGCGGCTGTGCGCGGGGAAACCGGGCTGGGTGCGGGCAGGGCAGGGCAGGGCAGGGCAGGGCAGCGCCGGGGCTCTCTGCGGGCTGCCCTTCCACAGGCTCCTCCGCAGGACCGGCGTGTGCGGGCAAGCCCGGGCGCTAATTACAGAATTTGAACTAGATCAAAATAACACGCACCGAACACGTTAAAAGCATTGCGTGCCCAGAACTGGCACCCTTCGGGGTCCACCAGAAATTTCCGTGTTGGGAAGACACGGAGGTCCCTGCCTATAATAATTTCACAGGAAGCTCTAGCTGGTCAAGGATGTTGAGTGGACGGTTTGCAATTTTAACATAAGGCAGGAACTAATTCTACATATTTTATCTCTTTCTCCTGCTCAGCAGGCTACGGCAGGAACCATTAGAAAGTCATTCAATGGAAGGGGCAACACTTTCCCAACACAAAGAATAAATACAGATAGCATTGGTAGCATTATCCTCTGTAAACACAGGGTAGAGTTTAACAGGAGGGCAGCTACTGGAATTCTATATGCTTTCCCCAACTTTTGGCTCTCAGCATTGAGTCTCTGTATGTACATGTAGCCCTAGAGTGTGCAGATTTTTATAATCCACACCTGAGTTTCACTGTCCAAACTGAGAAGTTCCGGTTGCTTTTGTGATAGGCAGGACCTTTGTCTCAATCATCTTTGATGGGAAAAAAAAAAAAAAAAGAAAAAAGATCTATTGTTATCTTCTTATTTCCCTTCTTACCTTATTTCCCTTCTTATTTAATGTAATGCTTGGGCACTGAAGCTGAGGAAACAACATTAAGCAGACAAAGCAATTCCCTTTTCAGCCAAGACCCGCTTTACTTTTGATTTGGTTGGAAGAACAAGGATCCTGCCTGCAGCAGCTGTCCACTCCAGCAGTTCGTAAACTCTAAGTTTTATATAAGTACACCAAAGTCTGAGTGTTTCTTCATTGTCTTTTTGATCTGCAAAGCAGGCTGAAAATCTCTTGAGAACAGAAGCTCATGAGAATATATGAACTTCAGGTCAGGACAGAGTCTCCTGGATCAGCATTCCTGACAGCATTTCAGTGATTCTCTGTTGGTCCCAGCTGGAACCTGTACATGCTGAGGCAGCTGCAAAACAGACAATAAGCTCAACTGAACGGCTTCCAGCTTCGGTAGAGCGCTGGAGTTCAGCTTCAATTTGGGAAGGAGAAAGTTCAGGTTGGTTCTTTTCATTTGCATTACTCCATTCATTTCCTAACAAGGGACCACCTGGGAAGGGGGTATTGCCCTGTCTGCCCAGGGATGGCCAGATGCCAAGCAGATTGCACTGCTGAGCGAATACATTACTCAGATGTCTGCACTTGCACGATGCAGCAGATAAAAGATATGTAAAGCAGAACTCCTACATCCTGCGAGCAGCAATTCTGCTGAAGTGGCAAAAGGGAGCCTTTCTTGCTACACTGAGCCAGTAGGAGACACTTTTAGAAAGAATTCTGTACACCTCATTAACTGTTGACTGTGAAGGTGTTTTACCATAAATGTCACGTTCAGTAGTATGTACTTAGGGATAATGTGCATGGATTTCCCTCAGGTAAAGAGGGTCAGAGGGAAGTAGGCAACATTATGGGATGGATGGCACCTTTGGAAGCAGTGATTCTGGAGAAGATTTGGATGATTATCACCTCTGATGCAATCTTGAGACTAAAAGAACCAATGCAATAGGATTTAGGAAGAGAAAAACATGAAGGAGGTGGGAAATAATTTCACTTGTGTATGTAGTATGGTATGATTCCTGGTGGAACCTGATTTTTTGTCTAGAATTCAGGAACACAGAAAAACTGAGAACTGTTCAGAAAAGATTCACAACAATATAAAGGAATAAAAACTCTACCACACACCGAAAGACAAAAGCTCAAGGTATTTAATCGGCTCTGCGGGAGATTCAGGAACAATCAGTCTGTAAGCACCTACACAGAAAATTATAAAAGAAAAATTGCTGTGATCTAGTAAGTGATATGTGGTAGGTGGTAGGCAACATGGAGAAACTAAGATTAAAAACCATGCAGAGGCAATTAACCACTGAACTGATTTACAAAAAACCCTGCTCAGTGAAGTCACAGGAGTGCTTTAGGCAGGTGAGATTATTCTACTTCTCACAGGAACTAAGTCAGGGATGTGCTATGGTTTGAGATATGCAAAAGCTACAGCTACATGATCACTTTAAAGCTTTTTGACCTTGTTATCTGCATGGGGAAAAAAATACAGCAATGATTATTTAAGTACCTCCATCTCACTCCCTTGTTGTGTGATAGATTTCAAAACAGCTGAATGAATTTTAGTGCTGCTCCATCACAGAAAAATATTAATAAAACTAAATTAGATGTGGAGAGTTGGATGTCAAATTGAGCATCTTGGAACTGGCTGTAAAAAATGAAAAATTCAAGTTACAAAGAAAGCCAGACCAATATTCAGAAGACCAAATATAAACATATCTGTAAGGATGTCCTCACACAACCTGCTCTCAAAGTACTCAGACATACATGATCCTACACGTGATACTGCAGTACTAAATGATGTTGAAAATAACAGAGAAATAATGTTTTGCATGAGATTATCGTTTCTTATAGAGCATAATTTAGCTCAAATCTGCATTTTTGCACTTCAAAATTCAGTTCCTGATGTACACTTCTGTGTAAATCCAGCTGCTTATTCCTGCATACATGAGGGCAATGCACTGCTTGTGCTTTCAACAAATACCGAGGCACTGAAATCCCCTAACAATGCAGCCTTGACGAATCTGAATTGCTCACTCACCCACTGAAATTCTATACAGAACAGCTCAGAGCTGTTAATCTCACAGCAAAACCTGCTTCCAAACCTTCCCTTTCTTGAACATCTCAGTGGACACAGACACGGATTTCCATTAAAATTTCCGTATTATTTGGAGAAAATTAATATAGCTCCTTTCGTATGTTTCATTTTATCTTTTACTACAAAGAACCAGCCAACTTTTCCTCGGCCTGATGAGAAGGGAAAGAACGTCCCACGGAAGTTCACGAACCAAGCCACCCTCCTCCTCCCCCACATCCTCCTCGGCTCCACAGCACGGTGCGTTCGTACCAGCGCACTGCGCGCTATGAATAAGGCACAGGAGGAGATCAAATGCCGATTTAGCTGCATACATAAAACGTACAATTCTCTTTTTAATCACTCATTCTCAGAGGACAAAACGTCAACTCTCTGCCTCATCCTACCAGTAGCGCTCACAGCACCAAACTCCGCCTGTAAATAAAACTTTCCCAAGTCAATAATATCGTGTTGGAGGTTCTTTTGTACTTCACGGGCTGGAGATGTTTCTCCCAATCTGCTTTCTCTGCAGTATCAGCCATCCCTCCGCCTGCCCAGGCGCGCACCGGCCCCGCTGCTGCAGTACCTTGCTTCTGAAAGAAGTTTATGCGCTGCTCCTCCTCCTCCTCCTCCTCCCACCGAAGCAAAAGAACTAACCCGCGGCGGCCGAGATGAAGGGATCCTCTCCTGGCTGCACTCACCGGGCTCAGGTGGCTCCGCTCGGAGGGCGGGCTGTCCCCGCCGTGCCCGGGTGCCGCGGGCAGCGGGAGGAAGGAGCCCGGACCCGCGGCCGGCCCGCCCCAGCTCCGCGCGGCTCCCGCGCCGGCCCGCCCGCTGGGCAGGGCGGGGAGGGGAGGTGGCGAATGCGCAGGTTGGGGGCAGGTCTGGCACACCCGGCAATATAAGAGGTGGGAGACGGACAGACAGGCAGGGAGCAGCCGGCGAAGCGGGAGCGGAGCTTCACGTTAAACTCCGCCGAACAAACCCCCCGAAGTTTTGGGTTTTCTTCCTCCAGTAAAAAAGCTGCATTTTTTTTTTTTTTTGGCGAAACTAAACTAAACTGCCAAACATTTCAGCTCATCACCTTGCAGAAATGCAGCAGGCTGCTCCCCGTGTCAGCAGCAGAATCACTGTGTCCCGTTAACTCTTCCGTCACCAACTGGCTTTAGGATTGGGATTTCCTTTTGTCCTCTCAGGTGAACTGTTCTGGATTTACTCCAGTCTGGGTAAATACAGAGATAACTTTCAAATGCAAAGCACATACCACATTTTAAAGAACTCAGGCAGCCATTTCTAATCTCCTTGGAAACATTTTCCTATGTTTTCAATCACAGACACGAGTGTCTCTCAAACTAAAGGACAGGAATTCGAGGGTGCTTTTTGATCATTGGAAGGATATGAGATTGCAGTGCAGTCTTACAGATGGAAAATGAAAGGAATAAACCACCTGTTTTTAAACACCAAGTAAGACAAATTTATGACATCAATAACAGGCTATGTCCATTTGTGATAGCAGGAATTAAATTTAATGATCCAGGAAGTTCTTGCCATAAAAGGAAGGAGAAGGAGACCCAACCTCCATACCAAACAGCCAGGTCCACCAACACAGAATGTTCCACCTGCCAAATACACTTCTAGGTGTTCCCAAATGTCCTGTTTTAGTCCTGTTTTGTTTTTTTCTTTCCTTGCCCTTACCTCTGCCCCAAGCAGTTCAGGAGTAATACTGAAAACGACAGGAACAATCTGTCAGTGCCTCTGAGAAACAGCTAACATCCTTCTGCTCCTCTGTGACATTCCTTGGGTTATTCAAGTTTTTCTCATTTCCCCTTATTGATAACTAAGTAGAAAAAAAATACTTGTGATATTTTGACACACTGAGGAAAACAGATTGTTTGAAGGCAAGGTTGTCTGGATAATTGGGAAGTAATGCCAAAAAGTACCTGGCATACAGAAAAAATATTGATTTGCCATTTACCCATTAAATTATATCAGTATAGAAATAATTTTAAGTATATGAAATTACCAACAGAAGATAGATGGCTATATGGTTTGAATGGTGGAGTGTGACAGCATGCAGAACCAAAAATAGAAGGCCAAGCTATGACTTCTGGGTGTTGGTACAATGGTGATTGTGAATTAAATGATGAAAGGGGGTGAGGGCAGGTGATGGAATGAATGTGATCAGGGACTGCTGGGACAACTGTGTCAGTCTTTCCTGTGGGAAAGGTGCTGAACAGTGTGCAACAAAGCTGGTGCCTGCCAGCCTGCAGAAGAGACACGACTGCCTTACTAGAGGGATATGTACGTGTGGACAGGCAAGGAGTCAGAATCAGTGGTTAGATGCCTTTCCTCAGAAAAAACCCCAAACAACTAGTAAATGGCCTCATGCTGTCTTTACTTGTGTCAATGTATCTGTCTAGGCCTTTGCCAATTTGAGCCTATACTACTCATCTGAAATGAAACAATTAATGGAAGAAGCAGAACATTTGTTTTGCAATCCCCCCAGGTCTGCCAGCCGTGAAGCCGTCCCTTATGCAACACCGTCATGCCTCACTTCCCTCCCACACCTTGTTGTAACAACTTCATGTAGCAGACAAGGCGTTCTCTGTCAGTGTAAGAAAAAGCTTCTTTCACAGAGGCTAAAAATTCCCAGGCTTACAGCAAGTTGAGGCTAAATCAGAATGAGATAGAGAAATTAGCCCAAGGACAAACTGCTTGAACAAAAACTTTTAAAGGTGTGGGCTTAAACAAACATGCTGGCTGGAAAAGATGAAAACTCAGACCTGCTCTTGTGACTTTCCTGATGAACAGTGTTCTTCTTCTCATTTTTATCCTTTCTCTCCTCAGCCAAGGGAAAACTCTATGTAGATAGTTTTGTTTGCTGTTCTGTCTGTTGCCTCAATCTTTTTGTGTGGAACAGCAATGTAAGATGAGCAGGGAGATGAAGTCATCTTTCCCTAGACTCCCTCTTTTGTTTCCTGTTCCCAATTAGGGTCCATAATTAATCTGGCCACCATGACAGAGCACTGCATGGCGTGCTGGGATGTCACAGACATACTGAAGCAAGCTTGTTTCTCAGGAAACATGTTTTTTCCTCATAAGGTGGCAGTCCCTTGAGCTTTTGTCTAACACGAAAAGAAACTTTTAAAATGTGCACATTAAATAACTCAAATTAGGGATAGAATCAGATTTGTGGAGAAAGAAATAAAACCTGCTTTCCAAAAAATACATGCACTATAGAGCTGTTATTATCTCTAAGCAGAATGTCTCAAAAACTGTCAACAGCCTTTGTGAAAAATGTAAAGGATAAATCCACTCCAAAATGCCTGTTATGCTGGTAATTCAGCCTCTGCTTGGCTGAGGGAAATCTAAGTTTAACTCTGTTTTTCTTTACACAAGAGCTCAACCTGAACTTCACATCTCTCATCCTAGAAAAGGATCCTACCCACCCTGCTATTGCCAGTTTGGGTCCAGACTGTCAAAACCCCACCTTGGACCTTGATGGAACCTCAGTCAAAATCCAGTGTGGCCACAATACCTTTCCAACAACCCCTACAGAAAAAACTAAAACCAGCTGGTAAATATTGTGTGTCTAGTTCAGCACTTCTAAGATTGTCCTGTGGATGTTTGACATCTCTCTGGCAGATAGTGTTGTAGATAATAACCAACAGAGCTTTTACTGCTGGGGCCTGTTTGGCAGCCTAATGGATCTCAGAGCATATCACTGAAGGGTCTCTAAATTCTCCCAGCTACCCCTGAGAAGGTGCAATTTTCATCACACCTCACATTCATATTTCTTTAATTTCTATTCATCCTTACAAAATATGAAAGCTGTATGAAAGTCTGTTTCAACTCTGTTTCCTGAGGCATTTGAAGCATAGGTAACAGATAAGGACTTGCTCTTGAGCAGTATCTTCTCACTGCTGGCCTGTATTCATCCTGCAGCAGTCGAGAAAGAGAGAAGGAACCAAGCCCAGGCTGAACACAGTCCTCGGTCAGCAGCATTTGGCTTGTGTTTATCATTTATCTTGCAACCACTGAATTCTGAACAGCTGCTATGCCAAGATCCTTTTCTTTGGAGGAAAAGATGGCAAAATTAAAGCTCAGTAGTCCAGAAGAGGTTTCTGTAGTATCATCCTAGCACGACAAGATGGTTTAGGCCAGGTTATAATCAAAGCAAAAAAACACCACATAGAGAATGAAAGGCATGAAAATACATTAGGAGAAAAGATTACCTGAAAGCCAGAGACTCCTCAGCTACATAACACATGGCATAATCCAGGCACTCGTCAGAGCTAAACACAACTTCTCATGACTGAAAATATGAACAGCCAAACCCACTGATACCTGGGAAATCTACGAGACATAGTCTCTGACAAGTTTCTGCTTGTCACATAAATCTGCATGCCTGAAGCAGCGTTTTGCCAATAAGCGTTTAAGGTTGTGAGAAGAAAAATGTGTAGAGAAGTTCACAGGTGACAGACCACTGTCCAGCTGGTCCAGTTCTCATGCTGAGAACTCTGAGAGATGCCTCCTTCAACCCTAAGGATTTCCTAACCATGCCTGCCATTTAAATCCATTTGAATCGGATCCCTTCAGGTGCACCTCCTACCACAAGTGACCAAGCCCTTCTTGGCCTCCGAGCTGTAGGCAGGAGCTCTGTGCCCCAAAGACAAGGCTGGATCAGAAGTGTCAGAGAATGCTATTTTCCTCACATCCTGCTTGGATTCCAGCTGACAGAAAACACTTCTCCTGCTGCTCTAAAGCAATCTGTGCTGTGGCTGAGGAGACCAGGATCTGTTTGCATAGAGAGGGATGGGGTGGGTAAGGAAGCCAGGGGGAACACAGGGCACTGTTCTGACCTGTCTGATTGAAGAACCACTTGGTTGAGTTGGTCTGATGTTCACCCATCCCTTCCAACAAAAAACACAACTGAGATTTTTGTTTGAAGTCTTTCAAAAATTTACAAATAAGAGAATGTATACGTGCATACCCCCACACTTATCTAGAAATACAGATAATTATATGCATAGACAGAAGGAGAGGGTACTCTGGCTCACCTGCTGCATGCTTCTGCTGCCTTTCAGGCACATAACAGAAAAGGCTTCAACCAGTGCCTGAGGCAAAAAATCTGAAATCTTAACTCCTGACCATAATGAGTAGAAGGCATACCATTTCTCCAGTGCAGTAACACTGAAGGGAACAGAGACATAATCTGAAGAAGCAGCAAAACCAGTGCCAAAGTAAATGCACGATCCCCAGGATTTATGAGGAGGAAATAAAGCTTAAAACTCTGGTGTTTCATTCTTCTGGAGCAAAGCAAACTCTGACATGCTCAAGGAGTTACATATTTGTGAAACAGCTCCTAAGCCTTTAATGACTATTACCAAAAGCTGTCTCCTTTATTTGTATAATTTATAATAACTTTATCTTCAAGTGGAAGATGATTTTTAATGAAAGACTTGTGTATTCTGCCATGTTACATGAAGTCATATCTGTTGTAACTTACTCCTGGTTGAAAGAAGAGGTGGTAAACATCTGGACCAGTGCCTGGAAGCTGAGAGAAGCCTCAGCCACCTTAATGACAGACATATTGCATAAATTAGTTTCTTTACCCCAATTTAGTGGAGATTCTGTTCAATTACATTTCCTATTAGGTTGTCAGCACAGACACTACAGAAGGACAATGCTAACTGGGTGTAACCAGCTTTATTCTCACCTGCCACTCATTTCCATGGGACTGGGAGTTACATGGTTAAAATCACATTCTACTGAATCACTTGAGGAATGCTCAGAGTTACTTATCTCAAGCCCAGTAGTTACAGCAAGGGACAGTGTGACTCTCCCTTGGCCAAAGGGATGAGTTGCAGAGCTACTAATTGTGTTCAGAACGTAAGAAGCCGAACAAAGGCTTTTCACATCTGAGGCATCACGGTTGATTTGTTCAGGTCATGGTCTGAATGGCTGATGGAGACAAATTCTCCAGGCCAGCAACATGCAGTTTAATGAAGACTTGTTCAGTCAGCCTTATTAGCAAGGAATTTTGCAGTGTCTAAGGAGGAGGGGTTGATATGCCTTCAACAGGACACAAAGGGTGCTAATTTCTAATCTCTGCTCCATTCTTTAAAATTCACAGCCAAATTAAGAAGTATGAGAAGCTAAGGGAAAAAAAACAACCATGTAGTTTATAAAGGCAGCCTTTGTATTCAAATTTCTGTGGGAGAAAACACAGAGTAGAAACTTATGTTGGAGGATCTTCATGTTCCCACCATCTTATCTCATCATAGGAATTAAAAACTACTTTATCCTTATAGTGCTCAACAGTCCTGCCATTCATCACAGAAGGCAGAGACAGCACAAAAACAGGCCATGGCCATAGTTCATTGCCTTAGTGAGTCTAGCAGTTATTTTTTAATAGAAGTTGTATTTTCACCATTTTTACCATTTGTTCACTGTTTTGTACCAGTGTTAACTTGAAAATTACTTTGAAGTAAACTGTACTGGCAGATGCAGCATACAATTTGGAGACCATTACTGTTACCCACCTTATTGTTTTCCTCTTTTTAAACATCTTCCCTTTTGGTTGCACATAGTAATGTGGGAACTGACCTTATTAAACACACTGCAAAGCCAGCTCCACTTACATGAAAAAATACAAAATACTGCATTTGCCAAACAGAACTGGGATTGAAGGCTTTTGAAATAAAAAACTAAAGAAATATACAGAGAGTGTTAAGTTCTTAAACTTTTCAGGAAAGATACTGAGGAATATTTACCTCCCGATGCTTACTAGGCAATTAGATTAAAAATGGCACAAGAGCGTATTTTACACTTTCATTTCAGGTAGGTGACAGGCTCAGTGTGACTCTAGCAATTTGGCTGTATTGTATATCTCTCTAGACTATTGCATGGGGACTCTAGGTGGTTATGATGTTAAGGATAGAGATCACTTGCCTCCAAAGCTAGTTCATCAATTTGAGTGGCATTTTCCCAATTTATGCCAATTTAAGTGAAGGCTTCTATACTCAAACACTGCTTGTAGTGTTTGTTTATAGAAAATAAAGGGGGTTTTTTTGAGGGGTGGGGGAACGATTTAATGAAGTCAGAGCATGGGGATTAAAGCTGTTCACTAAGAAATAATTCAGATGGGGGAAAAGTATAGCCTAGTCATCCATCCCTGTATTTTCTTCCCCCTTATTTCTTCCCTGGAGGAAGATATCAAGAGGCACATGAACTGGGTTTCCAGGTCTAGCAGGAGAAGCCTCCTGGGTCCTGGTCCCACACTGTTTAACTTGAGAATGATCCAGGAATTATCAGATTATTCTCAAATGCCTTTGCTCATTGAAGAGTGAATTTCCTCCCTGCCATCTGATGAGGGATGGGTTGATTTCTACTGACCTGCTTTTCCTTTTATCCAGCAGACAAGGAGCTACTGGCTCTGGCAAAGCCCTTCTTCTTTCACACCTGTTTGTTCCATTAGTTCAGGTTTAGGTTGTTCAGACATGCGAGACAAACTGGTTTTGTTCTGTGGATGCAGCTGGACTGTCAATCTCAGCAGAGCACAGCTCACCCTTTTTGTCCAGCAGTCCCCTGCCCTCTGGCAGACCTGGATCAGCTTGGCAGGGGGACAGAGGACAGGGCTGAAGCCTCAGTCACCACTTTTTAACATCCAAGTCTCTTGGCAACTGAATCACCTGGTGAAAGTAGATTGCACTCAACACCCCATTACCGACAGCATCACCATTATGAGAGCTCTCCATTGCCTCTGACTGCTCTGTTATTGAGATGCCATCTGTTGTTGATGCCTTATCTACTGGAGCACTGATCTCTCTTAGCTAAGCTGCCTTGACCTTTATGGGAGATCAGTTCATCTGATGCTGTCCATCTCTGGACACATACGTGACTAATCAGGAAATCAAGTGCTCTTCGTGTTGTTTGAACTGTGCTGTGACACACAGGCTGGTTCCTGCAAGCCTGGGACACAGAACAGCCAAAGGAGATGAAGCTGAGTCCTGTAATTTCAAACCAAGAGATCAAAAGCATACCTGCAGAGTTTGATCACATCGTGAGGAAGCTCTAATAACACTTGTTATATCTAAAGAATTTGCAGTGGCATTGATTTTAGCAGAGATGTATGGTCTTAGCAGAGCCCTGAGAACATACCCACATTGTTAATCCATGTCACTGTGTCTTCATTGCCTTTGCAGCCATGCTAAATCAAGGAAAACTGCTCATGCGTAATACAATCTGTATTTATCTTAAGGCCAGATTTACCCTGAAAGCCTAAGGTCTACCATCAGATAGACCAGATCTGTGTGTGCAACAATAAGCACACAGCTCTGCTGAAACCTCTCCAGCTAAGCATGTTTTCAATACAGCCTTTAAAGCAGTGCAGTTTGGTGGCTTTACCAAGAAAAGCATAATCTACTCACTGAGACGAAGATGCAAGCTGAAGACTGAGCAGTCCAATTACATACAGCATGTGCTGAAGAGACACACCAACACCTAAAGAAGGGGAACAATTCACATGCAACTGCGTCAACAGAGTGAAATGCTTTTGTGTCTCTTCCTCCTTGGAGATGAAAAACTCAAAAGATTTGCAGGGAATCCTGCAGGTCTCCCAGGATACACCATAGTTCGCACTAATAATGCGTTGCTGGAGGCAACCAAGCCTGAACAAACAAATCGGTCTGGGGGAGGAGGAGTGGTGGGCTCATGAAAGCAAAGCCTCCAGGAAAGCCCCCCTTACTTCTTTTATGTAAACTTTCCCACCCAGATCCTACTTCTGGCTGGCTGGTGAAGGGCCTGCTGCAGAGGAGGTGCGGAGACTCACCCTGGGTCACCCTCGTGTCCCACTCTGGAGCCAGCTGCCCGTGCTGGAGCAGCGCTGTGCACCCTGAGGCACAGGCAGTGATGAAGCTGGTGCTGTGCTGGCATGACAAATGCACTAACACCCTCCAGTTGTCTGCTCTGCTGGGGGCACCGTGTGCCTCTCTGCATGCTCTGTGCTGGCATGTGCTCCCTTTCCACCCCAGTGCCTTCTGAGGACTCATGCCTACCTCCAAGCATACAAATGCATGTGTAGCAGAGGCAGTTCATAGCAAGCACATATAGACAATCAGTTTGAATATACTGCAAGGGTACTTGCCTGACGCTGGCACAAAAGAAAGTAAGATTAAATAAGATCCAAATCCTGAAGATGGGAAAACTAATATCTTGATATCAGGCTGTGGTGACACCTCAGTCTTGCACAGCTCTGATCACCACATACCCAAAAGATTAATTCAAGCCACAATGTGAGCTGAAAGAAGCTTTCTAGGATGGGGAGGAGAATAGAGAACCAGAATACTAAAGAGCTTGTCTCATTCAGTTTAGCAAATTAACAGAGAGAGAGAGATGATTACCCTGTATAAATATATTAAAGTGCTTGCGCTGGAGAGGGCAAAAAGCTATTTGAAAGACAATATTGGCACTGGAACACATGGATAGGAAATGGTCATGAATACATTTACATCAGGGGAAATAGATTCCATTCCTGTGATCTTAAATAGATCATGTTTAAAGCTCTCTAAAATGTCTACATGTGAAAATACAGCACCTTCAATAAACTGTTGACTAAAGTCTCCACTTAAATGGAATAATTTCTACAAAGCCTGTAATGGGCTTGAGAACACAGAGCTACAGGACATATGTTGGCAGGATCTCTAATCTCCTTTTAGACACTAAATTAAATGGCTAGATTTGGAGAGGAGCATACAGAGCTGAAGCTGTTTGAAAATTTTGTTCAACTGTAACAAGAATAGCTGGGACATGAGAATCTTGGAAACAGTTTTAGGTGCAAAACCTATATCTGGACTTCTTCACAAAAAGTACTGAGCACTTTTAATAGTTTTAGAAAATTGAGTCCTAAGTGATTAGTTCAAATTGGTGTCCATGAAATATACTGCAGTACCACAAGGGTACTGACAAGTAAATTGGACTGGCATCCATGTGACAAAGCCCAGAATCACAATTCTCATTTTTGCTAACCAAGATCAGAATGAAGAAATAGCATTAGGTCTCCTCTTCCTCTCATGTAATATGCACAGTCATAATACAAATACCAGTTTATATAGTCAGAGGATTTTGGTCTCATCTGTCAAACATGAGGACAATTAAGACCAAGTTGCTTCTAATAACAGATGAACATGGTTATTTAGATTCATGTTGTATCTGTGCTCCAGTATTACATGGTTTGGTCAAGGTTAGATGAGGTAAAAAACAGAGATATTGAAGTAAAGACATTAATCAGCAGTTTCCCTAGAGTAATGTCATCCAACTCTGCTCATTTCTGCCTCGAAAGAACAGAAAGTGTTACATTTTTTCCCTAACACTGGGGCTGAATAGAAGGAAAAAGGAGTCAGAAGTCCTGATAAAAATGGACATTTATCACAAGTTTCTAAGTGGGCACAAGAAAATAAGTTGTCAACATAGAAGCTGAAGGTTTTGCTTAAATTATTCTGTTCACTGTTCATGTTTTTGATGAATCTGCTTCCCATTTTATCCCACACTGTTGTTTGAGGAGGTGACTCTGTAACTGATCTCCTATAGGCGTTCATCACCATTTTTCCAATTCCTCTGATGCGTAGTCCAGTGATTCCCTGAGGCTTTCTTAGGTTTTGGATGATATCACACCAAGAGAGAAACAATCAAATCCATGAATTTGGGTATTGTGAAATTTCTCATTCTCACTTGCTCTCTGCTGCTGCCAGCTTTTTCACTGGATGTTTTACTCTGCCAGCTCCATTCAGCCCCTTCATAATCAGACAGGAAATTCCACACAGAACTGGGATCTCTAATCAAGAGCACATGCAATGATTTACAACTCTTGTTAATTGGTCCTAGTGCTGAAGCCTTGCTTGCTTCTCTGCCATGCAGAATCAAAGAAGATGCCAGTTCTCAGGTGGGTGACTCCTCTCTGTGGTGAATCCTGCTGTGGTTCTGGAGCTGCAGAACTCTGTTCCCTGGGGTGTAGCCAGTGCTGTAGGGCACTGGCTGTGGTGCTGAGCAGCACAAAGCTGGGCCAATGCTTCTCCAGAGCTACTCTATGGTTACAGTGCCATTCCTGCCTCCTGTCAGCAGTACAGCAGCATGCTGCCAGGAACTGAATGCAACAAGTGAGATGATGTTGCTGAGAACTGCCACTGATGTTTTCCACTTTGAAAGAGCTGTATGTGGGGAGATATCTTGGTGTTCTTCTCTCCCAGCAGCTTTAAGCTTGGAAGCCACTTAGCATCCTGCAGGATTGGTCCAAATAAACCAGGCTGTTCCTCTGTGAACACAGCAACCACAGATAGCTGCTGCACTTAAGCATTCCATCTCTAATTAAGCTTTACACTGAAATGTCCTGTCCAGCTGCAAAATCTCCTGCTGAACTCCTCAGGCTTATCATGTGGCATGTGGCTTTCTGCATTAGAGACCAGCTGGGGCCAGGGTAAACACTGTGGCTGAGGAATCACAGCCTTACAAACAGATATAAAGGGCTTCGTGCCACCTAGTCTGCCTCACTGGCCTGAGACAAACTGCAAAGCATCTACTCACATCTATTTTCTTGGGATATTGCCTATATAAAGGGAGATCATAAGGTCAGTCCTGTGACTCACCCTGGACTTCTCTCTACTGTCCTTTCAGCTGATCTGACAATGTAAAAACATTGGTGAATAGGTGTGAAAAGAGTGAACTTCATCAAGAATACCATGTAGGCTCCGCATTTAGCTCTTCTATAATAAAGATAACTCTGTTACAAATCCACAGTTATTGCACCTTGCAGTTCTGAATAGCCATGAGAAGAAAACTCAGCACCTGAACTAGGAGACGCCCATTTAGCTTTTGCAGCACAGGGGCAATGACATGCATGAGATCAGAACTGATTCTATGCTAGCAAGCAGACAAGAAAACACTCAATTAAACAGCTAAGCTATATATATATAAAGTTTTTAATTATAACATTTCCAAGCAATAATGAAAATTAGACTCAGTTACTTCATGCTGTCACTTTCTCCTCTCACAGTTTGCCTCCTCCTTGCCTTAGACTTGGTTTTCTTATAATGTGGCAGAGCAGGGAAGGCCTAATTAATTCATGGGGGTAAGCACCATAAGACTCAGCCTAGCAGGCATTAGTAGGAGCAGATACTTCTGAGCTTTCTTCAAACTCCTGTCTTACTATAAGAGCAATGTTAAATCTTGTCCCCCTACACCCTGATATTTCTCAATGTGGCACTGAACACTTCCAGGGATGGGGCATCCACAACTTCTCTGGGCAGTCTCTTCCAGGGCCTCACCACCCTCACAGTAAAGAATTTCTTCCATATTGCCAGCTCACATTAAGCTTTTCATCCACCAACAGCCCACATCCTTTTCCTCAGGGCTGTTCTCAATGCATTCTCTGCACAGCCTGCAGTTGTGCTGTGTATTTCAAACTGAAGGGCTTGGTGCAGAAATGACCAGGTAAGGTTCTTTGGCCTGAGACACGCAGGAGACCAGATTGGACAATAATAATGACAACACAGTCTTCCTTTCTGGCCTTAAAGCCTATGAATCAGATGACTGTACACCAAGATTATTTTGTAATTCTCTCTACTGAATAGATAGAAATAAACATTTGTTTATTGTTGTATTTGTTCTTTCCTCATTCTAACATTTCCCCCTTCCTCCTGCCAGATTTTCTGGGCCTTCCTTCCTGCCACAAGGAGGGACTGAGACAATGATTCTGGTCCACTACTTTTACCTGGAGTCTTCATCAAAGAGCAAGGTTGTCAGTCTATATGGCAAAAGCTATTTCTGTTTCACCTAGGTCCAGCTGGCACAACCAAGCTGCAGGCTTCCCCACTGCAAACCAGGGGTGAGGATTAACTCCACTGCAGAGGCTGCTGGGACACTGCGGCCAGGAAGCCTTGAAGCTAATTCCCAGTACACAGGTCTGTCTTGGGATCACAACACTTCTACTGCTAAGAATTATCTAGACCTAGCTTCCCAGATCTGTCCCACTAATTCATTACACTTCAAGAAGCTAAAAATGCATGAGAAAAATCTGCGATGACAACTAGGATATAAAACTCCTGAATTGCTAGTTGGTATTGACATGAAAAATAAAAAACCCTGCCTCTGGTGCTGAATCTAGCCCTTACAGGCTGGAGTTGCTGAAGAGTACATTTTAGATGCTATTTGTTCAAGGTACTCTGGAGTCCTCTCTGCCTTGAAGCAAGGGTTGGACGTTCCTCTCTGCAGCCACTCCAGCTGGCTTTGGCAGGCTCTCATGTACAAGTTTTTCATGTGTCTGGGACTGGACACCAGCACAAGCTGGTTAATAGTTACACAGCACAAGTGAAATGCAGTTCTGGATGGAAGGTGGTAATCATCAGCATATATTATTCTCCCCTCTGCCATGGCAATTAGCATGGAATAATTTCAGAGCTTGTAGCCTGTCCATGGCATTCAGTGCAACCACATTGCACAGCTATATAATCTGTTCAAAGCTGCTTGTCTGAAACTCCATTCTTGCAGTCATCATATCAGGATTCAGTATCTAGCTGGATACAGTTACAGAAGAAATGTAACAGAACTACTGCAGAAAAGCATTAGGAAAAGGTTTGAAAAGTTATTACTTGGCCTCTATTACCTTCAAGAGATAGCTGGACCTGAACTTTTCAGAATTGCCATTTCCAGGTTTTGGAACAGAAGCACCAGAACCCTGTTAAATGATGTGTTTTACTTTGAAAATAACAAAATTCTCAGAATTAATTTCTTGTGCTATTTATGAACTGTCTGGATTTTGAGACATTAGGGGTCACACATGCAACCTTTTATCTCCAAACATGCAGATGTTCTCAGAAAATAATAACATAGCAATTTCCCCAGTATCCCAGAAGTCCCAGAGATACAAGAAAGTGCCAAAGAGAACAACTGGTCAGCAAATTGAAGCATTAACATCAACCATGGCATAGCTGCAGCTTTGCTAAGATACAAATCACAACAGAAACAACACAACTAGTAATGATGCACCTAAAATTCCTATGAGGAAACTTATGCCTACACATAGACATACACACACATAGCTTTAGTAGTACACACACAGAGTAATACAGAGAGATTCTATTATATATTCTATTAAGTTTATAATAGAATATAGTTTATAAGCTATGTAAATAGATATAATATCTTCTTTATTATATACATACTGGCCATATATAATTGTATTTTGTATACAATATAATTTTAATTTATATAGATAGAATTATTTTAAAGAAGAATGGTGAAATGCAGAAATCTAAATCAAGCTGTGAGGTATTTGGGCACAACCTCAGAACAGATCCATAATCACAGTTACAAGAAGGCCTCTCCCTTGCTCCTCTGTCTCGCAGATATTTGGCCTTTTCTGAAAGCCGAGACAGGCATCTGCTACAGAAGGAACAAATACTTGTATTGTATCAGTAACAGAGATGTCCTGTGTTCCTTATCTTGCAGAGCACAGCACAAAGGCCAAAAATTCCTACTTCTTTTCATGCTCATTGATCCAAGCTGAGCGATATGGCGAGGCATGGTAAGAACTCTGAGGCAAGGGGCACTTCACCAGCACCAAACAGCTTCACACACACTGTGAAACCCCAGCTGGTGCCAAGTGCTTGCTGTTATAACCACAGAAACATGCCCATGTTAAATGCACAGTCTGCTATCACCTGACCCACATTTACTGGCTAGCTGCTGGAGGCTAAAGAGTCCCTTGTGCTGACAAAGATGAAGATAATATAAAAGGCTTCTTGGTGCCAGAGTTCAAACAAGCATAGGCAGTGAAGTGCAGCATCTTTTAGCCCCACTTTCATAGCAAAGCTTTTTCAGCTCTGCTCATGCAATATTTACCTTCACCACTGTGAACATTGGTGCCTTTAAAGGACATCAGTCTGCTTATCCCAACCCCATCAGTCAGGAGGTTTTCTGCAGTTCCCTATAGCAAGGATAAACTTTCAGGTTGCACCATTCAGGTCTCTCTCATCTTCCTCAGATATCTTCTTAGGCTATATATTGCATAAACACATGCATTATGCAAGATCAATCCCATAAGATTTACACTCAAATTTTGTGTCAGTTGTGAGAAAGTTAATTCCCAGCCAATTCTACCTGCTTAGAGCCTACCAGCCTGGACATTTTTATGGCTGAGACTTTTGTATGCCTGCAGTCAGACCTACCTCAGGTTTTAATCTGCTCCCACACAAAACCCTGTGCCCTGAACTACCACAGGCAGTTGGTGTTTAAGCATTTTGCATGCAGGATAAATTCAAGACAAGTGGTGAAATTATGGAACAGAGTATCCTTTTATCCTGTTCAGGCAATAAAAATGTACCATGGCTAAAATAGTTGTTTTACTTAGCATCTGACCACAGAGTAGATTTTTCATGCTTTTCTCATCAACAGATTTTTCTCACTTGAAACAGTATTAAACCCAGACTGTTTTATAGACCCAATTCTTTACCATCACTAAGTAGATCAAACGTTGATTTATTTTTTTCATAGGGCTTTTAGTAGTGAAATTAGTCTGATTTTTTTTTCCCTCCAGCAAGCTTGACCTTGGAGTCAACATCCTGGTTAGCAGTCAAGGTGATTTCATCATCACACAGAGCATGAAGATTCCTCTCTTTGCCTTCATGGCAAAATACATGCCATTTCATTGTCTTGATGGAGCCTTCAAACTTCACTACAGACTGAGGAAGCCAGTCCTTTGAGGGGAGAAATGCAAATCAAATGCTTGAATCAAGTCAGATTTAAAGAATTGAATTTCTGAAAAGAGGCAGAGAGGATGGAGAGAAGATGATCATACATTTTTTGTCCACTTATGCACTGTTATGAGGGGATGACAACGGACTGAACAACAGAAGAGCAGCCAGAACTGTGCAACAATTCCATGGCCACTAGGTCCTCAGCTTCCCCAAACCTTTCTGATGTCAGCAGCCACCTTGGGGAGTGGACTGTGAGGCATCCCAGCAACAGGACAAACAGATGCACTTTGTTCATGCTGCCCTTCTGCAAACCCTGCACCTGGTGACATGAAGACTCCGTGTATTTCACACTTCAAGTTCCAGTATCACTAAGGTACTGAAAGTGTAAGTGTATCTTATGTTTTATGTATCTTATGTTTATGGTTAGTGTATCTTATGTTTTAACTAATAGCTTTGCTTATATTACCTCCTTTTTTACTTGTAAATTTTTTTAGGTGACTGGAGTGATTTTTTGTACTCGTCTTGCTAATAAATAGATCAGTTTGTGACTGACTGAGAAAGACACAGTTGCACACAAAGCTTTTACTGAAGTATCAGCTTCACTTTGGGCCATATATAGGATATAATACATGTGTGTGACAGGCATATACAGCAGCCCTTTTGTCTTTGACTTGCCTATATCATGTGAAGCTATATATGGACCGGGCATCCCTCAATCCCTTTGCTCAGATGGAGACAGCCCCAGTGACAGCTGCCTATACCAAATCAACAAAATAGCAATATTCAGCACATACTCCAGCTTGCCTGTTCTACCTTTCTACCAAAAAGTGGTTTCCAAACTCAGAGGTACAGAGAAGCAGAGTATTCCAAAATAAAAATGGTCAGACAGATTTGTGGTAACTTCATTATTTGAAAAAAGAAACAGCTCTACTTATCCAAAGTAACTGCTAATTCTCCACAAATTCTTTGTCTAAAGTACTGAGCAAGCACCTATCATGCTGCTGTTTATAAACCTGCCTAGAAGTCTAACCCAGCTTCACTAAACCAAATAATACTCTTTGCAGGTGATGCACGCATATGTTTCTTAGGGAAGGGACATATGACCTCAGCGAGGCTTAGGAAGCCCAGTCTCACAAAACAGATCTTATTTCCCACATATTTTTACATTCACCACCTGAGAGAAAACACATTAAATATCTCCCAGGTCTGAGCTATCACAACACCACGGAATCAATTTTCATCACCAAACTGCGTAGCTACTGACCTTCCTCAGCTTGGGTTGAACAGCTTCCAATGTAGTGCAGGTGCTTCCTCCTGGAGCTCTGTATTTTTTTCTGTGACCTGACATGTCAGCTTTTTTTTGCACTGTGAAAGCTTTGTCATTCACGAGCTCCCATTCTCCATGACATGACTGGAACCACCCTGCTTTATTTCTCCTGCTTCAGATTACCCAGAGTACAACTGAGGAGCAAAGAGCTACAATGCCATGTAGCACATTTTTCCATAATCAGGATTGTGTCTGAACAGAGCCCTACAAGGGCAGATGTAAGATCCTTAAATGGTTAAAATCTGCTACTGAACCATCTTATGTCATGTCTTACACTCTCTCTGCATTTACTGTTCAGTAACAGTGCAAAGCACTTTGCAAAGAATGCTTCCAGCAAACCGGATCTCTGTCTTGGCACTCACTGAAACAGAGAGGAGCAAGCAGAACTGGGCCTGCCTCAGCTGAATACAAAGTTGAGAAAATTTCTGCATGGAAATTCAGGAAAGGCATCCAGCCTCTTCCACAACATATTAGTTCCTAGATCAGCTTAAGGTGACATGGCATGTGAAAAGCAGAAATGCCCCAAGTCTGTCAACAGGTACCTAGTTGCATTTGGCTCTGACTTCAGGAGCATGCACATGTCAGTGCTGTGTAAAATCCAAGTGTGATTTTTTGGAATTGGAGTAGAACAAAACGTTAGTCTGCCTAATCCTTGAGTTTGTTCTGCTTTGGATCCATTCCCTGTGGCTCAGTTCTGAACAGTGAGTTTGAGTAGCATCAAAAAGATTGAGATGGAAGCTTGAAGGCTTCATTCTTACCAGCTGAATCTGCTGCAGATGTTCTACCACTGGTCAAGTCCTCAGTATTAAGTGACTGCAGATCTGTGTAGGAGGGAGCAATGCTTGGGCTGCTGGTATCCTCTGAGTTGGTTGTCCAGCTGCTCTCTGAGGCACGGGCTTGCCTCCCAGAAGAGTTGGAAGAGGGGGAAGTCCAGCTGGGTGCTTTTGATGCAGACACTGCTTGCAGAAAACAGATATTGGTTAGAGACATGCAGGGCTACCTACCCAAAGTTCACAACTGTTCCAACGACATGCCAGATCAGTGTACTGGGGCTGTGTAAATACAAATTCCAACATCCACAGCAACACAGTTATTTTATAACAAATGCAGAGCAACTAAGCTGGTGCCTGGCACTGTCACCCTCCAGCATTACTCAGCTGTCTGCCTTAGATTCTGTCCTGCAGGCAGCCATATGCTTTCCTGCTGCTCAACTATTGGAGAAGCTGAGACTTTTCAGAACAAGATTTCATGTTTCTGACACTGCTGACAAGACCTGAATATGTTTGTTGTGCAACACAGTGGAGTTTTTGCAGCACCACAGATTTTTTTGAAGTGGTTTTATTACATTTAATTAAGCATTCCCTATCTGTGACACCCACTCAAATGCACTCATCATCTCAGGAATGCTCTGCATGGAGGGGGAGTATAAAAATAACCTGAAATGGACCTATTGATGTGCAATAGGAATGGCTTTTGTTTTTGAACGTGTGGAACGTAGAGTCCCAACCTGAATATACTACATAACATTTCTGCTCAGTGTAGAGCAAAAATTCTGTTCTACTTATTCGCCAGACTTGCATGTCAAACAGTTCAGTCCTGCCTAACCATCACCCAGAGTTCAGAACACAATCACACACATCCACTGCTATGTTTGTATTGTGTACTCTTTGTATTGCATACTCTTTGCCCACAACATCTCTTGCATGCTAGGAACAACGGGTGACTCTAGTGAGGAAATAATACTAATAAAAAAGTTATTGTTAAAAAGTCTTCCTGAACTAAGGAAAAGTGTACAGGTAGAGACTAGTTCTAATTCAATATCAGCTTAATAACTGTTTTCTAAGTTAGTACATCTATATTTAGCTGTTAAACCAACAAAGATCACGATGCTCCCCAAATCTCACAGTTACTGAACAACTCCTGACACAGAGATTCTCTTCTCAGTATGTAATAAACAAACAACCCTAACTAGGTTGACAGATACTTGAGGAAAAAATGACAAATTAATGTTAAAGAAGATTTATCTCTCTCCATCCAAGTGATGTGATGGGACACTTACTCATTATGGAAACCTTGTTGTGTGCATAGACAGAATATCCAAACAGTGCTCTCTGCCTTGCTTCTTGAGAAGTGTGAATTTATTTTGTATATCTGCACTGATAGCCTCAGGTGAGCAGGCAGTGGTGTTTTTATGTGTGTACAGCTGTGAGCTTATTGACACTGAGGGGATTCTGAGCAGTCATCCCTGAGGATGAGGAGCTGAAAGTCAGATCTGTCTCCCTACTGCACAGGTTGACAGCTGTTGTGTCAGACACAACCAAAGCCCACCCCTCCTCCCTCCAGTAACTGCACACTGTGCTGTGCTCAATGCCTGTAGAGAAAGGATGATGAATGTGTGATTAGAATCTGTCAGACCCTCTCTCAGTCCTTTTGTTAAAAACGGTGTGAGGCACCTGAAAAGCCATCCTTGAAACTTCAGCTGAAATTGCTTTCACAGACAGAGCACTTTACTTGGACACAGAGGACAAACTGAAAAGCTGAGCTCTGTATGTGGATCACTAACAGGAGCCAAGTTTTTTTCAAGTGTGCTTTATATCCTTGAAATGGTGGAATTATTTTATTTTAAAAAAATCTTAGATTTCCTGTATTTTTTTAAGTCAGTCACAGCAATATGAAAAAACAGGCTAATTTAGAAACATGTAAGATATAATAACTCAAATACTGCCAACTAGTTTTGTGCTTTCCAAACCCAGTTTTTATCTAAGAAGGCGACTGACTGGACTAGTGTTGCGAAATACTTCTATATAAGGGCAAATTAGTTTTATTCCAGGTAAGCTGGGCAATCTTGAAAGAACAGAATTGTTTGCTTTGTTTCTAAAAATAGTCTTGTACTTTGGAAAACCAAAACCACAGGCAGCTTTTTCTGTAATAGATGTTCTTTAAATTCTTACTACAGTCCACCTCTATCTGTGACTGTTCTAGGTTCCCCAACACTAATTACTAAAACTAACAAAAGTGCATTTTTCCCTATGCTGAGCCAAAAGACCATCTAGCAATCTCAAAAAGCAAGACAAGCAAAAGTAAACATCTACACATGCTTAAGATTTCTCTTCAGATGCTTCTGCTGCTGCTCTTCAGATTCCGGAAGTGCTGCAGAAAAGATTCCTAAATGAGGCAGGGCTCCTGTAGAAATTTTGAACTCAGTCTCTAATGCCAATAGCCGGAGAGTCATGGCCTTTCTGCTGTAGGGACTGCTCAGAAATCTGTTTATGTTGAAAGACCAGTGCCAGAATTATCCCTAAAATGCAAATTCTGTAGCATGCATTGGATACTAAAAATCAACTCATTGTTTCCCAAAATGAAAAACGTTCCCTTCAACATGCATTTTACTTTTCTTGACATGTTTATTCTTAAAACAATGGATTGGCTTTTAATATGCAGATTTACCTTGAGGCATTAATTCCTCTTTGGTGTTTTGAGGATCTATTCCTTGATCCCTACACTGTATTACAATAAACCATGTTAGCATAATTTCCTTTCTTATTACATAGGACTTCAGATTTTTCTGATTTTAGCATGGCATCACAGTTTCTAGTGACAGGTGTGGTTTCCAGCTGCTGATCTTGTGTTGCAAATATTGCCTATTTCAGAGAGAACTGCACAAAGTAGTTAAGCTCAGATATGCTGTAGGATAGGTTCTTAAGGGACATGGTAAGAGTCCAAGTAATTTGAGACATTTAAAATCAGACAAAGCTCTTGGGAAGAAGTGGGCATGGCTGAGTAGGATGGATGATGTAACAGATCTTTCCTTAGTCTAATTATGGTGACTAAGAATACCTCATTGAATTGAAGAGTGCAGCTAACACTGACAGACTATGAGACTGTAAGCTGGAGGCCCATTGTGTAACAAATGCAAATGCTTGGTCACCTGCTGGCTGTGATCATTTACAGATTGTGTAGCATTTGTGATAGGAATATTTGGGTCAGCCTAAAAATCTCATTTTTCACTTTGGCAGTAACAGTTTGACTAGGCTGATAATAATCATAAGGAAAACCAAATGTCTTCTTTTGCCAGCAATACATCATTTCTGTGACTAAATATTTCTATGGCCTCACTCAAGAGTTTTTGCTTCTTGAGGAGAAATCCACATGGTTTGGCAGCTGTCAGTTAACTGTACATAAACCCCAAATGCAGAAATATTTTGAAACAAACATTTTGCTTAGCATTTACTTTGTCTGAACCTGGTAGAAGGAAGGGTTTACAAGAACATCCTAAATAAAAATAGTTTTCACTGTGAGGCTTACTATGGGTACTTTTAATTTCTGTTAAAAGAATTTTACCTCAGATTTTGACCTTTCTTTTTATCTTCCAAATTCTTTGCCTATTTGTTCAGCCCTGTTTCTTGCCATCAATCTCCCAACCTGTGCTCCCCCAATAACGTCTACAGTTTTCCTAGAACAACAAGCGTCCAGCATTAGCCTTGGCTTTCTTTAAAATGTACGTGCTACAGGATAACCACTACATTAGAGCTGTCTTTAAATTGATACTTTTTTAGCTTCTGAGCACTTTGGGACAAATATTTGCTTTTGGGGGAACCTGCATCAAAATACTGTAGCCCTAATGTCAGAGCAAGACAGCATCTCTCGGAGGACCCATCCTCTTTGCTCTCATGGCACTCTGGAAATCCCACTTTGCAAGCCCTTTTCAAAATGTGTTTCCAGGCAGCCTGGCTATCAGCCTGGGTAATTATCTGGTCAGCTGAGCAGCTGCTCAAGCACAGACAGACAGACAGACAAACAGACAGACACGATTTCCTAACAGCGCTGGAGCCCTGACAGGAACACGACCCAGGGTGCTGAACCTCCAGGACGTTGCTCTTCACAGCTGCCTGCACAGGAAACAGATTTCAAATGTGTCCATCCTTCTCACACTAATCCTTGGTTTGTACTTAGCCTTTACACTCTTCCCTCCCCCGGTCTGGGTATTTGCTATTGTTCTTATGCAGAATGTTTGCTACTGGAAGTGGATAATTGCTGTCACCACGGGCTTTCCACTGAGCGTGGCAGCGTACACAGCGTCTCCAGCTTTGCTGCTGCCCATAGAAAAACATCGTGATCTGCACAATAATGCAGAACTGCTAGGCTGAAGTTTATCCTACCTCTTGCTGTCAAATGTCCCTCAAAGTAAAGGGGCAGAAACAAAGAGCTGTAATTTCTGCTTCCCTTTAGAGGCTGTCAGCTGCACTGGTCTGGCCATTTATTATACAGGAATCAGAAAAGAAGTGGGACCAGCTCATAAATAAGGATTTTAAAATATCCTTAGGAAACACCTCCTTAGGGTTCCTATATAGTTCTCAGAATAATACCTTCCCATGCAAGAATTACATGGAATACATCCTGGTCTGACTGTTAGGAGAACCATCCTCCTCCATAAATCTCAGTCAGATGCCAAAGTTAGTGTGTAAATATTCTCCCTCAGTGACATGGATCACAAAGGACAAGCCTCTACAGAGGCACAAATGAGTGTCCTTCAAAACTGCAATGCTTTTGGAAAGTCTACTCTACTCTCCTCATCTGGATATCCTAGACCTCTGCCTAGAGACTAGTGTTCCCTGTGACTGAAAACACACACCAACAGGCAGTGCTTTTGCTAAGCACACACCTTAAGACTGGGCCACATCCCTCTAAGGGTGGGACATCAAGTAATATACTATAAAATTTGTTTTATGGAAGGCTTTTCCTTGTGATTAGCTTTATTAAGGTAGAGCAAAGATTTTTATTTTTTGCTTAAGCAGGTGCATTTATGGATTTTTCAGTTGACAAGGATATAATAACATTAGGAAGGAAATACTAAGTCAGAGCAACCAACAGCCCCATTTGAAAATCTACATGGCTGTATTCATAAGCATAAGGATCACATAGCCATGAAACTAGAGAGAGAGGAAGAGCACCTCACTTTTACAAATTTACACTTCATGGGTGCTCTTTCTTCCTCCACATCACAAGGATAAATAAGTGTTTACAACTGAGAACCAACAAATAAATATAAAGAAGGTCAGAGAAATCTCTTTTAGCCTGAAGATTCCCCTACTTCTGCACAAAGGTCTAAACACACTCAGTCAGACACAATCTCAAAAGGACTAGTCTGTAGCACCCATCAAAAGAGCAGATAGAAAACCAGATGAGGTTTATCCAAAACCCAATCCAAAGTTGACAATCCAAGTTTTCTGAAGAAGTATTATTTATGTTACAGGGAATATCTGATGGACTCAGTGAGCAGAGGAAAGCTATAACTCCTTAAACTGCTTTAATAAATAGCAGTCATAAAGTGGAATTAGTAAGAGAGAATCTCAATTTAAACATGAAAAAGTGAACTATTGATTTCTTGGGCAATTACTCCACAACCTGCTGCAAGGAAGGACAGAAGTCTGTTCATGCAGAAAAGCTAGAAGCTCATACAGCCACATCAGTTACCAGACGCTGATGAGGCAAGCCAGAGGATTTGCATGCATGTTTAAAGTATGTCAGAAAGAACTGCTATATTTGAAGGCAAGTAGATGCAGTGCTGGAATTAAACATCTGTTGTCTTTGCAATTCTCCAGCTGATAAATCACAGGATCAAAGACAGCAGCAAGTACTGATGAGCACTGGCACACTAGTTGCTGGTATCAACGAACTGCTGGCAAAAAGCATATGGGAACTATGATCAGGTAAAGGCTATGGTCACCAAGGTGGTCACCATTCTTTCAGTTCCAGATTACAGAGGCAAATATGGCTCAGACTTTGAAATATCACTACTGAAAACACCTCTATGCTCTTTCCCCATGAATACATTTTGGCAATCTACAAGACACAGGTGGAGTGAATCACAAAAGGCCTTCATTTTATTTACAAAAAGAAAACATTTCTTGTTCAATCCTGAAGGATAGTGTGAACCCTTTTTGAAACTCTGATAACATTAATTGTGTTAAAATACAGTATAAATTACTCAAAGTTAAACCTTTGAGAAGCCAAAGAGCAAGGCAAAAATCTTGTATGCTCTCATTGTACTTTGTTATCTTAATGGAACAGACCTTTTCATTGCTTTTGCCTCACCTGTTTGTGGGTGAGTTGATGAAGCACTGGTCCAAGGTGCATCTTCAAACTGAACCCAAGCACTGATGGATGATGACAGATCAGTGCTGGGACACACATGGTTACCAAGCACAGCAGAATCCACTTTGGGCTGCTCAGCTGCCTCTTCCAGCTCTGTGCAGAAAAGGTCTTGAAATTCTCCATTTGCATTGTGGTTCTCTTCTGAGGATGTGTCTGAGGAATTAAAACATTTCACTGGAGGAGCCTCAGTGCTACCTAAAATAGAGACAACATAGAAAGATTTACAGGATTGATTTCATTGTTTTTTATTGAAACATCTAAAATTTTCCATTAAATGTAGGAAATTTTCCTTCACCTAATGCAGTTTTTGTATTAACACTGGGCAGTCTTGCCCTTGATTTTAATAGGTGAGATTTCCTCCATGGTTGGTTGGATACTGTCTTGAATTTTGAAGGACAGATCCGAAACCTGTAGTAGATCTACATTACATCACACGAGGAGAGTAATTTGCCTTTTTGGCCCAAATTCTCCTATTACATAGGGGTAGCAGGAGATAATCCAATCTCTGCACAAACTGCTTCCATGTAGAAGGCAAACTCTCCCATGCTAGATATATGACAGCAGTTGGTCTAAATCTCACTGGAAGTCTCACTGGAAGTCTCACCAGTTTCAAAGAAAATGAGAGAGCTTACCTCGTGGGTGAACAGGGGGGAGCAGCTCATCAGCAAAGGACACCCACTCGGACTGGTGGGAGGCAATGACACTTGTCAGAGATGTCATATTTGCAGCAGGTCACTCATCTTCACTTGGGCATCATAAGGAGGAGGAAGCAGAACGGAAGAGGTACAGTGAAGATGAGCCAATAGAGGGAAACACCTCCTTTGCACTTTCTTCTCAACTGCTGTTAAGACAAGAAAGTAGATTATGTCTTTTAGAAAATTAAATGGGAGAAACTAGTGCCACCATTTTTTATAATAAAGGATGTTAAACCAATTTATGTACCACAGTCCCAGTACTGTCAAAGCACTACCACCTTTGAGACAGGAATGTCACCTGTGTCTAGAGGAGGGTTACACTTGAGCAATTCCTTCATATAAAGCAACTGGGGGTTTTGAAACCTCTTCATGTTAAAACAGTCCATCACCAACACCAGTATTTTAGTCCTGACTTAAGGAGCCATGCCTCTCATAATCCCAGCAAGAGCAGATGAGGAGATTCTCCCAGGTTTAGCAAATTCTGATTATGATGTAACTTAATCCCCACTCCAAGCTGTCAACATGTCTTTGCGCACCTTGCTGCTTACAGTGTCTAATCCCTCTCCAGAGCAAGCAATAAATTGCATGTTTCATTATCAATAACATTTATATAGCTGATTTTGCAATGAGGATGAGTTACCCATGACTCTTACCATGGTCTGGGTATAGAGAGCTGCCCTCTCATCTGGCTGCACTTTCCACTCTGCTGCTTGACTGGAATTTCACATTTTAATTTTAAAAACCATCTTAGACCTTGTCCAGAGCTAAGCATGATTTTGCTGTAGCTCAGCAAATGTTTTCATTGATGTGAAAACTGAATTTAGTAGGCTGTCCAATGGTATGCAGCCCACACAGATCTGTGAATCTGCTAGATGGAATGGAGCACTGGGAATGGAGCACTGGGAAGTGTTCTGGTTGTTAGCTAGTAACTGGCAGGGTCAGGTCCAGGCAGAGGTGTTCTCTCTGACAAGCACCCAGGACCACCTCAGTTTTGCAAACCACTTCAAAACTCTCAGAAGACTCTGCCTAGGGAAATATGCTAATTCTGTCCCCAATTATTTCAAGCATTGAAGCTCTTGTTGCCATGGTACTGAAGTACTGAAACTCAGATCTGACTATTTGAAAGAGCTTTAAAAGCAGCATTTGTTGGCCTCCTGTCTCTCACCTAACTAAAGGGTTTTTCAGGGTGAAACTTTAGACTAGAGTTCACTGAGACTTCTCTTTACCCTATATTAACAAAATTTGGGCCTAAAAAGCAGACATATTTAAATGCATTCAATCTTTAAGTATTTCTGAAGGAGACAGATCATCAAATAGCTTCCAATATTATTGTTATTCTCTTCAGGGCCACAAAGTTCTTTGTCTACTGAAGGCAGATTACCAATCAAGAAAGGGCTGAAAACTTCAAAAGTTTGGAAATCACAAACCTGCCTGACAGCTAGAGAGAATTCATGTTGAGTGTGTGAAGATGAGTCTTTTTGAGCAGAACAGAATGCAAAATGCACAATTCCCTGCAAACACAAAAAAGGATTCCTAGAGATAACCCTGATGGTTAAGTGCAATCTGCCATGAGACTGATCCCCTTGCCATGGACTTTCCAGAGCCTATGGCCCCCTGATCAGCCACCCTGCATGTTTTTCCCTTGTTATACAACCAATTCCCTACTGCAGGAGAACAGTGGTGCTTGAGCCCCTTTTCCTCCAGTGCCATGGCAGGACTCCTGTCTCCATGCACTGTGGGCAGGTACACCTATTCAACATCACACCTACATAACATCTATTCTGGGTGCTGTTAATGGAAACTACACAGCTAAACATAGAAGCAAGCTAAGAGGAAAAAAAAATCAGATGTTTAGGGTCATTTGGATGCCATATGAGGGAGGGAAGGAGAGGATGACCTTGGCGTCTTGTTTTCCTCATGTGACCAATTAAGCTGTTTGTTTTGGGCTTGTTTAAATATCTGTAACTAAGTTTTCTTTTCCCAGACAACTGGATACTGACCTGCCCTTTCCCCTGGAAAAGTCCTGACAAAGGCATGAAGTGGCAGGAAATTAAAAAAGAAAACAGTTTAGCCTGCCCTTGATGCACATAGACTGAAGGAGAGCTCATTTTAAAATAATTTTTTTCTTTTTAATTTCAAGGGGAACAAAGATATGAAAGGAGGCAAGAAAATTGAGTGTTTCAGACAGTACAGATACGTGGGAGAATTATAGCACTATTTTAAGATGGATTTCCTCTGGTACCCTACTGCCCTGTGACAAACATAATTCTTAAAATCCACTTAGTACCAGACAGCAAAACTAGCACTTTAAAATGGACAGTGAGCACTATAAGCCTAGAAAAGCATCAGAATACTGTGCTTTGAGGGTTATACAACTTTCCCATGACTGGAATTTTCTAGAGACTTCCCAGTTTAGTAAATAAAAGAGATTGTGTTGACTTATCAGGGTTATCACAGCCTTTAGACAAGCAGCCTGAAAAGAGAGGAAAGGCAGTCTGAGTAGGTAATAACATCAAAGATATTCAGAATAGAGGCATTTTGAGGATGCATATGTTAGGTTAAAAAAAAAAAATTGCATTCTTTTAACATTCACAAAAAAGCCTGAATCCCACCCCTTGACCTAAATCCCTGTACAGAACTATGAATCATGCATAGCTAACACCTGTGCAGACTATGTGGAAAAAAAATACTTCAGCCACAAATTATATTTCACCTTTCATTCACTCTCCAAAATTCTCCTTCAAGAAAGACCTAAGGCTTTCACTGTGAACCACTGAGCCTCAGCCAGCACAATACCAGTGCCACTCTGCATTCAGGATTAACACAAGGATGCTGCAATCTGCAGAACTACTACAGAGGTAAATCTCTCCAGAAGAACCATTTGAATTGTGGGTAAACCTGAATCCTCTCTGTAACAAAGCAGTCAGCACCACTATTTAAACACTGCAGTGAGTATTCTGCAAGTGAATTTCAGAGTGTTCCTTCCTGTTCTTCAGACTTCTCAAACATCTCTGGCTATTGTAGAGGAATGAATTTTGGAGCCTACTAGGACTAGGAACAAATGGATCCTCTAAACTCCAAGTGAGCTACAGTTAAAACAAAAGTTTATGGTGCACAGCCCAAGCAAGAGCAGATGAAAACACATTTCTTGGAACAAGATAATACCAGGCCAGACCAGCATTATTTCTCTCTACAGGAACAGCATTGTTTAGATTGTTATTCTGGATTTGTGTTATTATGTGCACTAAGATTTTGGTGCTGAACTGGTTAAAAAAAAAGGTAAGCTAATTTATCAGATTTTTTGTAAAAAAATGTGAATCAGAAGTTTGTTTCTTTATTTCCTACTATTACACAGTAAGGTAAAGCAGATGTTATACCTACTCACCCCAATGATCCTTCCATCAATTCCATCAATACCATTAATTCCAAGGCAGTGACTTGACCATGAGACAAAAAAACCCTCTAAGAAGCTGAAATTTCTGCTTCAGGTGTCCCTTTTTCACATTACAGTTTCACAGTGGTGCATGTAAATCTGAGTGACAAGAAGGTGACAGTTACTTCCAGTTCTCCAGAAGGCAGAGATCATAGAGATGGAACAAAACTCCTTGTCTCTCTAGTCCTCCCAGTGTTTTGATAAAACACATTATACAAGCCCTTTTGAAAACTGCTGAAGGTTCATTCTAAAATGACAAAACTGCTTTGATAACTAGAAACCTCTCATTTCAGAACTATGTAAATTCACAGACTACAGCCATTTGTTCTTGTGACATGATTAGCCATCTGTCCTTTTGTACGACTCCACTCTAGCAACAGATGAAAAGGAATATCATTGTCCTTCTCCCTTTATCTTGGTAAACCAAAAACATGTATTTGAGAAAGACACACATAATTATCCTGTGCCAGAAGTCTGACTCCTTTTACAATGAGCCCTCACTTTAGGTGGGACCTTTACACACTATGCGAGTACAAACACCAACAGCAGTAATGTTGATATGTAGAAATGTTTGTGGCACTATTGAGGTTTAGAAGTATCAGAAGCATCTGTAATGGATTTCAGAAGTATCTGTAATTGCATGGTGTTTTTGTAAACATACCATTCGAAGTATTTAATTACTCATGTGTTTGGACAGAAAACTCAAACAGTTTCTCAATAGATTTCAACTCTGCTTAGAAGAAACAGCTTAGCACAGTTAATAATTTTAAGCACTAAGGATCATTTCTCCAATTGCTTCAAGTTACATCCATATGATGCAGGCTGCAGTTGGCTTTCTGATCACTACCCAGAGTTACTAGGTTACAGTTACATGGGAAAACAGGAGAAAAAAATCAGAATTAAATACTGAGAATGAAATTAGGTTGTTTGCTTTCTTGTTTTCCACATATAATATCAACAGCAAGCTTGTGCTAAGTGCATAGACTCTATTGCCTTACATGGCACTATGGAACACTATTAGAAAAAATCCTGTAATCCATACAGTGATTCTGTTTTTCTTGCTTACACATTCCCTTACAGTCCCAGGAACTGAAACATTAACTGGTTATAGTGGTTTGCACTTGATTTTGTAGGAGACCATGGGGGGAAACAACTAGACAAGCTGTTAAATTCCACATAGAAGAGAAAAGAAACTAAGCCAAAGGGACAGTAAGAAAAGGAAAGACTCTGACCAGGGCTTTTCTTGTAACAAATAAGCTTCACTCCCACCAGGAAAGCCTCAAGGAAAAATAATTTTATCTTGACCATGTGTTTGGCAAACCTGTACAGATGAAACTATTCTAGTAGCATGAACTGAGGAATGATTGCTGCCTTGGGCAAATTTCCAAGTGAGAGAGAGCTCATGGCTCTTCCTCTCGACTTGGCCTGTAAATAAACACTGACCATCAGCACATCATGATCTGAATAATAAACAAACTCCAAATTGGAACTCTGTTCTCCAGCATCAAAACCAAGGCCCAAGTACTTCAAGGTGCAACAGCATAAACAAAACACAGTGCTAAACAACAGGAAAAAACCAAAACAATGAACTTGAGAAACCGAGTGAAATAAAGAATGTGGATTTGGTTATCATTCTTACTGAAAAAAATCATTTTACCAACCTCTGCCTAAATGCTTGAGGTAAGATTACATTATGAATTACCTAGATCATGACAGGAATAAAACTATATTTGGTTGATTATTGTATTCATAATATTGACAATATTTTCTCCATGTATACAGCTCTGCCAGCTTTTAAATAGCCCTGAGAAAGTGTCTGGTAAAACTCTGGTTTAGATCTTAGACCAGTTTTACTTACTCTGATACATGCTTTTATATGAGCTCCATGACTTCAAATGTAGCTTAAGAAGCTCAGTCACTACCTGGTGCTTGTAACACTCACACAAAAGCTCTCAATATGAAAGGAACAATTAGGGCCCAAAGGGAGACAAATGGACATGCCTTATGAAACCCCTGCAGCCTCTCTGGGAGAAAGGATGGCTTTTCCCATTATGGATTGTACCTAAGTGAATGGTAACAAGAGCCTTGAGAATGCTGTGTCTGCAGAGCCAGAGCAAATCCACCTTGTGCCATTACCAGGCAGGTAATTTGTGCTGTCTCCTGGTGATTTTAGACAGGGATGGAGTGAGGTGGAGTGAGGCACTGAAGGTGACTAGAGCTGTCTGGCACACTAAATGACAGAAAAGCAGCCTGGGGGTCTGCCTGAGCCCAGGACCCAGTGCAGCCACACTAATGACCATTCCCAATTACTCCAACAGATACAGAGTGATCTGCCTGAATCCTCACTGCAAGTCCGTGGCAGAAGCAGTGTTAAACCTGGGGTGGCCTGGAATGACCTTTTTTCCTCCAACACAACCAGCACACATAAAACCATATGCCACAAACACACATCCCAGCTTTCCTGGAAGCTCACAATTCAGTGACAGTAAGAGAGGAGAGTCTGTACAGGATGCATTGGCGAGAAAGTCATAAGCATCTCCCTCAAGAATATTTGCACCAAGGTTAATATCTGGAAGGTCAACAGCTGCTGTTTTCTCTGCACCAAAATTTATCTGCCACAGAAGCTCCTCTGTTTTCCACAGAGAGAGAGAGAAGACACCTAAAATGCTCTCCTGCAGGCAGTAGCAGCATATTTAGGCAGTTCAGAAGGCAATAATGTCTCTCCTGTCAAGGTCATGCCTCATAAATACTTCATGGATTCTGGATGCCTCATAATGAGAGACACAGGTTCAAATTCTGATGCTGGTGAAAAATTGTACAACCTCTTTATTACTTGTACTCCTAAAAACTTGAGAAATGTAGAAAGACACTGTAGAAGACCAACAGTGCAAAACAAAATAGGAATTTTTATGTATTTATTTTTACTATTAGAAGTAATATACAGCAGGCAAAAACCAAGGGAGGATGTGAGACAAAATGTTTGACAGTGATAGTTCATATCACCAGTCACATCAGGAAAATAGAAGTTCTGCATCTCAGGACTTTCAGTATAGCTCACTCTGGGTACATGATTCATTCAAAGTGTAACTGAAGCCATGTAATTGCATGGGAACTTGAAGTACAACTTCCCAAACTGCCAACCTTTCAACTCAAACTAGAATCTGAGGCAACAATCAGTCAAATGCTTCTCTTACCATATAGAGCAACAGTGCAATTACACTAGACTGGAACAAGATTACAGGAAAGAGTCAATGTGTCAATTTGTTTAGCAGAACATCTGCATCTCTAAAATCTGGCACTTTTTTTCCTCCAGTCAGTATTGTACAAACAGGAGAAAAAACAGAAGAAAAAAACACTAATTTAAGGTTTTTCTTCCCAAACACTAGAATTGTTCAGATAAGGTTTTACTTTGCTCAGCAAAATTCTGTTGGTAATCATAGTAGGCAACAGGAAATCTAAATGCAGTAAGGGAGGAGAGGTTGCTAACATCCCTTTAGGAGTACAGGGTCCTTAATAGTCTTCCTTGTTTTCTCAAGGCCTGCACAGGGCAGAAGTCCAAAGCTCCACCCAGATCCCAGACTTCAACACCTGCCCATTCTGTGTGTCACAGATTCTTCTCTGCTTCAAGATGGTGAATTTGGAGTAGTCACAACTATTGCACTACACAATACTATAAAACTGATGCTCCAATCCACAGTATGTGGATGGAACTGTGTTTAAGAGTTGATTTCTTCTTTCAAACCTCAAAAAGCGAGTCATACAAGGAATGTGTGTTTCAAAAGAAAATTCCCACTGAGTGACCTGGTTTGCACATCTGATATTGACGCTTTCATATGTTCTCATTTAAATTCTGCACAGACAAGCTAGCCAGATGTATTCCATTTACCAAACCCTCCAAAAGCTCCTGTACTTTTTTTGGTGTTGTGATGATTATCAAAGTGTTTAAGTTATGTCACTAACCCAAAAAGCACAATGTTCTACAATTAATCACTGTAGAACCAACTATGATGTCACAGCCTGACATCACTGAAGACAGCCATCAAGAAGTGAACACAGATCCTAAAATCCTACCTACCTGTCCTTGTCCTGTACTGGGACTAATGACAAAAGAAACAGGGAAGGGAGTAAGCTATCATAAGTTAACTGGAATATCATGCTGGGTGATAAACACTCTTTTAGAAAACACACAGCCTGGCTTGTATGAAACGCCGTTCTGTTGTGACAGATATTTACTTTACAGCTCTGCTTATATGCACTGCAACAAATCACTGCATTTCAAGTATTCACTGTACAACTTAAAAACTGATCCTACTTCCATCAGTAAAAGGAGAGCCTTCACAGGAGAATTCTTCCTGTGCCTCAAGTTTCACCCGCACAAATGAAATCAGGGCTTTATTTTCTGATTGCAAATAAATGCTAGAAGATGGGTAAAAACACCTTCAGTGAAGATGGTGGGTACAATCAATCAGCATCACTTAAACTCTCATTTTGACTAAGACAGCTGGGGGAAGAGGAAAAAAAAGAAACCCCAAACAAAACAAAAAACTCCAAGACAAAAAGAAGTCAAGCCCTCAAACACTAGCCACATTCAAGACAAGAGAGGAACTGAATTCTGTAGAGAGATGCTTCACTGGAGGCTGTATGCCTACAGAGAGGATGGGCATTGATCTGTCTGAGCTGTGAGTATGCACAGAACAGAACAGATTCAGAGTGAGAGAAAAACACAGAATCCAACTGTGAAAGCATCAGGAAGACAAGGACTATTGAGGAAGTGATGCAGCCCTGAATGAAAGCAAAGAAGTTTTCTTGTGCTGAATGTTGGCTCAAAAGGGTGATTGGGAACTGAGTGAGAAAGTCATCTTGTGTTCAAGCCTCCTCTGTATACCCATATAGCTAACAACTATTTACATATAAATAATTTCTCTATAATTGTATTTCTATGTGACATCTTTCATAACTTCTAATCTCTATCAGCAGCACCTTTCAATGAAAAGAGTTTAAAAAGGGATTTTTATTTTAAAGGAGATCCTTCTTGACTCTTATAGATTAAGGCAACATTAAAATGTGAAGTTGTCTCCCAGTTTAAGGAAGCCCTGCTTGATTATTTAAAGCCAGACAAAAACCAATACTCTGGAAGACAGCACAGGGAACAAACTTGCCCTAGCAGAAAATTCTTTCCATGATCCAACTGGTCTTTCCTCATTTCCAGTGTCTGAAGAGTCAAATGCAACTTAATGTGATGCCAGGATACTGCAGTCCTTCAGGGCAACCTACAAATATCATGTTTATTGTCACTATTTCAGCCAGTCTAAATATAGGCCCATTACACACGATAGTTCTATTCCTTTAGCATGGCTGCTCCTGTTTCAAGAGAATGAAAAAACAGCCCTAGGAATAAAATACTTATGCAAAGATTGAATTTAAAGGTACCCAGTATTTTATATAACATTACTAAAAATATATCTGAAGTAAGCAAAGTTCCTGACAAATCAAGGTTATGCACAGTACAAACCAGTGTTTGCAATGGTGCTGTCTGATGCATTTGTGTCTAATTGTATTTGTTTAGTTGTCAAAACTAAGAATGCATAGTATACTAGCATGATCTATAACAGAGAGTATGAGAAAATCCTTCACTTTTTGATGTTTGGTTTTGTTTTTACTAACACACACTAATAAGTGGTATTCTATGGTAGCACCCCAATGGTAGTGCCTGTGAGACAGCAGGCAACCTTGTGCATTCCAAAAAGGAATCCAAGATCTGTGGCCTTCTATCTAGGTGTGATCTTTTAAGTGCTGCAGAGGTACATGGTGTGAGTGCTGCAAGCCCCTCTTGCATATGGAGGCAGCAAATCCCTTGTATTTTATTACACAGTATTTAGCTGAGGAAGCTCCAACAGGGAGACAATGCAAGTCTGATACCAACTGCAGGAAGGACTGGTTGCACCTCATGCTAGAGGGCATCAAATAATTAATACCAGCATTACTGCATGGCTTCCATGAGATCATCTTTTAATCTGAAACAAATGCCCAGTTACAAAGCACGCAGGGTGTTAAAAAATGGGTAGTAGTATACACCAAAATTATTATTTACCAGCTCCCACACAGTGGGACAATGGCTATCACTCAGTGCTAGGGGCATTACTCTCAAAGTAAACTCTCAAAACTGGAATAGCAGGATCTACTGCATATTGTGTGCTTGACAGAGCTGTGCAGACACCCTGGGGAAGGTCCCTGGAGGCAAAACCATTTGCTGGGGAAGCTTCTGCAGTGGCACCCTCGTGTATGCCTGGCTTGAGCCAGTGGGACATAAGTGCTGTAGCTGTGTGTACATGCACAGGCTGCACAGAACCAAAACTAAACAAACCACTACTTATAGGTGCATGGAAAAAAAATCTCCAGTTTTCACACAGACACAGGAATGTGATCCAATCCTTCAAAATTCCATGTTTTGAGGATATACAATAATTTAGTTGGATACACCAAATCAATACTCAGAAGAAAGGAAAAGAGAAAGGAAAACATACAGCAAGACATTTCCCTGTTCTCTCCTTCTCAAAAAACTAATGCTTCAGTTTCAAATAGGTGGCATTTATTTTATCATTTAATCATGGAATCATAAAATGTTTAAGCTTGAAAGGGACCTTCAAGACCATCTAGCTCCAGCCCCCTGTCATGGGCAGGGACTCTTCAACCTGGCCCTGAACACTGCCAGGGTTGGGGCATCCACAGCTTCCCTGGGCAGTCTGTTCCAGTGTCTCAACATTCCCTCAGTAAAGAATTTCTTCCTAAGCCTAACCTAAATTTCCCCTATTTCAATTTGTACCCACTACTCCTTGTCTTATCACACCAGTTCCTAATGAAGAGGAAATCCTGTAAAGTTTGGCTGCAGCAGGTGACCAGCCATTCCATATAGCTGGGACCATGCTCTCCTCCTGCATTATGCATGTGGAAAGAGTAAGATGAGAGTCACATGGGAAGAGAAGTGAAGTCATGAACACATTCCAGCTCTCAGCTGGGCTTGGGTAATGCGGTATCCCAAATTTTTAGACAAGAATTTAATTCATGTTACATTTCTGAGTGCTGTCACATATTGTGTAACTTTCTTCTTCCTGGTTAATGTATGACCTCTTCTGTGTTATGCAAGTGCTTTAGTGGACCAACTGTGTAAAAAAACCCCACAAAAACACAAGATCAAAAACCACCAAGACTCCCTTTCCATCCAAGCCACCACAAGTTTAAGACAGGTTTATTGTTGCTTTGAAAACTCTAGAGTGTAGTCAGAAAAACAAAGAAAAAAAGAGTTTATGAAAACTTCACTTCATTTAAAAAAAAAACCAATATAGAGCACTGGAGATGGATGCTGGGCACTCAGGTCATACCAGCAAGGCATTTCCTCATTAAAAGGTTTGGAATCTGAATATCCAGCCTGTGCACCCTCCTGGGTAACACTCCCAGCAGTGCAGAGTGTTTGACAGCACGGCTGCTTTCTGAACCCGCTCTGGAAATGGGAGCAATGCAGTCAGGGCACCCCAGCCTGGCACAGCCAGCAGTGACCGTGGTCATTCTGCTCCTCAGCCCACAGTAAGTCTCAGTAGCACAGCGTTAGGATATGTGGAAATTCCAGTTCATGGCAATGCTAATGCAGTGTTACTGCTCTCTTGGCAGCTCTGGGGAGGCTGAATCCAGCTAACCTTTGGCAAAGGCTGCCATATCCAGTGGACAAGTTCTGGCAGTGGTATACAGACAAGTAGATTTTTAAATATTTGAGGTATTTACTTCCTCTTTCATAAAGGCACAGGCCCACAAAGGGACAGGGACACTCTGTTACCAAGACTCACTGTGTCAGAGTTGTAAATTTGACACATAATTCACACAGACACAAAAGCATGTTAGAAATTACTGAAAATTAGCAGAATTAGAAGAACTTTTTTTTTTCTTTTTAAGACAAACTTCTTGAAAAGAAAGAACTACCCCTTGAAAGTTAGTGCTTGTTTGCCTGTTTCAGTATCACTTTAGAGCTAATGTAGCTGTTTGGAGCTGCAGCTCCCAAAGGTCAGCCTCAGCTCCAAGCACATTCATGTCAACAGCCTGGAGTGGATACAGGGAGAACCTGAAAACTTTTCTGGGAAAAAAAGAGTTTAATGCTGGTGTCAAGCTCTGAGCCCACATGTAGTGTGGTAAACTAATATAAGCTGCCTCCATTCAGAGAGACTGGACAATTAAATTGCAGAGGTCAGAGATGTGTTATTTAGGAGAGGAAAGCCCAGGTCAGCCCAATCTATTCTGCCTCAGTTTTATCCTCTTCAGTGACACTTGACATTCTGTCTGTGAATGCCCCCAAAGTAATCCATGCACCTATCAACTGAGATCTCACTCCTCATGCTCAACTCATGTACTGGATAATTTAGGATAAATTTGGGAGCATGCACCTGATGTTTCCACCATGTATAATTTTCATATATAGAATATAATGAATATTTCATAACAGAATATTTAGCCAGGTAAATACTTGAACTTTGATGAACTTGAAACAACCTAGCAAGGATCAGAGAGAAAGGAGCATTTCTGTTGGCAAGTTTCTGTCATTAGGAGCAGCTGGCAACTCAAGACCAACTAATCATTAAACTTCATAGGCCAAATTCTTCCTTACAGCTATTCAATTGAAACTGCTCAGTTAGAAAATAAACAGGCCTTGTGCTGCAGAGCTTGACCAGCTCTAATTTCAGTTTTGCAGCTAGTAATGCTTTTCTCTTCAAAAATGCTTAGTAGAGGTTTTTTCAAGCATTCTCATCACCCACACAACCACAAAACCACATTAAGTTCTGCAAAACAGTACCTTCTCTTCACCAGAGGCCCCTGATTCAGATAGCAAAATTACTGTATCATATAGCCACCCCCTATTTCAAAAGTAAATTGAAGATAATTCTTTCATTTCATTTCTCAGCTGGCAAACCCAAGAGCCCACACAGAGAACTGGTTTCTATAAATATTCATGTCTATAAATGCCAACTAAAACTTAGCCTAAAAGAGCATAATGAATTAAGAAACAGCTCAGCAAAAAGACATCCTTTCTCTCAGGTCTGCTGCCCTAGGACCAGGAGCTCCACTTTGAACCTCAGCTCTGGAGCACACTGTCTGCTCTTTGAATATCAGCATAGTTTTGAACTACTAGAGCACCTGTGTAGGATCCTGAAGCACACTGGCCAGTTCTGCCCTCTGTTTCAAGCTGAAGGAGTTGTCCTGAGACGTGGAGTTCAGTTACCTTAATAAAGCAAGATGAATCACACCTCCTTTAACTCCAGACACCCAGTCAGACATCTGAGATTGTCACCTGATGCTCTGCTTATGGTCAGTAGAAGGAACACAACATCTCCAGAGGGTCCTTTGCCTGATCTGTTTTCAAATGAGGCGAATCTCCCTCCAAGAAGAGTATGGGAACTAACTTAGACTTGCATGTCTTTTTCACACCTAAGGGTGTAAACTTCAAGGAAGTCTTACACACATTTCTAGACATTTCACTGCAGCTGACAGACAAACCATAATATACCACTGCTGAAAAATATTTACAGTATTATGGGAAATACTTCCTGTCAATAAAGCACCTATTGAAGGATTTTCTGGATTGATGAGAGGAAAAGCTCTTAAGTTTTATGGTTTCCCTTCAGAAATTGTATCTCTGTAGAATTGATGTATAAGAAAGCTATATATTCCAGTAACCTACTTCTTTTAAGATTATTTCCTATTTAAAAAGCACTGTTTCTATGTTTGTTTCTATGTTTATCCAAGGGACACACTGTCCTAGCATTGATGTCTGCTATTAACTCTTTTAGCATTGTTTTACAATGTTTATTCTTTTTCTTGTATTTATTTTCTCTGAGAGTATATAATAATGATTATGCTAAATTTAAAAATGGGTTGTCAAGTTGGTCAAGAGACTATATCCTAAGTTTACACTAGTAAACAGCATAAAACCTTCAGTAGGAGCTGAGTGGTAGAGTGAAATACTTAGCATTAAGGGCACAACTTTCACACTACCTTTTTTGTGGTTTTTACTTACAATTATCTCAAAAATGATCCTGTAGACTGAATTTGCATCAGCATTTCAAGAACATTAAATGATTACATCCTCCTTCTGCTCAGTTTTATCCCAAACAGAATCAGTTTATGTGCTCTGAGATGCAAACTGAACTGCAGAAATGCAGGTGAGCAGGACATTCATTTTAAAAGTGCATTCCTGCTCTAAATAATGTGCTTATATATTTTCACCTATAGTTTTTTCAGAAAAGAAAAGAAATCTGGAACACTGATGTGTGTTCCCTGGTACTGCCACAGGACTGCGCCTTTTACATTTTTTCAATCACAATTTCTGAAATTTTACCCCCCTTTCAGTTTGGAAAAAAACCAGGACATTCCACACCATTCACCTTATTTTAACATTTACAAGACACTGAAAATTGAGGGCAGACATCAATAGGGGATACATAAGCCCTTCCTGGGAAGCAGTCCTACCCACACAGACACCTGTAGATGGATTCTTGGCCCTGTTTAAGGTCCTGGTAAACCATTCACCACCTTCAAGGAGCAAAGATTTAATCCCTGAAGTTTCCAGATGTACAATCTGAGTTGTAAGGCTTCTAATTTCCTAGGACTCAAATTCTTGTGGTCATAACTACAGCTATAGCCTTGAAGACAACACATGCTCACACCTGACACATACCAAGCAGGCATTCCTTCCTTGAGGTTAACCACTTGTGAAGTTATTACACCCATTAGTAGAATTCACAAGCCTGTAAGAAAACATCTGTCATGACAGACTCCAAAAAAATGTACTAAGACATCTGAGGACGAAATAATGTGGTTTTGCAGTTGAATACTTTGTCTTTCTTGTTGTTGTTGTTGTTGTTGTTGTAATGCAACTAATAGTTTAGACAAATTGGCCAAGAATTGTGTTTTGAAGTTTGTCCTTTCCTAGCTGACCTGCAGAGTGAGTTTAAATGATTATCTTAGATAAACACAACTTTTACATGGCAAAGATTATGTTAGAAGACTGCCACCACCACATGAATTCTTATAGTTCTATAGCTTAGTTCCTAATGATCTTTTTGGTTTTCCAGCTTCCAAACAGAAAGCTGATGGTGTTGCAAAGACGGCCTTTAACAGGACTTACTTCAACAACTCAGAATTGATTCTGTTAGCTTACTGCACAAAGCCTCAGCGCAACACCTGGGTTCAAAGCTGCAGGAAGAAAGGGTACTACCAGGAGTCAAGTATCAGAGCAGGAGAATCCACAAGCCATGACCTTATAGCTGATGCCACTTTAGAAACTGTCTCACTGACTGGAAAAGTCACTCCTTCAGGGGCAACAGAACTCTTGCAGAACAAAACGTCTTTGTAACACACTCAGATACCACTTCTCATCTTCACTTGCTGATGCCAGACTTGAGATAGCTGAAAATTACGGACTGTATAAACACGATGTGTTTAGCCCACTCACAGTATGGTTTTAACCCACACACAATCTGGGTTTCTCAGCCAGGGAACTGTACCAGCTGCTAGTTCTTAACAAGATAGGTGGCAAGGCAGCACAAACAAGGACTTGAGATGGGGAGTTGGCCACTACTGAGCTGTAGCTATTACCTTTTTACCTTGCATCCCTTGGACTGTAATCTAAATCAACCACAGAATATTAATTATGCCACTGATGTAGTGAGGGATACAAGGAATTCAAGTTAAGAAAGCTCTGCAGTTAAAGACCAAGGCATGCTGTTCTGTTCTTAATGATGATGGAGGACACAAGTTATAAGAGCATACAACTAGTCAGAACTGAGATACACTGCATGATGTGAGAGAAAAAAAATCTGACCCTTTTCTCTTACTGGAAAGTTTAATGGTCATGCTCCTGATGACACTGATATTTTAAAACTAATTTAAAAGCTAAAACTATAAAAGAGCAGAGATCACTAAAGTTGCCTGCTGTATTCCTACATATAAGGAAACCTGTATGTTAGATCTGCTAGGGAGCTACTACTACTCAGTTTGTACTTTAAAGCATCATAGGAATATAATGAAAAGCCATTAATAACATACAGAAAAGGTCAACGATTTATCTGAAAAAAGCATAAAATAACAAATTAATTAATAGCAAACACTGCTTTAAATTATAATCAATCAAACATGAAAATTCTTGGGAGAAGAGACAACCTAGCCACTAGGAAACTAAGTATTTAGGAGAGTCCAATGTGTTGCATAATCCTGCATAGCACATCTCATAGAGATGCAGGAAACTGCTCTTTAAGCTTTTTGGTGATAACACAAACTTTATTAAAATAAACCTGTTTAACTGGACAGTGTTAAGGCAAAGTCCAGATCTCACTTGTCCGTGTAATGCAAGGTATGTTTCCATCACCTTGGCAGAGAAAAGAAAAACCAAAATCTGAGTCCCGTGCCAGAATTAGCGAACACAATCATTTTCCAAGCAACCTGTAGTTTGAAATTTACTTGCCCAGACTAGTAAGTTCCCAAAACACACATTTCACAGAAGACAAGGCTGATTCATATCTGATTCACAAGTAAAGAAATACCAATGTTTGCCAAATTTTTGCCTTGACAATACTAAAAGTGCCCTCAAACCAATACTGCAATATTATCCTAAGGATATTTCCCAGCAAAAGGCACAACTAAAGTATGAGAAGACATGAGCTGCAAAGCATCACCCGATCTAGTCAAGCATTTTAAAAACTTTTGTGTCTCTGGAAACCTGAAGTCTCAAAAAGATTAAGCCATGGGAAAGAAAAATTCAGAAAAGTTGAGGTTGATTACAACCAATTAATCCATAAAACATTAACAAAAATCAATAGAGAAAAGTGGAGATGCAGCACAGAAAGAATATTTAACACATGAACTAAACAAATGGGCAAAGGCTGTCTAACCGTATATCAACACAAAAACCCACTTTGCATGGAAATATGTAATTTTAGCATTTTAAACCTACAATTTACATAGAGTATTCAAACGCGACAACAGAAAGATGAGCGAGCGATTTTTGCTCGCCTTGCAATATCTGAACCGCAGAAAAACGTTTCAAAAGCAGCACAATTCAGCGGACCCAAGCGAGGGAAAAAAAAAGCAAACCATGAGTAATTGCATGGAGCAGCTGAGGGGTAGGTGGATGCGAGCAGCTTCCCCGCGCTGCCGCTAATGAGCCTTAACCCTTCCGCGGCCCGGGAGCACCGAGGAGCGCGGGCACAGCCGCACACCCGAGGGGCGCGGGGCTGCCGGCACCAACACCCTCGGCGGAGAAAGGCCCCGAGGGGACGGCTCCACACTCGGTGCAGAGGATCGCGGCTGGCGGCGGTGCCGCGACCCCGGCCGGGGACAGGGCTGCAGCGCCGAGGGGAAGCTCGGCTCCGTCAGGGCGCGCAGCCGAAGGCGGCCCCGCTCCGCAGGCACCGAGCGGCAGCGGCGGCCCCAGCTCCGCCAGCAGGGCCACCTGCCCTCGCTTTAGGGCTCCTCGTCTCCACTTTCTGATATCCTCCGTCCCCGCCAGCCCCGAGCGCCGCCATTGGGCGCTCCCCGGCGGCGGCGGCGCCGCATTGGCCGGGCCCGCCCCGCCCCTCGCACGAGCCGGGCCCGGGCCCCGCTGCCCGGGACAGGGACAGGGACAGGGACAGGGCCCGCGCACAGGTGGCGGCGGGGGATGGCACGGCCGGACCCGCACCCCCGGTATTGGCCTTTCCACGTTTCTCAAAGCCCGCTTCCAAGTACGAGTCAAAGGCAACGGACTTTGCCGTCTCCGCTCGCCCACGGGCAAAAATAAATAGCAATGGGCAAATAGCAATCGATAATGCAAACAAAATATCCTTCTGCTCGGGGTTATTCAACGGGCATGCTTAAATACAACGCTGTTTATTCTGAGTTTATGCTGAGTTCGTGTACACACTTTTAACACCAATTAACATGCACCTCACTTCTTTTGTTGGACCCTGATGAATTTTGCGGATTATGGATTAGGCAGGTATAAGAAAGTTAATACAATATCTACGAACCAAATGGTGTTTAAGCTGTTAAACTGTAAGAGTATTACAAACGTAAGAATATAAATTGTGTGGTAATATTAATCTTATTGCTGCCTTTAAGTAGTTCAGAGAGCAGTTTGCATATGGAAATGGCTTTATGGAGAAAATAACTTCCAACCCCAGTACAGTTCCGAGATTCCAACTAAAAGGAAGCTTATGCAAAATGAATATGTGCATCATTAGCCCAGACGTGAGCACAGATGTGTACACTTGCATCCATTAGCAGATTCAGAGAATGACTCTGGAGAGCTGAGGGAGTAGCAAGTCACCAAACAGCTTCCTAGAAAATTGAACCTTGCCAGCTGAGAAATGTTAATGACCTTTACATTTACAATAAGCACTATAATAACATCTTTAATTAGTAATGGGGACTGACCTTAAAAACAAACAAACAAACAATAAGGTTGCAGTTTTATTCTTCTCTGTGTGAACAGTTTTTAAAAGTGCAGAACCACTGGGAAAATCTCAAATACAAAGTGCAAGATACCCATGTAATTACAGCTGATGTTACACTCAGCAGTTTAGCGTGTCTGGTTCACTGATTGTTTCGCAGGGGCTTTCAAAGGGGGTCCTGGTGCAGAGCAGTGTGGGGACGCACATTACAGAGAACCGAAGCCCCCGTGGCACAAGCGGGGGACATCGCGCGTCCCAAAGCACCGACACGAGTGCCAGCTAGAGGTGGCTGGGAGAAAATAGCTCACAACTTCCCAAACAGGACTTGCTGATTCTGTCTTATGCAGCAGTGGAAGATGTTGATTGCCCAGACAAAGCCAATCGCCTGGAAGAAGTTTAGTTGAATAATCTGCCCATGGGCTCAAATGGGTTTCGGCTGGCTGTCAGATTCATTTACATGTGTACAGGGCAAATTCTGCAAGGACATGGATAGTTCTACTCAGGTACAACTGGTGTCTTTGTTCCTTCTCAGGATTGTTTATGAGCCAAAAGAACTACAGATTAGGTTTCCAATTGTTTCCCTTTATCTTCCCCATCTTTAATAAATCCAGGATCCAGAATAACATGATTGACCTCTGAGGTTCTGTATGCTGTGAGAGATCTTGGCTAGAAAGAGACTCGAAGGCCAGCAATCCTTCCCTGGTTTTGGTCAAGTCCTGAACCCCATTTCTTCGTTTGCTTTTTCCTCTGCTTTGTTTTCTGAATAAAAGTAAGAGCTATTACACAGTAACTTTTTACAACGGGATTTGAACTTATAGTCACAAAGGCAGCTACAAATGTTGTCACAAACAGTCCAACAGTGGCAGTGGTTGCTGTATCTTGCCTTGCTAAAGCACAAAGCATGAAATGTCATCAATCAGGTTGTAATTAAGACTTAGCACCAGAAATATATTTTCCATCTTTGCTTTCTTTTCACTCCAGAGCATATTTACTGACAGCCTTTCAATGGTTTAAGGGCTGAGGAAAAGGATGTTTCCTCATTTAAGAAATCATTTTAAAGAAAAAGGCTTGCATATAATATGCTTTTTTAGCACCTTTTCCTCTTTTATGCATATTACCACGCTTATATTTGCTCTAGCACCAATTAGTTTTTCTGACATGAGGTAAATTAAAGTTCCTGTATTAAGCATCCTTTTAAAAAGGAAGAGGGGGACAGAGGTGGGGGGAGAGCAAAAACATGTTTTACAACACTTGATTCCCTTACACTATTTATTCTATCCAAGTTACAACATCATTACCACAACATCACACAACTCTGTTTGGTACTATTATTCTGTTTGGACTTGCAAGAAATTTTTGGTTTTTATTTCTGAAGTTCTTTTACTAGTAGGGTCTGGAATGGAAGGAGTAGAGGTAACATACCTGATACAAGTTCTTATATTTTCTTGAGTCTTCTCAGAATCAAAACCACAGAAAACACTTTTGGTCAGCCCTGCAGTGGTCAGGCAATTGAACTTAATGGTCATTACAGGTCTTTTCCACTGAAATACTCTATTACATCAGAGCATCAATGCTAAAACTATTCTATTTAAATAAGTATATTCAATTTCTGGTTGAATATTGCTGTTCCTACAATAGAAAGAAAAGTTGGAATATATTTGAGGGTTTATTCCCATCAAAGTAAAGACATGGAGGGGGGGGGGGGAAATCAAACAAACTCCAGAGAATCTGATTTGCCTACTTCAAACAGTTTAGGTTTGAAGAACAAAAATTATATTCTTCAATTTTCTAGAATATGATAATATTAACCGTATTAACCATAAAAATACAGAATTCTATTATTGATATTCTGACTGATGTTGAAGATGTATTTATATCATCACTCTACAGGGTTAGAGCACGTGAATTCATGACTATAAACACATGCACTTAGTAACCAAAGGCTAGAATGATCCCAATTCCAATTTATTTTAAATATACACATCATCTGACTTTTGTTCTTTCAACTTGACAGCTAACTAGGGCTTTTAATATTTCATTGTAAAGATATTAATAATTCATTATATCCTGGAAAATGATGCTATTTTATTGGAATACAAAACCATGATTCTCATGCAAGCTTTACTGCAAATTTAATTAAATTTGTCAGTTAACAGAATTCAATATATTTCATCACATTAAATGAGGTAGTGTGACTTAACCCTTGGTGGTGTGCCAAGAGAGGCTCAATTCAGAAGTGTGCAGAAACACTTCGAGATTTTCTTTACCTATCTGGACCTGCTTCCACAATTAAGTCTGTACTTCATATTTCTTTATACTGTATCACAAAGTAGTCTCACAGGAGTGCTACTTCTCAGCCAGTGAGCTGATATTGACCCACAGAGCAGTACAAGAAAAGAAATGTGTAGTGCCCAAAGACTGTTTGCTTGGCTCCCTTACCTCGGGCCATGTGCACACACCTGAGTGGTCTTTGCTCCTGCTGCCACAGCCCAGCCTGGAAGATCACACACTTCAGGAGAGATTTATTTAACTGCTCATCTCAGCAATGCCAAGATTAGTTTAAAACAAATCCTGCTGGTACAAATGCCCTGTTTCCAGCATGGCAGGCCATCACCTTCACCTCCCCTTCACAGAAGGTGTTTCCCCAGAGAAGGACATTTCTCAATGACCAGACACCCTTGTTTTGCCATCTAACAGCAAACCAAATTACCAGTATTGGTAATTTGCATTGCAGTAATTGGTAATATTGGTAATATCTACCATTGCAGAGCTTGTTCTGCCTGCAGTCTGAGCAACTGAATAGTTTGTAGGATAGCAGTGCCAGGAGTGTAATGGCTAGTGGAGAAATTTGGAACCATCAAATGCTTAATATAAGCATAGAGAGAGCTAAAGGCTTATCAAACATACTCATTCTATGTAATTTGAAAGCTTCCTTTTCTGTAACTGCAAGAAAGTCTTTATGATTAGGCTTTTGGAAATCCCAAGGAGACAGTGGAAATGAATATTTTATTTGCTGTGTTTAAATAAGGAATAGAATTTTAAAATGACAGAGAATATCATTTGTTCTAGCACCTTTCACAGTGCCAAATGGGATTAATGAGACACTAGATGTGAAATCTTAAAGGGGATTTATTTTTAGTTTACTTTTCTATTAACTTTCAGTATTTACCATAGAGTTTTTCAGTTTTTAGCCAAAGGATTATTTGCAAACTGTTTACTCTAAACATGAGAGCTGTGTTTTATGATGCTGAACTAGTATCACCAGAAAGATTAGGAATTTTGTATCCATCTACCTTTTGGAACCAAACTAAGAATGACAAATGTAGCGAAGAGTAAACTCTTCAGGCTTGTAAACTGAAACACAATAATTATGCCAAGTTTTTGCAATTACATGTGCAAAAATCCTGAAGTACTTTTTGTGTCTCTATGGAGCCATTCACTGAATATGCAAGATAGAGTAGGCAAACAGTTAATATACAAATGTTCAGTTTGTTAGTTAAGAGGTTACGTCAATGAAGAAATCCTTCTTTCTTGCCCTGTTTTGAGAATATCCTACCTACTTGCACCCTTTGCCTTGCAAAAAATCAGACTCCTGGTAGGGAACTCAGTAAGGCTGTTAGTTTAGCAAAGAGGCAGGAAAAGCCAACACAGCTGCATGCAGTGAGATCACCACATTTATCTCACTGGGTCTGAATTCTCTTACTAGAGTCACCTCCCTTCTGTGCAATGTTTCCCAGATTTCAACAACCAAGTCAAACACAGAATTATTGTAAAAAATATGAAATTTTTAGTTATCCAGTTACAGCTGAACATTAACATAACACTGGATTCCACAAGAAATGTATACGTATTTTGGTGTGGCTATTCTTCCTAATGGACTGTCCAGTCCCATAATCCATGTGATGAAAACTAGAGATAAAACTAAACACAACCTGAAAAGAATTAACTCAAGTCCTCCTGATGTCACAGCCCCAGTAATGAAGGTAACAAAATCACTTCGGAAAACTCACCAACATTATTAGGCCTTCAGCCTTTGAATTCAAAGCTGGATGATTGTTCAAGAAGAATTGTTTTTTTTTTTTTAATAATGCAAAGCTATAACCCTTAAACTGGAACATTCCACCTATTTTTTCAGTAATTTTAACATCAGCTGTAATAATGACTTTAAAGTCTGTGAAGTGTGTTTCACTTTATCACATATCCCTTTTTAATACTAGCAGTGCAAAAAGCATTGGCTTTTCCTTTAAAATTGCTGTTGACTAGGTCTGGGAAACTTTCCAAATAATAGTAGTAATAACAATAATAATAAACTATTTAGAAGCACCTAAAATGCCATTAATTAATAGAATTAATAGTATATAGCAAAGTCTGGAGCCTAACAAACATTAAAGTAAGATTGGACAGAAAAATAATGTAAAATATTTTTAATTACAGTTTTCAAGCTATTTGGATTGCTCAAATATTGCATCAGATGATCTCAGTGAAAAGTGATTCTAAAAAATTTCTTCACCACCTGTTGCTAACCATTTTAATTTATTTTAGTGGGGAAGATTTTGTACTCTAATAAAATATGAATTTAAGTTTGCAAAAGAGGCCACTCTCCTGGAGGCTGTTCACATAATATTCCAAACAATGTTGGAAGACAGTTTGGCACATTTTAGAATGATTTACCTACTAAAAAAGCTTTAATAGTCATTGGAAGGTAATTATTTACCAGGTCTCACCAAAAGCTACAGTGATTTTTAATTTTGAACATTTGCTCCACAAATATGAGAGAAGTGTACTGAATTGTTTAATTTTGTTACGTTTCTGAAGCTCCTGCAACCAAGGACTTCTTATATCTCTGTGTATGTGTGTGTATACACACTCTCACAGATACACACACGTGCTCCCAAGATATGACAGTGACTCAAAATGTGGAAGTTACTCCATTCCCCATCTTTGAGACCTCAAGTATTTAACAAGTCCACATTGCCATTATTGTCTAACACTCCCTTGTGGCTACAAACACACACCCCAACTTGTTTCCCCCAGCAAAAGCAGTTAATTAGAAGCAATAAAAGAAGTTGGTATGAATCTTGTACAGAAATTGATAATTCCCACGTTCATAACAGATGGGAACTGGAACAACTAATTTTACAGAACAGCCTTACAGTGTTTAGGAGGAAGAATGAAGAAAAACAAGCATATGAAAAAATAAGGCAATACAGAAAATGATTGACAGCAGAATTGAAGACCTATAATTTCAGTATTTTGCAACACAAAAAACTGATATTCTTCCAAGTTATTTTCAAAAATCTGGAACTGCAACTCATGTTGCAGTTTGGAAAGCTCAAAAAGTTGGATACCAAAGAAATAATGTGAGCAACCCATCCCTGTGGAAGCTAACTCAAAGTGCAACTACAATGGTACTCCATCTGCACTTACTTTTCTTTCTGAAAATAAAATTTAAGACTGTATGTTACAGTTTTCATTATCTGGATAGATGCCCTTCCTCATCCTTGGTTTTAGAAGAAGTTGATTACAGTTGTCTGAAGATTTTTGTCAGTAAGTAGGCTAGAGTAACTTTTTTCCTCAATTATTCTTTATAAAAATAAGGAATCAAAGTCGTAATTCAGAAAATCCATTAAGATCATGATAATTTAGAGAAGAGGAAGAATATTTTGTCATTTTACCAAATAACACATTCTAATAAAACAGGTATTATAGGTTTAGAAACTATACTCTCTAATATTTTAATTGGTTTTAGTCTTAAGATAAAATATAGAGAATACAGCAATATAAAAACCAAAACCAAACAAAATATACCAGTTTTCAATGAACAATATCCTGGAGCTTTTTAAAACAAACAAGCTACAGAAATCGCCAACACTCCCCCACACTGCATCATATGTTTACCTGGTACTCAATTCCCTCCACATTGACTAAAGGCTATAAATAAAATAAAGTATCTATACTTGACCTGACCTCAACTGAGTATGTCAGCAATCACATCTCAAACAATGGACTTTTTTGGAAGGTGAGAGATGACCTCACTAAGCTTGAGCTTTGTTAGTTGAACTCAAACTGGTTTTAATACCAGCAGTTCTGCTTTTACCTGCACAAGTGCTATTGGCAGGAGCAGACAACATGGAAAGCCTCCAAATACTTCAGAAAACCATGTAATTTGGGCTGATGCTCAGGATCACTTACCTATTGATGCCTTTCCTAGCCATTATTGCTCCCTCACTGTCCTTACTGTCCTTCTCCCCAATGAACAAGCACCCCAGAAAGCCCATTAATGAATTTAACAAGGGAGGACTTGGTCTCACCATGTGAAGCCTGAAGGAATGAATGGGTCAAAAACGGCCTGCAAAGCAAACAAATCTGTCAGCTTGGAGTAGTCCCTCCCCCAGTATCTGTTCCAGCTGACTGAATGTTCCTTGTACCAGTACTGAAAATGCAGTAGTAATTCTAAAGGTACTGGTCACTACTCTTGAATCACACAGCAGTTCTGTGTCTACCAGGCATGGTAACAAATGCTAAATACACTGTCACACACATACACATGGGGCAAGTTTATAGCATAACTGAAGACAAAATGCATAATTCCCCCTGTCTTTGCCCCTCCTAAGGAATGGAAGTGAAAGCATGAGAATCCTCACAGGAAAGGATGCATTGAACAGTGGCATATACCAGTGCATATGACTAGCAATTCACATCTTCTGTTATCATAACCACTGTGAACACTGAGGGTAACCACACAGGTGGTATCTTTATTTCACAAGATTAAAGATACAGTACAAAATGAATCTGTACATCTTTCTATTAACAGAATTTGTTTACACAATTATATTACATTTGACCAGCCTTTATACTGATTTTAAATACAAAATAAATTTACAAAACTCCTACAAGACCCTTTAAAGAACTGTAGCTGATAAAAACAAAGGGTTCCCCCCAATAGTCCCTATTTGCCATATGCATTTGCAGCAGTTCAAATCAAACTAAATCTTTTCAGTTTAATATTCTCTGAAACAAAAATAGAGTTTCAGTTCATTGTTGCCTATCTAAAAGGAAAGCAACTTGCAAAGGTGAGTGTAATCCCCTTTTATAGGCCAAAACTAGCATATAATAGGTGGAAATTAGATAATGCATAGTCTTAAAAAGTCCTTTCACAAGCCATATCCTAATATTCTTCCCCCAAATTAAAACTTTTTTTTTTTAAAGTAAGAGTAGCTGACTTAGGGAAGATGACTAAGAAGTGAGTAAAACTATCTCTGAAGAGTCTCATGGGATGTTTGTATCAAAGGCCTTACCTTCTATTACACTGTCCCATCATGGACAATATAAAGCAAGAAAATTGTTTCAACAGATAGCTCTGGGACAAGTTTCACCAGTGATGAACTAAAATCTTTTTTTCTCAACAGTTCAGTGTTTCTTTGAACTAGCAAGACAGCTAATGTCTTTGATTAATAATTTGAGATGCAGAATAATGCATTTCACCATATTTTCCCACAGTTTTCCTACATATAAAAATCCCATCAATAACACTGCTCTGTAGTTCCATTTCCTGTGCAGGGAAAGAAGAGCATGTGTCTATGAAGGTCAAATAGGCAGGCTCTGGCCTATGTTACTACACACAAAGAACACAACTTTTCCATTCAAACCATGCTGAACACACCCAGAAAGGCTTCTCTTAAATCAAGTTTCTCTTCTAAAATACTCCTGCATATAAAGTATAAGATAACCTGTGTGCTACCAAAAGGGAGAAGTACTTCACCGCAGTAAACTGAGTAATTGAGCTTCTTTAGGAAAAAGATGCTTGATTAACTGAGTACACAACAAGGAACGTATTGCTAGTAAGAGTTAAATATACTTTCCTCAAAATGCAAGTTTCAGAACAGAGTAGTAAGGGATTGTCACAAAAACTTAAGTCATGGTGTAGGTAACTGATTTAGAAAACTTACTCATTTCTCTAATCCCTGAGTTAACTTGCCATTATTTATGGTAAGTACCTTTTTTCTTCTACCACCCCATTCAAATGAATGTCATCTGAAAAGTTAGTGGTAGTAATTTGGTGAAAGGGAAAAAAGCAGGAGAAAAGACTTCCTTATTGCTCCTTCAAAAAGCACTTTTAAGATGAAGTATCTTGCTGCTCTTCAATTGTTTTCTTCTGCTGATTTCTTGATGTAAAAATGCATCAGATTCACTGTAAGTCATCTGTAAGACTGTCACATAGCAGCAGTGATCAGAGATTCTCATGCAAGTAGAACAGAACTTTTAGAATTTAGTTCTAATAGATCAACAACCAAAAAATTTTAATAATGCAGTAACAAATTGTTAAATTGCCTAAGAGACCAATACCAATGAAACAATGGTATGTAACTGGAAAACATTTTCCTTATACGTTTTAATTTACTCATGCCAAGCTAAAAATAATTAGTAAGTGACAGTGGCAAAATATTTCAGAGGGAGTGTTCAGAAGTCACAGATATCTTAGAAATGGAATGCTGTACATATAGGACACTACATTTAAGTTCAATACTGTTTCATCTGCTAATGATGATTAAGACTGAACAAGGCATTCCTCTACCACATGCTGCAACCCTCCACACTAAAATTAAAGATTTGTCTTCATATGACCAGCATAAGCACTGTGAAGTACTTAGAAGTTCTACCTATAATACTAGTACCTTTAATACTAGTCATCTGTGACATTTCAATTTACAAAAGAATGGATTGCTTATCTTCTATCACAAACGAGAGATCTATTGTGCAATGACCTCCTTGCAAATGCACCAAGTATCAAACCATACCAAAATCTCAATTTTAAATAAAGTGTATTGATACGTTGTTGCCAATACACTGGGAAAAACATTTGCATGAAAAGAAGCGCTTAACCCTTTAAACACAACAGCTTTTGTCAGAAAGCAGCTAAAGCCTCCTCATTTGTATTCATTCAGCTTTATGGTAGTGTATTCAGAGGGTTTAATGCTAGTACAGCAACCAATATTTAACTTATTGGTAAATAAGAACAGACACTTCTGCATTTCGTGCTTCTAAACTATTCCCCCACTGCTTCCCACCCCCAGCCCTGGAAATTATAGTTCAAGGAAAATCGTCACTAAGTGAAGATTCCTCTTGCAGTCTTAAATCATCAGTCCACAGGTCACATTCTTTACACCCATTAAAAGGCCTTTACACTGACCTGGTGGCATCAGAAAGCCACTAGTCTTCTTTCTCTTTGGAATTTCTTGTTACAAGGAGTCCTCGAGATGGCACAGCCAGAGATATTACTGTGACTTTCCTCTATGCCAGGTACAAAAGAGGCTGGTGACAGCCAGAGCACCCCTGTAGCTTTGGAGTAGCATTACTAGCAGAAGCCCATGCCCTTTTGTAGAGAGCATGCATTTTTGTGGCTCTTTTTTGTAGATGCATTAAACAGAGGCATGCATGAGATACACACATTTCTTTCTTGCAGTGCAAATCACTAACAAGATTGTTGAAAATCAAGCACAAAACTTCCAACTCTAAAAGCAAGTCAGCTAACTCACTGAGATTTCTGGCTCTCTCTCCAGTGTGCGCAGTAATACTGGTGCTTTCTGCAATCTAGACTTAGCCTCTTAGTAAAGACAAACTTAAATTTAGGAACGCTACCAATATGTTTTCAAGTCTGCAAAACACACAGGCTCCTGAAAAGTTTTAGAAGTATGTGAGATCTGGGTGCTGTGTGGACAGTTTTCAACTGATGAGCTTTACAGACACCATCTGTCCCACTCCACCTCACAGGCTACATACTGACTGCTAAGAACTGTCTAAGGGGAATGGAGGAAAATACTCAAAAAAAAAAGCACAAATGGAGAGTGGCATGTTTGCTGGCTTAGTTTTACAGGGTTTATCAATAATCTATGTTAAACCATCCACGACAGCCTAAAAGACCAAAGTGTAAGAAATACTAAAAAAAAATGAAATAAGGACTACAGAAATACTTGGGATGCAGTTCAGAATTTAAGTTCCTAACAGCTCTAATCTTTTCAGAATTTGAATATAGGTCAGCTTCTTGGACTTAAAATTGGCCATAAATTTATTATTATTTTATAATAACTTTTATAATAACTTTTATAAAGGGCAACTGCTATCAAGCAGGCAAAAATCTTCCACTGGTAGCCTTCTGTCTCTCTGGGAGATGAAAAGGACTCAGAATAAAGAGGAACTAGATACAGCAGGCAACATTTTTGTAGTAGCACTCTTGTGTTTCCATGAAAAAAGCCATAGTGTTATTCCATTGGCACTGAAATAACATTCAAATCAGTTTCAAAATAATTTTCTTATCCCTGAAAAAAGGCATCATTCTAAGCAGCTTTCAAACATTTTTTTTAAACTTCTTTGTGCCTCTTTTGGGGGAGGGACTGTTGATCCAAAGTCCTAATTCACAATGAAAATTGTTCCTTTTGGAAAAATCCAGTTCTTTCACTGAGGCTCTTGTTGCTATTGTGGCGGTTGATGCTCTGGGGGCAGTTCTTGTTGAGGCACAGCTGGCCGCAGTCCGGCAGGTCTGGGAATTGCCTGGTGCTGCCTTTGTCTGTAAGCTATGATTGTTCCCAGCAGCAAGGCGATGATAGTCATAAGGTAGAGGTCCCACTCAGGCCCCAGCAGCTGGTCCATATCAATGTGTGAGAATACCTCTCTTATCTAAGAAAGAAAAAGTCCACATCATGTCAAACAACACAAATGGGAAATTACTTTGATTTTAAATTTGACTTGTAACACTTTTCATGTACAAGTACCATTTTTAAAACTTAGTGGCTCTTTTCCTCTCTGAAAAAAATAGTATCACATCAGTGACATTCTCAGTTTCCAGGAACTAAAATACCATTAAGACTAAAAGCCATGCTATATAGAATGAGGTACTCTATTTTCTATTTTAGAGATGAAAATTCTCACTATGGAGTTTTGTGGCTTTCCCATGACGACAGGGAGCATTAAACCTCAGAACACTTGTGTAGTACAATGCTGAGATTTGTGCATGTAATGGACAGAGAATTTTAACTGAAGTACCTTTTTGTAAGACTACATTTGCATAAGGAGTAGCCAACATGCACTTCTGTGCTTCACTGCTGTATCTGATGATACTACAACAGTCACTGCCAATTTAAAACTACAAAAAGCTGTGTTCTGCATACCAGCTTCTGTGAGTGCTATGTGGGTATTTGCCCAATTGACTTAGAGTATTTTGACTGTCTTCAGCCTCAAGACTATTATAATTTGTCAAACTTTGCTGAATTGCCTGAAACTGCATTTGCTCTAAGTGGTAATAATTTCCATACCATTTTAAATTATTAACTTATCCAAAAAGGCAGTAAGATATCAGAACACTGAGAAATATTGGGAAGACTTCACTTTAATCTCAGACAAACTTTTTTTCCAGGGCCATCACCCAGTAGAAACACTACAAAATACCTAAACTATCTAATACAAATACATTTTTCCCCCCACAGAGATCAAACAACTCTAATGGGGTTGTTACAGCTGAATATAAAATAGCATGAGAATTAGGGATATAATTTTTTCCCCCTGATTTTGCAGTTATGTCAGTTAAATCTGCTTCATTTTGATAGCAGATGGTCATGGATAAGAACAGTCAAACAGTTTTGAGAAATTCTCTTCAAGGGAAGAACAGCACAAAAGAGCACTGCCTGTGCACATTTCAGTTTCACAGAGTTGCACAAATAAGAAATAGGAATGAAAGCTTCAGTGACATTCTTAATACCCAACAGCAGAACACAAATCTATCCTAAGTTTGCAGAAGGCTCAAGCAATACTTCTACTTAAGTAAGATTACAAATTGAGCTTCTTTTCAAAATGGAAAACACATTTGCTGTTTTCTTTTAATTCTGCATTACTTACATTGATTTCTCGTATGTACTGCAAGGAATAAATCACTCCAAGCTTGCAAAGTGCTAGGAAGACTGGAACCTGAGCATCTGGGCTTGCTTCAGCTGCCATGTCATAGAATCGTTTTGCAAGATGAATATCCTGAAGTTAAAAAAATTCAAAGCTCAGTTTTGAAGAACTTGAAAAATTAACCTTTTTCTTTTTTCTGAGATAGGTTCACCTTTGAATATACAAGTTAATGGGAGCTTCAGTTTGAGGATGAAGCTATTTTAATTGATCCTAGAACTGAAGTTCATAAACAAGTGAGTAATAACATTCAACCTATTCACTGTAAACCAAGGCAAATATTTCAGTAACTCTAGTACTCTAACATCTCCAACACCACAAGAAACATGAAAGACTAAGAAAACCCAGGTTTCAGAGGAATATGCAGCAGCATTTCCTCTCAGTTACACTACAGTATACCTCCTCTATTGTGCAGCTTCTAACCAATTCTGCACATATACAAATTACATTTTACTATTTGTCCGAAATGCACATAACAGGCATTAGTGAGAGCAGCCTGACAAAACTATGAGCACAAACACAGACCAATTTAAGGAAGAGCTTAAATTACTGCTCTCTTTGGTGGCAATTGAAACAAGGTGGTGACTGTAAGAACTGAGAGTGCATGTACTGAATTGTTTAACTTTCCTTGTTCAGTGTTTTTTTGGCTCTGCTTCAGATACATCTGAAAATAAACATCAGAAAAAATGCAGCTTGTGTACTGTATTGTCACTTCTACATCTAGGTCATTCAGCATTTTTCAAATGGCGACTGCCTGATGCTGCCAAAGTAACAATATTGACCTATGATTTGCTCTGCATTGTTCTCATATTTTGTCAAGAAGGAAAAATTGGTCTTTTATTAGACCAACAGAATAATTAAAAGGTACATACACAGACAAAAAAAAGTTGAAGCTCACTGAAAATAGAGAAAATTAAGCCATTTCTTACAGTTTCAGTTGAAGTTATTATTAAATTCATACATTGCACTAAGGCAGGCTGTTCAAAACTGGTATGCAATTGCCAATTACATTATTTTGATAAATACAGGAATATGTTGCTCCGGATCGCATGAGAATTAACTCATGGACAGCTACACACCACAGGCTTCCTAGGAAACCAGATATACTGTCTTCTTTAGGCGATGGAGTTTGCCTAACTTGAAAAACCACAGCTGATTTGGCAGTGGTTATGCTTTGTTACCTTGTTTTCCAAATGTCATGATACAGGAAACAATTTAACCAGTTTCAGAGTATTCAGAAATAATCTTGTACTAAAATACCATGGGCCCGGAGTTGATTTGCATTCATTTCACTACACTTCAAAGTCTTGAAAGCATTACTGAAGCGTATGACCCTCTTTTTGGCAATATTCACAGTTTTGGGCAAATGTTTCTTCCCTGTCTGTGCATCATTACTTCACATAGTTAAGAATGAAGTCCATTTACTTGTCCATTGCCTACTGGTCAATGTGTTGGGAGACATGCTAATTCCAATTAAGTGGTTATATAGTACCCAAAGCCCAGTAGTAGTTATGGACTTAATTGAATAGTAGCAAATGTACTCTAACAAAGCAGACTCTGTCTATAGCTTACTCACCTGCTTGATGCCCAATCCCTTCTCATGCATGTAGCCCAGATTAAACATTGCTTGAGCACTGTGCTGCTGTTCTGATGCCAGTCGATAGTGAATAAATGCAGTTTCATAATCAACATCAGTACCAAACCCATAAAAATGGTAATCTCCAAGTTTAATTCTTGCAACAGTATATCCTATAAATCAAGAAACAACAAAAAAGAATAAAACAGCTAGGCAAAGAAACCCTTTTGGCTTCCTATGAAGATGCAGTAGGAGAATTAGTATTACTTTTCACAGTTTGTACAAACTGTTTATCTTTCACTGCCCTCTCACAGCTTTTATTTTTTATATTTGGTTAAGCTAAGCAAAACAAAACCAATTTGCAGGTAAGACCTTTTCCTAGTAATCCTACCAACATTTTCATTGCTATGAAGTGGTATCAGCTGAAAACTCGTAGCATGTTCATAACCAGCGCCTTATTACAGAAAAACTTTTCATTTGCTCTATGGCCTTTAAAGGATTCAACTTTTTTTTAAAAGCAGTGACACTGGAAACTTGAAAAATAGTGTCTCATTGTCCATGTCATCATCTCAATTTCTTAACTTTCAACTAAAAGCCTTGAAAGTCTGAATTTGCATGGTACTCTTGCTCTAAAGCCAAAAACTAGTAGACAGATACTAGTGTAGATGCATCCCTTTGGAAGTTAGATACCTCAAGATATTTCATCATTAAGTTCACTTTTCCTTATCTTAGGGTAGGATCACAATCACCAGAGTGAAATTTGTATTGTTTGGACATCAAGGCTGCATTCTTCATCACTGGACTCTGCTTACCTTGAGTAGGAAATTGCATTTCTTAGAAATGATGAAAAGTAACAAATTACTCTTAAGGATTTTGGATCTATTTTTCCAAGCAGATATATTTTTAGAAAAGTCAGTGTAAACATTGCTAACGTTGTTTAACATTGCTCTACAATTCTATATGGAACAGCAGAAGAAACACACAGTACATTTGTATTTTAGTCTTCAGAATTACAGAAAGGCTCAGACCTGCAAGGATATTGTAATGACACTATAGATAACAACAGAACAAAGAAGGTCAACTACCCTACCTGAGATACAACTTCTGTTGAACAGGAGGAGGTAAACTTTCCCAATTTACATGTTTCATAGCAAAACATACGAAATTGGACATTAATGGCTCTACTAATTGTTAAGGAAACCTTTCTGTCTGACCATCTGGGAGGCACTCTGGCCATCACACTCCCACCACTACAGACTGTTACTGCAGGGACTGAAGCTCCTTCCCCCTTTGCAGTGGGTGGCTGCAAGGGCTGATAGGTGCTTGACTCCCTCCTTGCACCACTCTCAGTCAGACAAGCTTTCCTTACTGGTTCCACCTTGGGTTTCCAAAAGCAGAGTCTCAGGTGCCTGAATCTTTCAAACAATTTAATAATAGCACAGTAACAAAAACCAGCTTGAGCTTGTATTTCCGAGGAGGAATCCCAAACAAAAGAATCCCTGGGCTTTTATACCCTCACAGTCTGTTCATACTTAACTCTAGGGTCCTTGGCTCCTGCTATCTAGTCACATGGCTGGGCCACAGGTTGGCAGTTCATGGCCCCTTGCCTTGGGCTCCTCCCACCCAGAGCTCAACCTGCAGCTGCAAACCTGCACTGAATGCATTCGTCAACATAAAAATAAACTGATTGGAATTGTGAGGTACTAACATACCTTGAGAAGCTGCTCTATTCCAGTGAAGCAAAGCTCGAGGATAGGTTTCATTTTCTCCTACTATGCTAGCTTCTTCTAAAGAAGAAAATAATCCAGTTAAATAGAACCATGGTATATACACACACAACCACAAAAAAAACCCCAAACAAAAACCCCCTGCTTATCTTCAGTCTGCTGAAATAAGGTAAAAACTTGAAACAATCTGTGCTATAGAACAAACAAGATTCAACCCATCTGAAACTTATAAAAATCCCTTTCATTTATATGGCTTTTCCATTTATCTGCCCACATAAGAGAGTTAGGAACAAACTGTATAATTTCACCCTGAACTATGGCTTACCAAGCATCTCTCCCATTCCAGCTGTAGGAGATTCTGATGCATACTTGAGCAATGACAGGAAATGCAAATCTTGAGAGCACATAATTTGGACTTTGACAAATACAAGGTTGAAGTGTAACCTGTTATTGTCTGGCCATCTGAAACCCAGGACTAGTCAGCTAAAACAAGGCTTAAACTCCTTAACCAGCCAGACTGCAGTCTCTTACATGGCAGTGCTCTGGCTACTTCAGAAGTTGTTCATGTCACAATTTGAAGGTTCATAAACTATCAGAGTTTAGACAATTCAAAGGATTTATAACTTGAACCTCTAGTGTAATTATGGTTTCAGCTGTACTATCCCACAGCTGACACAAAGATTTTCTGTATAAAACTTATGAAGTAATTTTAAATCAATCTCCAGTTGAGATGCAGCTATATCTGAGTAAAGACAATCAGTTTAAACTCAGGGAAAAATGCTGTTTCTTTGCAAGCATGCACTTCCAGCCAAGACTGTCATTACTGTACCTTATCTAAAGATGATTCACTCAGACACCTTTGAAAAGCATTAACTGGAAATGAAGATGTTACATTAGCCCATCAGCCACCTGTAGGTGCTTTCAATACTAAGATATAAAGCAGGCAATGAGACCTAGATTTGGTATAGAGAAAGATTAAAATACCGAGTTTTGCAGTTTTTAGGAAGATTTGCCATTGTACTTCCATTGTCTCCCAATGACTTCAAGTGCTGATAAATCCAAGTTCTAGTCATCTAGTTCCAGTAAGACACATGGAACAAGGTTTTTTTCAAATCTAAGAGAACCAACTGCCCAACTCCTTATCCCTGCTTCAAGACTAGCATCGGTAAAGTCACACAAAGAAAAAGGTGCTGAAAAAATACATTAGTAGAGAAAGAACAAAGGACACAGACTTCTAGGCATAGTATAGGTCAGAGGTAAACCTAATGCAATTCCTACTTTTACAATTGTATTTAGCAAATCCAGGGAGATTCTTTAGCACTGTGACAGTTTCTAAAGACTCTCTGCCTATGCCATTTTAAAATCCCTAAGTCAGAAATTAAATGTATTTTAACTTTTAGTCTACAAAGTCATCCTTAGAAGTGAAAATGAAAACTGATTCCTTTCCAGTGTGAAGAGCAGGAAAGAGGACAAGAGCTTCATTAAAGTTCTAACACACCACCTCCAGAAAAACCCTTTTCAGTACATATTCAGATTCTTACTCTGATCAAGTATGAAAGCAGCATTGCTTTGTGCAACTTCATAGCCTTGTTCTGCCAGAAGAAGGTACTGAACCACAGCAGAATTTGAATCACCATCTTTATAGCTGTTGTAGGCTGTCATCAGTCTTTCAGACCAACGCCCCCGTTCACATACATTCTTAAACAACTGCAGAGGAAAAAGGAAGGGGGAGGATACTGGCTGTCAGGAACTTCAAAAATTTAGGTTTTGCAAGAAGTAACACTTTAATATTCTGATGCCTATTCAAAATATTTGTATTTCACATGAAAAACATGACAAGCAAACTCCACTGTTTAAGACAGGCTTACTTGAAGATACAAGTTGCTAAGCAGAGATGCTTAGCAACTTGTAAGATTCTTAGTAAGTAAAGATAGTAACTTGTAAGATTCAGGATGCTTACTCAGAATTATTTAGTATCTTAGTTTTGTTACACTTAAATCCAGGTATAAAAGAAGCATTTGGTACTTATGAGTTACTGTTACTTGCTTTGCATTACATTCTTTTGATTTTCTTCCAAGTTAATACAAGGAAATACAAACCTGACATAACATAAAAGCCCAAGATTTTTCTCATGAAACACAAACAAGTTTGCTAATATACCACTTCCCCTTTTGACAGCCTTGACTCTGCAGTCACTGGTGGAAATGTCCTACAAAGGCTGATGTAGTCATAGCCAATCTCTTGCAAGTCAGTATTACTGATCTTGATAAACAGGTGACCTTACCTCAACAGCAGTATGACAGGACCGCATCACTCCCGTGCCAGTTGCATGCATCTGAGCCAGATTATAAAAAGCAAGAATGTGGCCACCCTGGGAGGCCAAGTTAAAGTATTTCAAGGCTTGTTTATAGTCTTTCTTGACTCCAATGCCATCTAAAAGAAAGATTACATCATTGCTATTCATTCCTCTTGAAAAGCAGTGTTGTATAAAACAGTACTCTTTAAAATTACTCTAGAAAAGCTTTGTCAGGAAAAAACCAGAATTAAATACAAGCTCAATGTAGTTAGCCAATTCTACATGCAGTGTATGCACACTTCTAATGCCACCTAGTGAACAGTGACTGAAACAGCAGGTGCTTAGACCTGAAAATAGTTTTGATGCCACTTACTGTAATACATGGAACCCAGTTGAAGCTGTCCATCAACCCATCCCTGTTCTGCAGCCTTCTGGAAATACTTCAGTGCTAGCTCATAGTTCTGCAGGAAGATTTGGTCCAGTCATTAGAACCAGTCATTGCAATACACCAAACTTTAAGACAGAAAATATGCATGTGCATATGTGTTTTACAGAAAAATTACAGCAAGATTTTCCAGTGAAAATATTCTGGAAGCAAAAAATGAAATAGACTACAATGATATTTAGCCTGTAGTAATGCTGCAGCTATCTCAAAGCTGGCATCCACATACAACATTGCTATGAACACTATGCTTAACAGAATGGAAGCTCTGCTCTGTTTCTAGAACACTTATTTCCTCAGCTTTGGGGTAATTCAACTTTTGAGTATCTGTTTGTATAGCTAAATATAAAACATTTGACAAGAAACCTTCCTGTGGGAAAAGAAATAAAGCAAATGAACTAATTAAAAGTTTCAAAGCGTTTCTTCACTCCCACAAGAGACACAAAATGGGGACAGTTAGGATTTGTTTTATTTCATAATAAAATTATAGACAAGCTCAAATGTCCTGCTAAAATGCACACTTCTATGCATTTCTAATAGCTTAAGCAACATTTTCAAACTTTTGAGAGCAAAATCAGGACATTTCTTTCATAGCAGCTAATTCCATAGTGCATTTTATTTTTATAGATTTCCTCAAGGAATTTTCAGTGTAACAGAAATCTTCATAATTAAGCCTTCCACAGTACTTCCCTCTAGAGAAAAATATCTGTTGACAACAAAAAGTCACACAATCACCTATGATTAGAAAGACGACTGTCAAAAGCTTACCACTGGAACACCTCTTCCGTAGAGGTAAGCCATTCCTAATCCACTCTGTCCAACTGGATTACCCTGAAAACACAGAAAAACACTTCTGCAAAAAAAGGTAAAACCTACACCTACATCTTTCAAATCAGTATGTCTTTCAAATCGGTATGTCTTTAACATTATTAAAGCATATAGTAATCAAGAGATTAATTTTTTGCTCCTAGTAATAGTTATTTAGGGAGGAACCAGGGTGAGCACATTGAGAGATCCTCACTTTAGCACAGAGATGTGGAACAGCATTCTGATTGTGGAATGAAAGAACCATGAAGGCAGTTACCTTACAACAGTCCCTTCAGAACTTAATCTACTGTGTTTCACATGCTGAACACCCTTCCTGGAGGAGTACTCATGCTTTAACTGTACAAACACTCCCATAAGGGACAGGTCAAAGACATATGAGGGATTAACATGGTCAAAACCATCATCCCAAAAAGCAAACAGTCCAATGAGATGAGAGGTATAAAACTATTATATATTCGCAAAACAGAAGCACTGCAAATTCCTGTGACAAGACAACTTCAAATAAACAAGCACTAGCATGTCACAGAATTGCAGACTATTTAGGTGGACAGTATTTCATATTGATGAAATAGTTAGACTCCTTCATGAAGCACCATGGCCAGACCAGTTTTTGACATCTTAGGCAAGCAAGATTATGGGCTAATTAATCTGGGACAGAAGCTGGGAGTAGGTGTGTGCACATGAAAGAGCACATGAAGTATTTGCAGCATTTCAGAGCTAATCCACTTCTTAGTGCACATGTTGTAGTTCCACCTTTCAGATAATCATACCATATCAGCAGCTTTCTTGAAATACTGAAGGGCTGTTTCATTGCTCTGAGGTACAACATCACTTCCTTCTGAGTACATCTGAAAAAGAAAGCCATTATTGAAGAAGAGCCAAAGTAGTCAGTTTAGCATGAAGACCATGAAGCACCTTCACTTTACATATTGAGAGGAAGCTATTGTACTTAGATTATTCTGACTATTGCATTACTGAGTAACCATTAAAACTTGTCCAGAAGCAGAAAAGACTCTGGTCTCACTCAGAGTCTCAGATCTCTCTGCTGTTAAGTTCAGAGGGTTTAACTTTATAATGGAAAATAAACTGTCCATAAAATTAAAAATTTTTCATGACAATACCCTACATTTTTAGTTTCTACCAGTATGCAGTGAAAAACACGAATTAGGCAAAAATCTTGAGACCAGTAGAAATCAAACTGTATTGGTAGTCCAACTGCTTTGTGAAAACAAAATAAAAATTGGTTACTAAACACAGTTCACTTCAACAACAGTTAGCGACAAAACATTCAACCAATAGAGAAAGCAGGAACTGCAATTTCTTCTGTGAAGTACCTTGAACAGCACATAACACTATTTTTTAGGCTTTAAGGACATTAATTTTGAATCCTCTACTACAATGACAGCCTGAAAGAGATGAGCTAGAGCTGGTGCTTATTGTAGCCCAACCTTAGCAAATACTTAGAAAGTACTCAAAAGCAGTAATAAGGATTTAGAGGATTTAGCTCCTCACAGGCTGAAGGTAGTCTGCAACCCAGATCTCAGACAAGTGACCAAAACACTTTCTAAGCAATATCGCATTATCATCACTACCAACACCTTCCATAAATTGTGTGGAAAAGAATAGTTGCCTATTAAAGTTTTCAATTCCACCACAGAAAAAACATTTAGATATTTAATTATTTGATTTTTTAAAAAACCCCTCCAGTTCAAGCACTATTTATAAAAACTCAAAAAACTCCTAAAGTAACGGAAAACTTAGACAAGACGTAACAGACTACAACACTCAAATCTTGCAGAAAAACTCAAAACAGGAGCTAAATGCAATCCTTAGATTCCAGAATTCAAGTTTTAGATTGCCTCATATCAAAAAGTAGGAAACATTTGCTATTTTTCATTGCAAGGCAGTTTTCTTACTTTTGAGGGTGTTTATATCTTACCTTTCCTAGAAAAGCCATGGCATGGGAATTGCCAGCATTAGCTGCTTGATTGAAGTATTCAAATGCTCGCTGTAGAGAAGAAAACAAGTGTTTTAACCACCTTCACTATGATTTGAGCAACTTTCCTTGCAAATGGAGTAGAGGCAGGTAAATTTGTTAGCCAAGTTACCAGGTTCTTTTGGGAATAAAAGTTCTCAATCCAGCTAATTTAATATATGTGACAGGGTTCTTCACTTACATAATTGCAATATTAAGCGGCAATCCCGCTAACCAGTGTATTCCCAAAACCAGAAGGGGAAAAAAACCAACAAACTGCAATTGTTACTATGCACTAGCTACACAGGTAAATCTTACTTTCTTATTGTACCATCAAACCCTGTTTAGAATAGGTGAGATTTGTCAATTCCTATTCTACTTTTACACAGAAATTGGTTATACTCTTTCTGACCACTCACTATCATCTCTGAACCCTCCTGAAGCAGTCCTTTTAAAGGTATTTTAAATACGATGACCAATAAATAATTTGTTAAATAATTACTGTGTGGATTAAATAAGTCTCAGTACTGAACATTCTTAACTCTCAATTTTTTCAATACATACTTCAAGACAACGTTAGCTATTTTAACTTCCATAAGCAAGGTAGCTAGCTTGGCTTACATCAGCAGAAGTTCTATTTTCTATGCACACTTAATAGTATTTTATAGTATCTTTAAAGTTGCAGTGCTTTGTCTACAGAAGCAAAATATTCTTGCAAGCCACAAACTACACTATCATTACTAATGCATGTCCATTGCATCATGAAGATTGTACCACATTTACAAAAGCTCAGCCAGCTCCAGTACTACTTGATAAAACCGGTTTTTATTTTTGACATTATCATTTTTAAGATGGTTATTTTTAAACTAATTATTTAAAAAAATCAGTTCTATCTTCTAGTCACATAAATATTAAGTTCTATTGAACAAGGCTATTGAAATTGTTACATACCATACAGTAGTACTTACACACTTTCACACCACTTTTCTCAGGTATACTTTCTCCCCCTGTCTAGTGTAATATGCTTCAGAGATAAAGAGAAAAGGTACCTGATGATTTTGCTCTACTCCTCTTCCCCCATGCAAGTGCAACTGCCCAAGGCCAACCTAAAAATAAATTTTACATTGCAAGTAAGTCACTTTTCCCTTGGGACTTCCTTTTTCTAGCAATATAGATGAGCTAATTACATGCACAAAGATAGACAATCTCAGAGTTAAAGATACCACAAAGTCTGAAGGCACAGATTTGCTTCAATAACTACAGTACAGTCCTACTTTTTCACACTAGCCTAAATGGAAATCCTAGATAGAAGTGACATACTGTCCTAGATGTAAAATAACTGTTCATTTGAATCCTGCCTACCTAAGTCTTAAGTCATACATCACCAAGTTAGCTTGGGACAATTTGTCTTTATCAGCATTCTCCCCTCCTGCTGCACTGTGTGTAGAAGAGGTCCAGCCTGCAGCATGCAGAAGTCATGCAAGTGCAGGAGCAGTGAGAAATTGAAATCCCTTGTCAAGGCCAATTTTTTTTTATTTAGCCTTCCTCCACAACATCTGAAGCTATCCTTGAAACAGTCTGGCTGGTTTCTAGTGAAAGCCAAGATCTCATTCCTAAGATGCTTTGGACTTATTTAAAAAAAAAAAGAAATTAGCATTTTCTATCCAAATTCTACCCTAAACATACTAATATATGAGTCTCTTCACATAAAAACTAATGGGGAAATAGTAAGCAGGTTGATTCCAGATGAAGAGAAGAGTAAAGCTCCAATGTCTTTCCATATTTCATAAAGCTGTTCCTGTAATTCTTGAAGATGTCTGAATGTCATCAGGTGAACTGAATCTTACCTGTGCTTGTACATCTCCCTTCTCTGCTAAAAACTGGTAATACTGGATCAAGTCTTCTTCTAGCATCCCACTTGCCATTCCTGGATTTTCTACTTCATCTGCTAAGCGAATTCGCTGAACCACTGTGCCACCAGTCAAGGAAATGTCACTAGCAACTGGAAAACAGATGAGATAAATTTTCAGACAGGTTTTTTCAATACAGAAGTAACACTATGACTTTGTAAAACCAGATGTCTACAGAGCTTCAAGCTGTTACTCAAGACAGAATAAATTACTTTGATAGCCTCTAAGACATTTCAGTAGAGATAAAAATAGCATATAATAATGCAGAGCCAAATGGATAACTTGTTTAATAGCAGGAATTTTCTATTTATACTACTAGTGTTGGGAGTACTTTACTATCTTCTAGTTGAATGGTAAAGAAGCACACAGAAAGTCAAGAATGTTACCCTAGCAATAAGTTTTTACCGTGATTAGCTACAAGTCGGTAGTGAGTGAGAGCAGATTCACAACTCTGAAGGACTCCTATCCCAGCCCAGTACCGGTAACCCTAGAAAGGAAATGATATAAATATGGGACTATCAGTTACTTGAGAACATACTGCTTGCCATGTTACAAACTTTCTTCACAGTACTTGACCAAGATTTGATGAGACAATAGGCTGGACAAAGGTCATGAGCCCATTGTAGCTACATAAAAAACAAATGACTAACACTATTAAAGGTCAAGCGTGGCCAGTATAGTTCAGATATTACTCAAGAAAAAGCAAATAAGCAGAATGATACTTAAGGGTCAATGTGTAAAGCCTTTTATTTACATACTGCACTTTGTCTTAAATCTCACAATACTGATTAAACAGCATTTTCCTGTAAAGATTTCTTTCATAGTTCTCATCTGATTGCAGACATTTAAAGTCTGACAATTCTGATTTAAGTCATGAGATGTAAACATAGTCCATCTAAATTCATAGCACAAAGCTTAAAAGGAGCAGACTCATCCTTGAATTAAAAATGAATAATGGGGAAGATACTACTGCCCATCCAATGCATGCAAAATGATCTATTATTTTGACAGGGTATTCATATGAAAGGAAATCTTAACACTGAAAATGTAGGAGTACAAGAACATTCTTGCATGTTTAAAGTTATTAACCATCTTACTTACCAAGATCATATGAGCGATCAGATTTCCTCCTAGAGCTCCAAAAGTGTAATACACCAGGGCCTTAAAACAAAATCATTGGTTATTTAACACTGGCCCCAAGAGAAAATACAAGACCACACACTGAAAATTTTTAAATTACCTTAGCTTGACTAGAATTGACTCCTAGGCCAGATGCATATAGAAATCCAAGAGCCTAGAAACAAGAAAGTTTGTCAGCACACCTTAAAAAAAAACAAGGAGCAGTTTTCCTGGAACACATAACTATAAAGATTCAGAGCTGCAAAGAGTATGACAAGCTCTACCTTCAGTTTGGTGCTGCCTACACCTATGCTCTTCCCTGTCCCTTTCAAAATATGAAGTTTCTAAATTATTCAGTCACTTAGGATGTTAACATAAACTAGCGTTTCACCAGAATTCAGATGAGTGAATCAAATGCCAGGAACAAACAACTACTTCCCTGAATATCTGAAGTGTAGATCCAAAAGTCCTAAACAGTGAAAGTATCCCAGTTTAAAGACCCTCAAGTGAAGCTAAGCAGTATTTGTCAGGTTATTCATGTACCCAGCTTGCCTCAGACACCAGTGTAAACATCTGTGAACCAAGCCTTGCACAGAAGACTGGTACTGTTTGATTCACAGATCTTATGACTTTACAGTTTTGCATCTGTTCTGCCACTGGTTACTTGCAACTGTGACTATCAACATAAACAATCAGAATGCTCTCAGCTATTTGGCTGAGGTTCTTTCAGAAGTTATTTTTGTTCTTAAGATTTACATAGTTCCTGCTCTACCTATCACACCTGTTACAGCTGGTAGCTTGGAATAGAAAGTAGTAGCACAGAAGATAGTGTATATGTATTTCACTGTATTTCACAGTGTTCTAAGACTATTCTAGGCAATCTGAAAGCATACACAAAAATTATCTCATGCAGACAGTATTGAATTTCATATCAATAAAAGTCAAGGTCATCGCTGAGAGATAAAGTCTCTAGAGAAAACATGTTTCTGCTTTCTATGGGAAATGGGTATTCCACCATTAAACAGGGAACAGCTGGAGATTTGGCAGCCAAAGAGAAGACAAAGTTAATGGCTCCTTAAGAAGCTGGCACTTCTAAAACAAGCAAGAACTAAACAATAATATGTGCAGATACTGAGACATTAAAATCATTAACACCCATATTTTATGACAATTTTAAAAGTAAGTATGAGTAATTCTGTGTTCAAAGGCACAGGGACAAAGCAAGTCCTAATCTACTAAATACATGTCAAGTTCCCTACGAGTTTTTATTTCCAAGATTATAAATTGGTGTCATCTCAGAAAAAACTGCAAATGAAAGCCACAACATTGCACAAAAAACACTTAAAAAGTACAGTTTCAGAAGGTTTGTTGGCTGGAGTCACCTCTATCTACCTGTACTTTTGACTTATACATCCAATGTTGGTAGTCATATAACAGGGAGAAAAAATTAAAAGACCATCATCATCACAAATTACTGATAGTTAAACATTTTTTAAAACTCAAACAGAAGATATGTTTGCATTTACTTTGAGGGTGCAGGTGCCATCTATAAAAGCACCTAGAGGAAGTACCATCTATAAACTATTTATAAACCTATAGAAGCATCTACAGAATCTAAGGATATACATACCATTTGTCCTTTAGGAGAACCTAATCTAAGGACATACATACCATTTGTCCTTTGGGAGAACCTTCTTCCGTTAGCTTTTCAAATAGTTCTTTTGATGACTGAATGTTCTGCTTCAGGTAATCCCCAAACAACAAAGCATAAGACACTTTCTCCATGGCCTTGGTATGATTCATGTCAGCTGCTTTCAGAAGATACTGATATGCTCTTAAGAGAAAACAATTTCTTGGTCAACTTGAAGCAAAGTAGCAAATTCTATTAATAAACCTGAAGATTCTGGAGAGGGATTTTATTTCTCTGTTTTAGCCTTTATTTTCGAAAGATCTATCTACCTACAGTCATTTGTTCCAGCTACAAATCATCGACATAAGCAACAACACATGATATAGTTAATGGACAAGCTGAATTTTAATGTTTGCTCTACTCCATAAGCAAAGCAGTATGCATTTCCTCTCCTCTAAGATATACAAGAAATTTAAGGTGAAATGATATTTTTGTAGCAACAATTTTTAGTTCTGTACTAGGTAATCAGCAGAACCACTCCTGTAACAGTCTCGTATATCACGGTAAAAACAAGCACCCTGAAAAAGACTATGTAGTCTCTACCATTTGAGTACAAAACCCAGTGAAAACACCAAGCCTTGGGCCCAAGACAACTGCATACATGATCAAATTTGTGCTGAAAAAGTCATGCTAACAAACAGGGGGATCTCTGGAAACTCCTCTCTCTATTTCAGTCTCAGAATGTATGGTAGCCCTTCAAAATAATTTCACAGCAGCTGGTTTCACAGCAATTAAAAACCCCCTAACCTTACACATGGTTACACAGTATCAGGAAGCCTGCTTCAGCTTAGCTCCAGGGACCTTTGAGAGCACTCCAATATTTTAATTTACCTCTCCTCCTTTCTATTCTCAGGCTTCTTGTTCTTTAGGACAGACTGAGGCATACCTGGTTCCTCACACAGCTTCATCTTCTAAGAAAGTGTAAGGTGTACAAGAGAACTAACACCTAATATTATTTTAGAATTCTTACACTAACTTATACTAAAAAATACTAATCAGAATCCAACAGATATTGCCTCTCTTTGTCTTTGCCAAGGTGCTGACAACTTTAGATGTGTCTCACTTTTCCTGATACAGAGTAAAAATACAGTCCCTTATTTCCACAAATGAATTTAAAATAGTAATAGTCCACACACATTAAACAGCAGAAGTCACCACTTACTGAGCAAGTTGTCGACATGAATAGGAAGAAGATCTAAATTAACATAACAATTCTAAATTATAGTGGTAAGTCCACAGCTATTTAATCAGTAATTGGATGCACACAGAAGACAAAATAGAGCCAAGAATGAACAGTACACTAATTTTTTATTTTTTTATTTGTCTACAAGCATTACCCTCTTCTAATAATATTAATTATTAGAATTTTCATGATTTGTTGAGCTTAAGTTTAAGATTTTACGGTGACCAAAACCATCAGAAAGCAGGAGAAAAAACAGAGCAGGACAAGAAATGGCAAATTTTCCCACTTCGTCTTTGAAGCAGAATGAAAACCCTACTGTAAGAAACATCTGAAAAAGGGCAATTATCTCATATCATGTTTTCAGTTTTTTTCTTGGGCAGTTGCCATGTATAAGCAGGGGCTAGAGAACTGCAGCATCATCTTGCATAAATGTCAACGTTTTGATGACACCCACTCTTCAGAAATGAATCTTACACAATTTTTACTGTGTTCAAAGGAATGCAGGCATAAATTCATTTTCTAAATACCCTTAATTGACCATTTATCTTCTATCACTGCATAGTTTCATGTTGAGTCCAATAAAGCTCAAAATTTCAGGGCAGCTCATTCAAGTTTAAGCAAAAATGTCCAGCTATATCACCCTTCTCCTGTGGGGGTGGATGAGGCATACTTACACTTTCTTCTGAGCCTTTTTACTGCTTTCATTAAGGATTTTCATTCCAATCTGATAAACATCCTCAGCTTCTTGCATCTGCTTTCTCTTATTAGACTGCTCTTCAGCTAAAAAAATAAAAGTGTACATTCAAAGCTCAAATTATACCACTCAAGACTATCCCCTCAAAATTCCTACTATAAAGGGTAAGTACAGTCAGAAACATTTTTTGAAGACCAATAAACAAACTGATTACAAAAAGCTGTCTAATGGATGTTTTTGATATATAATAGATAATTTCTTCTAGTGTGATGTCTCTCATGTAAAAATTTGCTGATAGTGTGTCCTTTTCATTCATTGCTCAAAAACAAGCTGTGCAGGTTCCTCCTTCAAAAGGAGAAGTTTCCCTAGAGAAGGAGTTTCCTACAGAAGGAGTTGCCTTTCTGCAACAAGTCAGTAAGCATAATGGGCAACACTGTCAAACCCCTATACTCCTACAGCCTCAGAAACAGTTTTACAGATGCCTTCACTGCAAGATTTCCAAATCAGGTCTGGGAACCGGCATTTTTAAAAACTTCTTCCATAATGAAAACTTTGCCTTTATAACTACTTGTTTATTGTGGTATGAAGTGGCCAGAGACTTCTACATCCTGAAATAAAGAGCATTAAGAGGACTGAAAACACGAGCCTAAAAAAGCATTCCTTAAACAAGGCAAAAGGTTGCTTACATTCACAGAAGCCCCACTTTTGGTCTTTCTTGTAATCATAGGTTGTTGCACACCAAAGCCTGCCATCTTCCCTCCCATCGGCAGTGCACTCTGCATATTCCTTCTCCATAAACAAAAACGGGAAGTGGCAAGGTTCACCATCTGCAGTGCCTCCAATAGCTGTCAAAACTGAAAACACACACCCAGCAATAAAATGCCTTTATTCCCAAATTAATATCATTTATTGCATACATAAAAGTGCTCCTATGTTGGTTTTAATTTCTATGAACTACTATTAATCAAGTTTTCAGTAAAATTTCTAATTTACAAAAGCTTAAAAAAGCAGTTTTTCTAAATAGCACTTGAAAAATATAATTATTAGTTTTAATTATAAAATGGAGCAGAAGGCATGTGGTTTCTTATATTCTTAGTTCAAAACAAAGAAAATATTGTTTTGATTGGAGAAGGCAAATCTCAGTTACATTTCTATTGCCTACCAAAATAAATAGTCATTCCTTGCACTTTCTCTTCTCTGCAAAGGATCTTGTAATGCATACTTGAAAGTGCATTCCAGAGCACATTCATTTGAGCCCCAGGGTTAGACACAATCACGACAGAACAGCACACATCACAAAATGCTACACTGAAAGTACTGGAGTATCAGCAGGGAGAACACTCCAACATACAACTATATAAAAAGACTTAAGTGAAATCACTACGATGTAGACAAAAGGATTCTCATCACTATGAGTTCAGTAATTTCCTACACTTGAAAATACCTAGATTAAAATCATTATTTCCTTTTGCCAATATATTTAGTTGCATTCAAAATGGCTTTGAACAGTACAATTTATCATTTCTCATGCACTAAAATTTCAAAGGTTACTGATTCCAATATCACAATATTTTAAAATAAAATTAACCTTCTGTGACGACTAAGAATTCTCTCTCTAGGTTTTGAAGATGGAATTATTTCAATTCGACTTTTATAATATAAAAGTTTTCCTCTTTCACTAAGCTAAATCCAACAGTTGGGTTCAATTTCATTTGAAAACATTTGCAAAACCATGCAATTGACAATGTCAATTATAGAGTTTTTTCAAGTTAACTTTGTAGTTTTTGTAGTTACAGAGAAAATTAGTTCTTTTTTTGAGGATTTATAATTGAAAGGCCTAAAGACTATACTAATTTAAATATTTCATGTTGATTTTTTGAAGCAAAAGAAAGTCTTCAAGTATAGCTGGGCCTGTTCAAACTGCTCTTCATAATTAGATATGTCATTGCCTTGACACAGTTTCCACCACATCACTCCAAGTTACTTATATCACAAGAGAGAAACTGTTATTTTCAGTAACTGCACTCAAAAATGTATTAATATGCAATTAGCCTGGAATAATTTCAGCCATTAGTTTACTACAAAGTAGTAAGCTCCTGCTAAGGGTTCATGTAACTACAACTTAAGGGACCTCCTCACTGTCATTTGAACAAGCTCCAAGTCCAGGATACCAGCACTACCCGAGAGCTCGTGGTTTTACTTGTATTGTTTTGTACCTTGTCTCCTGTGTGGAAAGCAGTTTTACACGGTGCTCTGCATGAGATGTAGCAGCATACTAAAGTTATGAAATTACTTTGCCCCAATGCTCCCCCTTTGTGTTTTTTAAATTCTAAATTCAACCATAATGCTATTTTTGCTTCCAGATAATAACAAAGATTAATCCCAAGAGCAACACAGCAATGCAATTACAGGTTAAAATGCTCATGACAGTTATTAATGTACTTAGACATCAATATATACTAAGTGAGGCAAACAATTTACCCAGAGGATAAATTAGCTTTTGTCAAACCAAATGCTCCAGAAGCAATTTACCTCTTTACCATCTCTGAATAAAATACATGGTATTTCATTATATTTGTCCTAGTTTACTTATGTCTTGTTTCATACTTTATGCTGCAGGAAACCCAAATATAGATCACTTATAAGTATTGGCAATATTACTGTAAGAGTCTTCCAAATAGGAAAATAAGTGCAACAGGAATTTCCAGCTCTGTATAAACTTGTGAGCAATTTTCAGCAAAAACTGTTAGCATGGAACTTTAGTGTTATAAACCCCTAAAACACAAAACAGCAATAACTAAAAAAAAAAATAATTTTTTTTTACACAATCTCCTCACTCATCAGAAGACAGCAGGACAACTTTCTTGGAAAGTTAAAACCTTACTAGCACTAATTCTAAATTACTGATTTTTGTTCCATATCGTACAAAATATGTATGGAAATTTGCAGAATAAACTTTTGTCCCACACAATGTCATGACCGTACACAGTAGCTAAACAGTTTTTAGAAAAGCTTTTATTTTCCCAAATGCAGTCCTGTCACCAGTAGCTCATCTGGAGTTATAAAATCTGTACCTCAGATAGATGCTCAGTTAAGACGTTTGTAAAGCTGTCCTTTAACACTCTTTTCTCCTAACAGAAAACATGCACTTTTCTTTTGGAATTGTTTTTTTAAATTAAAAATCCCTCCATTCACACTGCTTATTTAATTCCTAAGATGTTCCAAGAACTGTGCAAGACTTAAACTTACAGTTTTTGAAAGTCACTTGCAGTATGTTGATAGGTATAGTTAAAAACCTTAGGTCCTGAAGAGCCAGACAGCTGGATATACTTTTGTACAAGACTGAAAGTATCTTAAAGTTTACTTTTGAAATAGACTGCACTGACTAAATATGGTGCTTAGCTCATTGTTTTGTGGCAGAAAGATATTTAGTGGATTTTATATACTTTTTTCCTGTACAATATGAAAGCAATGGTTGTAAGCCTATTACTGAGTTTTCACAAGCTGATATTAGTTCTGCTCTAATAAGGAAGCAGTTTAGAAAACAGTCATTACACAACAGAGCTCATTTAACAACTTCTCCTTTCTTCTGACATTTCAATATGAGTTTAGAAGACAAATATCACTAGTACCATATAACTATTTTTCACTAATATTGAAGAATTAATTTTTATGGACAAGTAAAAAGGAAAAGTCTGCTGCATAGGCTAAGGTACTCAACTGTACCATCTAGTTATCATTGACTACTAACTGCAAATCAAACAAATCAAAATTATGTAGTAAAAAAGCCATATTAGAACTACCTGGGAATTTAAGCCTAAGACATAAGGTAGTACCTATATTTAAAACTTCATGAAGCTCACATGCAATTTAGATGCTGCCCTGATGCTCTCAATGCTGTTCTAGGAAGCTTGTCTTTACATTACTATTTGTTCCTTTTCTGTCAATTGGCTCACCGGGCAAACAGCCAGGTGATTGAAAAAGACTGATGCAAATTTCTCTTTGTATTGCTGGTCAATTATAGAGCACAGTATCTGTAATTGACTTCTATTTGAAGAAATCAAGGCCTTCTCTATTTGATAATTTAAGCTTTCCAGCAAGCTGGAAACAATAAGAAAAATGGAAAATTCTTCCAAATGCATCTGAAAATAACTACTCATTTCAATTACAGTACATTTCAAGATATTTTGATGCTACTTTCTAATGAAAAAGGCAGCAATTACCATTCCATTGCAAGAAAGTTAAGACACTAGTTATTTCATATGTTTAAAATTACTGTTTGTGTTCACCCACATCCTGGAGTTACTCAGAGTCATTGGTGTTGGCACTTGTTCAAAAGCCTGTGAGCAGTTACCTGGACTCTGTATTTCTGCTTCTTCCAAATCCTTATTTAATAGATTTGACATTTCTAGAGAGTTCAACTCTTCCAGTGAATTCTCTTTTTCCTCTTCTTGACTGTGAAAGTTCTCTTCATTCTCTGATTGAGAATCCGATTTCCCAGATTCAAGGAAGATCTGACCTGCTACCACTCGAGTTCCTGTGGAATGATCCTTTACCTGGTCCTCTGCAGATAAAGTCTGAAGGAAAGCAGCCACATAATTTAGAAGATTAGAAACTGAGAAGCAGCAGCTGGCTTAAAATCCATTTAAAAGCTTCTTAAAAGATATGGTTAATTAATCAAATCAGAAGTAAGCTGAACTACCCTCTACCCTCTAGGCTCTCATTGCCTCTATCCCTTTCAGGTCTTTAAACAAAAAAGTTTCACACTTGTAACTCAGTATTAATTTCTCTGATGCACAGAGAAAATTAATGAGACAGCAAGAGCTACAGAAAAGCTTAAAACCTAAAATCAAATTATTGTTCTGAATTTCAGACCTTAGCTCTCACTCCACAGGTAAACCAGAATGACTAGAAACTTATCTCCTCACCTTTGACTCCAGTGATTCATCTTGATTTCCTTCTTCATCTAGAAGAGACATTTTAAGTCAATAAAATGCTTTTCCATGAGTAACTATCTCAAAAATAAAACCTTTAGTTACAATACTGTATCATGGTTCTGAAATATTCTAGTGTACTAAGTTGACTAATACACTTCAGAAAAACCTTATTACTGTGACCAGGAGGAATGAAACGTTTCACAGGTGATCCTCTTCCTTAAATTATGCCAACACAATTGTGTGTTCCCTAGTGAAAAAAGTGTGTTTTTTCTAAACCCAATTTACAGTCTGAATGGTTCAAGTTCAATTAAAGTACCTAAAAAGGTATGCATCAAGTGAAAAAGGCCTATGGAACATAAGGTTTTTAGTCATCAAATCAGCTTTAGTTTGAACAGCTTCAGTAGCTGGGTTATACTGTCTATGCATGCATACGGAAGGACAATTTTATTATAACTTCATATGCAAAAGGTCTGCTAAATTGGAAGGCAAGAGCCACCTGGGCAACAGAAAGTAGAGCTAAGTGTTTGCTCTTCTTCTTTGAAAGTAAATCAACCTATTTCCTTTACATTGCATAATTTAAATTTTCTCTGAAGAAACCAGCTTTGTTAGGGAGAAGTTGCACTTGAACGATTGTTTTCCAAAAGTGGTTCCAAAAGGCACTAAAGTAAAACAAAAGTGTTAATTTAACTTTTCGTAGCTTTGAGACTTCTTTCTAAGGTAGGCAGATAAGGTTGCAGAGATAATGAATAGTATGACTAAATGAGGGATCGCTTACAGCCTTGTTGTTTCATGGAACTGCTGACTAATATGCACCCACTATACAGAAGTGTGTTTACTCCTACGAAACTATTAAGAAAACTGTTCTGAAAGTGTTAATGAAAGGTCTATGAAAGGTCATAGCTGGACCTAAGAACAGTTTATTAGTCAAGGCTGAGCTACTGAAAAGTCACAGATGTTATGTTTATGCACCTGCTTCAGAGATTAGAGCTGATAGTTTAGCTTGTTTTTCCACACTTCAATTATGAAAAGTAACTAAGTTTTTATTATTACTTTAATCTGTTACCAAGGCTGTCTAATTCCATAAACCTCCTCTAAAAAGGCCAAGTGGAAATTAATCTCACAATTTGTTGAACAAGTTAGGGAGCACAATGATCTATTAAAAAGAAAAGGTAGGCAAAAATACCTATGGCTCAAATGGGCAGCTGACAATGTTGTACAGAATGCTTCACTTACAAACAGTGCTGAGCTGTAGACACTGCTAGGTGCTCTCACGCCCAGCTAGGACTTTAAAGCACTTGACAGAGCCAAAATCTTTTTTCAATCATCCACTAGTTCATATATAAGTAAAAACAGTATTAAAAAGTAGTAATTCTTCCTCAATTAGAAAGGCCAATGTTCAAGCATGCTATGTAAATACAGCAAAAGAACTCTGGGAGCCTCTGCTAGAGGAAAAAGATCCTACCATACGCTGGATAAAGATCCTACCATTTTGTGAGCATTACTGTTTTCAAGAAAGCCCCAAGGAGAGAAGGGTAGAAACCACCAGAGTTATGCAGTGTGATTCAGCAATAACGTCATTAGCTTGAGGGAGTTCAGCAGCTCCAAAATTTTGCTGTATTAGAACAACAGATCAACTGACATCCCATAAAGCTAAAGGGCTACTACCAGACAAGAAATACCACTAGTTTCAATGTCAAAATGGTCATACACACTCAGGAAGTAGCCAAAAATTCAGTAAGCAAAGCAGTCTCCCACAGCTCTGGTGAACCCCTAACTGATTACTGTTGGCAGTTTCCTTCCAGATTTTGCCAAGTTCTTCAAGCCTCCAATACTATGACAACAAAGCAACTAGTTCTGCTGAGAGCAGGGATCTCCCAAATGGTGTGTGCACACCTCAGGAGTATGCCAGCCAACCCACCAGGGCTGCAGGAATAACATACCTTTTGGACTCTTAATATATAAAACTTTCCTTAATACAGTGGTCATTCCACCTTTATTTAATTCTTTTTTCGTTTGTGTTTTTGTGCATGTTTTATGAGGTACATAGTATGTTAGGACAAGAGTACATCAATGTTTAACTTACCAAAAATACATGTAAAGTGCATGCTCAAAAATCTTTCTATGGAGAGGGGTGCATGAACAGAAATGGTTTGGCTGGGACTGCTTTAGAACACCCGTGAGAAATTTTCTGTAGTATTTTTGGCTATTTCTTTCAATTTTGTTTTTGTGCAAGTAGGTAGATAGACATTCAAAGAAAATGCAAACTCTGTTTATCCAGTTCTTGCAGGAAAAAAGGAAATCGGAAGAAAAAAATTACCTCAGACTGCTTCTCATCAATTTTTCAACTGATATATTCAGCACAGAAACAGACTCAATAGCATAGATGCTATTCCCATTACATGAAGCTTTAAAACATGCAGTGAGTTAAGTAAAATCCTTAAGTGGCACCTATTCAGCAAGAATAGTTCCAAAGTATCCTTGGCAGCAAGTAAATTGTTCCCAGTTACAATCTGTGCAACATATTCATTTTAGTTCAACTAGAATATTGAGATATAGGTCAACCCTCACCCTGAATAAAAATCTGTTTTCCAGTGTCCTTTCACTTGCTGGCTCACTAGTTACAGAACTTACTCTCCAGCAGTTCCCAAGTAGGAACTGAGATTCCCAACCAGGCAACAAGACAAAGAGTTTAGGGAACATTTTTCAATCAGGTAAGTAAAACCAGAAAAGTCAGGGAAAACCACTGAGCTCTGTCTTATGGAAGAACAGCTATTGAAGTTCCCTACAGGTACATGAGTGCATTCATTTGTCCCATCAATCAGTGGGGCAGTATAAAAACCTCTGCCTATTGCTGAAGTTAGCCTTGGAACACGCAGGCCAGTCAGAGGAAGCACCACCTCCTCTCTTCAGGCAGAATGAGAACATTTTTACCTCTTAGTCTGTGAACAAGAGGAAACAATCCAGGAATCAAATAATACCAGCAATCACAAAAAAAGAAAAAAAGGATTTTTTCAATGTTCTTAATGAGTGATCAGCAGGGCAAGGCCATCACTGCTGTGATGACCACAAGACAGCCAGTTTCATCTGGAAAACACACACACACTTAGCATTTTTTAACAGCTTTTGCCAATTCTTCTTAATGTCTTTCCCCAGTCCCAATTTTAAATGCCTTCATAATCTGCAGCAATATCATATATTTAAAAAAAATATAGTGCCCCTTTCCTTAGGCTTGAATTTTCTTGCATTCAACTCAAGTTCTCAATAAATTGATTTAAACAAAGTTTAAGACAATAGAGTTATATTTAAAATATTCACTACTAAAAAAAAAAGTCCTCATTAAAATCTCTTCTTTAAGTTAGGAAATGCAATAGTTGGACCATTTTTACTAATTCTTCTTAAAACCCCTCCCATTATACTCACATCCCAGGTGACTCTTTGCAGACCAGACATTAGAAACAAATAAGCATTCAAGGAAGCATTTAATACACAGTCCCAAGACTTATACCAGTCTCTAATACAGAAAGCCATACTGCTCCTCTGGGAAATCAAAGCATGAAGGGAGGACAACCTTCAGAATGATTCTTGTCAAAAATTGGAGCAAGAAATGTATTCCTCTCATAGCTTTCTGCCAAAAGATGGACTTCAAACACCCTCTCCTAATTAATTGTGGATATCAATGAACAGTTTCACATCACAGTAGCAATTTAAGTTTGTAAACAGCTCCTAAGCCTACATTTATGTACTGTGCTTTCTTTGGCTTATTAATTGTATTAATTCAATTGAACCTAAACATTTTGTTTATACAGGCCGAATTAAACTATCAGAACTTCATGCTCACCATCAGCTTTGTGATAGTGGACAAACAGTCAAGACAGAAGAGCTGCATGGTAGTACAGCCACTGATGCACTCTTGACCAGCCCTTATCACCTAACTTCCCCATACACAACAGATGGTTCATCTGATATTCAAGGCCTCATCTCACCTTAGCTTTTTTCTTCATATACTCTATAAATCAGAGCTTGTAGTTCAAAAGTTTGGCTACATCTCTCTGGTTTCACAGAACTTGTGTGTATTCTTTCCATAACTTCAAAAGTACCATGCTGGCTTATAAAGTGACCTACAAAGCTCATATAATCCAAAGTCTGGTAATATTACTTTAAATTTCAACTTCTTACTGCATACAGGAAAATGAACCCCAAACTACTGAACTTCCCTCTAGAGAAAACGTTACTTTCCTGATAAAATAATTCACTCCTGATAAATAAATGCACTGCACATCCCCCCCACCAGCCCATGGTGGAAAGAAGGGTGTGGGAGGTAGAAACCCCAGGAAAGGAAGTAGATGACAACACATGAGAATCAGACAAAACCCGAGCTGCGTAACAACAAAACAGGGACGGGGAAAAAAAGTAATATAGGGGCATAAAACAGGACGCATAAATGTTCTTAGGTATCAAGGTGAGAAAACCGTTCTGATAAGGCTGAAATCAGCATTATCAGCGCCTCGGGGAGAAAATACGCCTCAATTCGGTTTTAAGCAGCTGTGGATAAGCACTACAAAGCGGGCTCCTAACGAGCTGCTTGAAGGCAGGCACCGCACTGAGCAATGCGCCCACCCCTACCAGGCCTAGGGAGCAGCGCCTGCAGGTGAGGCAAAGCCCAAGCCAGGCCGGTCCCGCTGACAGGAGCCCCGCTCCCCGCTCCGTCGCCTCGGCGCCCCGGTGAGGTCGGCGGTGCCCCACGCACCCCAAAGCTCCAGCGGGGGCACCGCGTCGCCTCCGCCGCTGTCACCGCCTCCGCGCCCCGGCGCAGGCGTCAGGACCCGCACAGACACCTCTGCGCCCCCCTCCCCCGCCGCAGGCCCCGGGGGGCAATGCCGCCGCAGCGCTCGGGCCCAGGGGGCGTAGGGAGGCGGAGCCGCGGTACTCACCGGCCGCGGGAAGCGCTCCGACCGCGGGCAGCGCTGCGGCCGAGAGCGCGGCCAGGCACAGCATCAGGACCACCCGGCGCGCCCGCCGCCCCATCCCGCTGGGCTCTGAGGGGCCGCGCCGAGCGCCCCCGACTCCGGCTCGCTCGCCCCGCCCACCGCGCCGCCGCCACCAATCAGCTGCCGCGCTGACGGCCGACTACGGGCCGCTGGCAGCAGCACACGCAACCCCAGGGAACGGCCGGCTCTACATGGCCCGCTCCGATTGGCTCGGCGCAGGCCCGGCTCGACCGTCACGCCCTCCCGTTAGCAAATAGCGCCGCACGTGTCTCAGCGAGCGCCGCTGCGCGAGAGGTTCCCTCCGAAACGGCTCCTTCCATTGGCTCGTGCGCCGTTCCTACAGCACCCACAGTTCCTTGCGAGGGCCGCGGCGCCGCCTGGGAACGGGTGCCCGCAGGGGCCCGCGGCGCGGCAGGGACTACGTCACCCACAACTCCCCGCGCCCGACGGCGCAGGGCGCGAGCGCGGCGTCACCGCCCGGAGCCCCGCCCACCCCAGCCCTCAGAACTCCGGGGTGTGGGGTACGCTTGGTTTGCTATGAGTATTGAAGCTGGAGTGAATTGAGTGTATGCCTAAAGCAGCACAGATGGAGTGTGTGAAACATAAAGGGTTTAGTGCAACTGTGAGACGCAACTCTTCGGTTCTTAGAGGACTTGCGTCTTTCTGTGGGTCAGTTAAAAAGCAAAAGAGGAAGGGAACTGGCAACCCAGCCTTTAATGGGCTGAAACATGGCTGGTGGTAAATGTCACCGCGTCACGGCTCTGTGCTGTTACACAGTGCTGTGCTGAAGTATAAAGTGGGTTTTCCCCACTCTGCCTCGGTCGTGTCGAGCCGCTTCAGCCCTACAGCGCCACACTTGGGATCTCTGCGGGGCGAGAGTGGCACCAGCGGCTGTTCCTCCCTGGGACACAGTGGCAGAAGCTGTGCCAAGTGCAGTCCCACCCAGGGCTGGCTGAGGGATTTTCTGCCTGCTAGGGTAGGCAGAAAGGAAAGCCTGCACTACTCCAGACAGGAGGTGTCTAAAGAGCATGGAAGCACCTTGGATAGAACTAACGAGTGGTTCTGTTTCTGATAGGAGAATACTGAAGTACCTGTCAATTTTTTCTAGCTACAGTACAGCTAAGCAGCACACATGGCTAAACAGTTTGGCAGAACGAAGCTGCACAGGTGTGGGAGTGCCATTTTAGAATGGGTCTGAAGGGGTTTCACCAGGGCACTTCTCTGTGCTCGGATCAGCCCTAAGTTTAACCTATGTCCTGGTAAATGGAAAAGCATAAATGCACCAGTGGATGTCACCCCGAGGAGCGGACGAGGAGGGGAACGGTGTGAGCCCCCTGTGTGTGGCAGTGACAGTGCTCAGGGGAGCAAGAGGAGCAGCCCTGGAAGGCAGCACAAGGGGCCATGAGGTGACCTGAAGCCTTGGCAGTACTGCAGGAGATGGCTCTGGCCTGCCCAGAGGGTATAAGGGCAGGGCTGGGTGGGGCAGGTTTGGACAGTGTGTTGATTTGGCCTGATTTTTTTGGTAGCCGGGGAGAGCCACGGGTAGCTTCGGCCAGAAGCTGCTAGAAGCTTCCACCATGTCCAACAGAGTCAATCTCCTATGGCTCTAAAGATGGACATGCTGCTGGCCCAGTTAGAGAGGTTGGGAGCGCCTCTGTGATGACATATTTAAGAAGAAAGTTTAAACAGTGCACGGGCAGTTTTTATCCAGGGGTGGCGAGGCGCTGCCACCAGTGTCCATCCCTGGCGCAGCGCACGGCAATACGCTGCTGTGGCTGTGGCCATCTCGGTGCGGCTCGTGGCAAGCCTTGCCTGCCTGGCCGCCCCTGGCCAGCCGTGCTGCAGGCACAAGGGCAGGGGGGGCAGTGGTGGCTTCCCCTTCCCAGTGCCCCATATGAGGAGAGGCCTCAAACAGGGCCAGCACTGCAGCAGCTGCCACTGCCCGCTTGTGTGGCGGTGGGGCCGCATGACCGGCAGCGAAAACATGGTGAGCGACTCTCCCACATGGAACCTAGATGAGATCGACCTCTCGGTGCTGCAGGATCCTGCAGAAATCTAATTGTTGACAGTGGTACCTATGAGTAGTTTTTTCTTTTAGTCAGAGAAGAGGAAGAAGTGAGGACATGTGAAGGAGAAGAACATAGCAACACCAAGGTCTCTGGAAAAAAAGGAGGGGGAGGAGGTGCTTCAAGCATCAGAGCCAAGATTCCTCTGCAAGCCATGGAGAGCACTATCGTAAAACAAACTGTCCCCCTGTAATGAATGAAGTCCGTGGGGGATGCAGAGATCCACTCGCAGCCCATGGGAAGACTTGGATCAAGTCTGTAGCGGGTGGATGCCAAAGAAAGCTCTGATTCACTGGAAGACCAAAATAGAGAGACAGGGCCCCTGCTTCCAGACATAGAGAGAGAGAGGGCCCTTGCTTCCAAACTAGAGTTGCCTATCCTTAGAGGCACCCTGTGAATGAGTGATTCACACCACAACAGTTTTGGGGGGAGTGTTTGCCCGTGGGAGGGACCCGACGGCATAACAGAAAAAAGATTCCTCTCTTTGAGTGAACAGAAGATATTGAGTGATGAACTGATCTAAACCCCCATGCTCTGTCTCCCTGCACTGTCAATAAGAAAGAGGAGGGGACTGAGGAGGGAAAAAAGATGTTTTAGGGCTTATTTAACTTCTCATTATCCTCCTCTGACTCTGTTAATAATAAAATTACCTTATACCTTTAGATTTGAACCTGTTTTGCTCTTAGAGTGTTTTTCTCCCAGTCCTTATCTCAACTCATGAGCCCTTCATTAATTTTTTTCCCCTCTTCTTTGCCCAACTATAGCAGAAGAGGGTGAACAAACGACTTTTGTAAATGCCTGGTGTTTGGCCAATATCAAACCATGGCAGGTGGCCATGGTGGGGGCTACAGGGTTGTGAGAAGCTGCCAGAAGCTTCCCCCCTATCTGACAGAGCCAATGCCAGCTGGCTCCAGGACAGACCTGTCACTGGCTGCGGCTGAGCCCATCACTGACAGTGGTGGCACCTCTAGGGAAGGGGGGGAAATTACTGCACAGTGGCAATGGCTGTGGAACAGCATGTGTGAGAGAAACAGCTCTGCAAACACCAAGGCCAGCAGAGAAGGAGGGGAGGAGGATGTGTTCCAGGTGCGAGGTGAGATTCCCCTGCAGTCTGTGGAGGGTGGTGAAGACCATGGTGAGGCAGCTGTGTCCCTGCATCAACCATGGAGGTTGATGGAGGAGCAGAGATCCCACGCTGGAGCAGGTGCTCCCTGGAGATGTCTGTGACCCTGTGGGAAGTCTATGCTGGAGCAGGCTTCTGGCTGGGCCCGCGGCCCTGTGGAGAGGAACCTACATTGGAGCAGGCTGAAGGAAGGTGCCTGAAGGACTGACTGTACTCTGTGGAAGGTACCCACACTAGGGCAGTTTGTGACAAGCTGCAGCTTATGGGAAGGAGTCACATTGAGGAAGTTTGGAGGACTGTCTCCCATGTGACAGAGCCCCTGCTGTAGCAGCAGTAGTGTGAAGAGTCCTTCCCGTGAGGAGGAAGGAACAGCAGAAAATGATGAACTCACTATAACCCCCTTTCCCTGTCCCACTGCACCACTAGGAGGGAGAGGTAGGGAATTGTGAGTAAAGCCCAGAAAGAAGGATGGGGGGCAGGGGGGGAAATGTGTCTTTAATATTTGGTTTTACTTCACATTGCCATACTCTGATTAGATTAATAATTAATTTTCCCAAGTCAGTCTGTTTTGCTCTGACAGTCTGACAGTAATTGGTGACTGATCTCTCTATGTCCTCATCTTGACCCTCAGCCCTTTCCTTATATTTTCTCCTCTGTCCAGCTGAGGAGGGGAGTGATAGAGTGGCTTTGGTGGTCACCTGGTGATGAGCCAGGGTCAACCCATCACAGCTCCCCAGAGCCCTTACGGGCTCCCAGCCCATGAGTTGTTCAAGACTTCATTGAACAAATCTCTCTTCAACTTGACCCAGTCAGCCTTCCTGCAAGCAGGGGTTTAACTAGATGACCTCTGGAGGTTGCTTCTAACCAAATTTATTCTACATCTAAAGCTGAGTGTGTGGGGTTAAGTGAAGTGGAGGAACAAGAGGAAAAATTCAATGGGGGAAACAGATTTTTTTTCCCCCAGAATTAATTAATAACCTTCCACACAAAAAAAAATTAGATAATATTTCAGATTGAGTTAGTTCTGATTAATTTATATATTCTGTACTCTAAGGGTCTGGTAAATTTATTGCTGCCTTTCCATTTATGTGTGCAGCAGCCATAAAATTTCCATTAATTTTCTTAATCCGTTTTGCATTTTCTTCTCTGAAGCTTTGAATGGAAGCTTATGTATTTTTGCAGTGTTCTACCTCTCTATTCTGTGCCAAAATGTTGTGGTCTTTTATGCAGCACTCCAAGTGACCAGACAAATGGTAAGGGCCCAAATTGCATCCTTTGCATTATAGGTACTTTCAGGTATGTTTTCTCAAACTATTATCTGATCTAAATTTTTAAGAGATTTTTAATTTGACCTGTTAAGTACTGCCTAGCTTGTGTGGCATGATGTAATACTGGATGTTCTCTAGTCAGGAGAATTGAAGTGTGGGAGTAAAGTTAGGAATACTTTAGTGATATGTATTCTATATGATTGTTTCTCATACTCTCTTGTCTTCTGTCTCCGTAGATTGATCATACAACTATCTGTGTTGTACCAACATTACTTTTTACTTTGATTGCAGGAACTTTCTTGTATTTTTTCAATGAAAAACAGCACAAGTGGGATAGGTATGAAGCTTGGTAGATTTTGAAGAGCAATTTCCCAAGAGTTCTCCTTGCAGAATGTTCTCATAATAAAGTTTTTCAGCTTGCTTCAGAAAAATTAAAAGGAGAAAGCTTCAGAGACCTCTCAGGGAAGATTTCTGTCCTAAAATACATTGGCTTTGTGACAGATTTTTCTGACAAAAAGGTGTATCATTCCTTTATTTTTTTAAATTAGTGTATGAAATACATAGTTTTAGGCAGATTAATTTTCATAGCTTTTAAATGATTTTTTAAAAAAAATTATTGTACTATTTTTTTTAAAAGATTCTGCACACTAATTTATGAGAAAACAATTACAAGGAAAACAATACTCCTCTATCTCCAGTGTTCATGGCAGTTGGAGGGTTATGATTCTAGCAAGGGCTATATGCAAGGTAAGAGACACAATACAGGTGTTATTTAATCAACCTAAGGGAGAAAAGGTGAAAATTTCCATGGTTCATATCATCTGGTCTGTAAAATCAAGTGCCCAGTCACAGGGAATGAGGGAGAGAGAAGCAGTGATGAAGAGAAGAAAGAAGACTCTTCCAGTATATGTTAGAAAAGAGATTGTTGCCAAGGCTTTTGTGAAGACTCCAGTCAAGAGGAATAAGAAGGATGTAGCTTGAACAGCTGTCACCCAGTCTGGACCAATAACAAGTTGTAGAGGTTAGGCAATACTGCGAACTACCTGCATTTGCATAAACAGAATTGCAGAAAGCCCAGACCTGTTTCTGCTCTCTAAATGGTAAGAGTTGAAGCTCATTAATGAAAACATTGCTTTCTATGGTATATTTGCTTCCCAAGTATACCAGCATTCACAGATCTCTGTAATATCAGTATGGGCTCTAATATCTATGCCTAGACTCATGGTCCTCACCCATTATTTGGGGCCTCCCCTACTTAACAGGAGAGTGGCTTGATCTTCAGTACAGAGCAGATGCACACACTCATGCGCTGTTCTCACAAGCACGCTTGCTCAGATATTAGATATCCCACTGGATGGTGATCCAATGTCCATGCACACACACTGTGTCCCTTACATAGCTGCTGACTCAGAGCTGGAGTCTTTCCATGTCTTCTATTTTGTGGCTACTCCAGCTTAAGATTGGCCAGCAAAGTGTTTGTATGTGTACACATGGATGTGCATACACACAGGTATATGCACAGTTAAATTCCCATGGGAAATATTAACAGTCGTGTGTGTCCAGCTGCTGGCACTTAAACATATGGGCCTTGTGAGCCACAGTCCCTGCTCCAGTTGCTGACATTTAGACCCCACCAATACACACCCTAGTGTGTATTCCAGTGGGGAATGATCCCTTCTATTCCAGTGGGAATAGAATAGAATAGAGTGGGGGATCATTCCCCACTGGAATAGAAGGGATCCCTTCTATTCCAGTGGGGAATGATCCCTTCTCTGCTGCTGGCATTCAGATCTCAATTGTATTCTAGTCTCTGTTGTCACCCGGATCTACAACCTGGTGACCCACGGTGTGTTCTCCAGCTGCTGACAACTGGACATTGTAGCACTCATGAAGAATAGAGTGAGGTTACAAAGGCAAAGTCGGTAATATAATTCATTAAGAAGAAAGGATACCCTGTGTTGATCATGTGTTGCTCACGTGTTGATCGTGTGGCTATGACAAGGATCCTAGGTTTGTTTCTCTGCTATCCATCCATATCTCTGATTTTCCTTACATTTTTCACTTCTTATAAAGAATCTGTAATTTTTACATAACCCCCACTAGCTCTTTTTATTTTTCCATGGTTTTGGTACACTCTCACAAAGACTTTCAAATATGCCATCATACTCATGAAGTCTTGATTTTTTCTCTGTTCCCTCCGCTGCTACCCCCCTCCTTGCCCCTGCATATGTCTAAGTAGTTCCTTCTAACAGCCCATCAATCAGCAACTGAAAAGTTCTGGTCTTTGTCTACCTTATTACCTGCTCATTAATGTTTGTGTATTCATTTCCTTTATTGCTTTATTGTTTTCCTTGTTACTCATTACTTCTATTACACTGAATGGTCCTTAACTAGAGAGCTTAATGAACCAGATGTTCTTACAGTCTATGTATTCTTACAGTGGCATAGAGGAAAAATACTCTTGTTTATTTAAGGTCCTGGAATCATGCTGCTTTTTGTATTGGCTCTGGTTTTACCTCTGTTACTGAATTACTGCTATCACTTGCTTTTTTTCTGTTCATTTTCTCAAGGGAAGAGCTCCAGTTATCTCCAAGGAGATTTCCTGTGGGATTTCATGAAACCAGAGTATTACATTGATGCTCACCACAATTGTAATGTTAGAGTCCCAGAGGTATGACTGAGCTGCTTATATAGATTTCTTCTGTGTACAAATTGTGCTGAGAGCTTCAGCTTGGTGCCGGGGCTGAGAACCCTGCACCAAGAACAGTTGGTGTGCTTGCACTAAAAGTAACGTTATCCAGTTGTCTGTGTGCTCAAGGTCCTGTTTTTAGATGGCAATGAATAGTAAGCACAAATGAATTTGCAGGTGTTATGGCAAAACAAAGGCTAGCCTGCTCTGGAGATAAAGTATAGTGACATCAGGCTGACCTGTGTACAAATCTGGTGAAAACATAGTATTTATAATTTAAAAAACATTTAGATAATTGTTTTAAGGCTGTGTAAAATCTGTAGAATTGTATTCTAGACCATAATTTTCAGAAACTGGACAAAATGGAGGAAAGAAGAAACAGTCTAACTGTTGTCTATAATTGGAAATCACAAATGATGGTCTGTTCCCTTTCTGTACCACTGAACAGAATCACATAATTGTTAATGTTGGAAGGGACCTCTGGAGATCATGTAACCCAACCCCCCTGCCAAGGCAGGGTCACCTAGAACAGGTGACACAGGAGCTTGACCAGGTGGGTTTTGGGTATCTCCAGAGAGGGAGACTTGACAAACTCCCTGGAAAAGTATCAAACCTATTTTATTTTGAAAATATTTGCTTCGGTGAAAAAGCTGTTTCCTCTAATGCTTTAGCTGCTTCTGTTTATGGTTTAACTGTAATTAAAAGTGTTAGCTACGAAGTGAGATTACTCTGAGAATGTCTGTAAGAATGTAAGAAAATTCTGTAAGAATGGCTGGGAAATAAATTGGAATTAATTTTTTTAATTGCTATGTGTTTCATAAATTTTGTACCTTGTTAAAGGCCACACAGGTGTCACAGATGGCTTTAGAGTTATAGCACTCAGGTTAAGGTATTGCCAGTCAGATGTAATTTAAGGCAGGTTATTCATCTACTGCACCAGGAGTCTGAGCTTTCCAATGGATTGCTCAGGGCAAGCATCCGGCAGTTCACACCATGGAAGGACAGATGATTCTCACATTGGGAAGGAGTACAAACTGCACTTCAGATTTTTTTTTCCTCAGGTGTGATTGTGAGTTTGAAATGTTTGGCATATCTGTCTTTTTTGACTCCTTAACATTCCCTCAGGACACTGGTGACCAGCTTATTTCTGTTGTTATCTTGGGTTTTGTCTGCTTAGCTGATCTGTAAGCCACAGCACACAAACAGTTTTGATGGAGCTCAATGTTCATGTTGCAAACTTCAGTATCCTCAGCTATAAACTGACTAGATTAGAGATCCAACTATCCATTTGTTGTGCAGGAGGAGTTCAGGTTTAAGAATAATTTTGACTTGAGCAGAAATCTGTCTGTACTACTGCTGCTCCCATACATGTCACATTTGGATTAGCAATTGGGCGTTGTTCCTCAGCAGTGCCTGTTCTAAACACTGAAGTAAAATAACAATTTAAAGAAACGCGCTTGCAATGTAGATTAGATATGTCCTGAATTGTCTGGGGGTCCTCTCTACTGTAGTTTCCTGCTGGGTACTAACTCAGATACCTCAAAGCTTCTGAAAGCTGTGACAGTTGGACGCTGCAAACAGTACTTTAAGGTTGTTGTTATACCCCATAGGTATATTAGGGGTGTGCACATCTATATGTTGCATAGGTACGCGTGCCTGTAGTGGGCACGTTTGTTTGGGCACGTTTATTTGGGTACATTTGTTTGTGCACGTTTATTTGGGTACGTTTATTTGGGTACATTTGTTTGTGCACGTTGGTGACCTTGGCCCGGAGCGGGGGTTCCCCGCCCGCGGTGCCTGCGGGAGCCGCCAGGTGTCGCTGCGGCGCCGGGCTGGGGCCGTGTGAGGGGCGCGGTGCGCGGTCGGGGATTGCCGGGCGCGGAGAAGGAGGGCTCCGCAGGTAACCTCAGGGGGAACCCTGCCGCTTGCACTCACCAGCTGGGTCTCCTTTTGAGTGTCTGAAAACACCCTGAACACTGCTGCCGTTCCGAGGGGCCACTGCTGCTGGCTGTCCCAAGGGAGGGTGTGCCCAGCGACAGCGCGAGGGCCGCAGGCGCCGGCCCAAACACCGGGAGCTCCGTCCTGCCCTGAGGAAAAATCCTTTGGTGGGAGCGGGACTGAGCGCTACGACAGGCTGGCCAGGGGGCTGCGGAATCTCCTGTGCAAAAGCCGCCTGCATCCCATCCTGGCAGCCTGCTTGGGTGAGCCTGCTTTAGCATGGTTCCAAAGATCCCTTTCAACCCCATTCTGTCATTCTGTAAAAATAACAGGCAAAGCTTTTCTGGTTCAGAGTCCACTTCTTGAGAAGTCTTGCCTTAATCTCTCAAGACTTACATAGCTCAACTATGAAATGGCATTAGTAATGCATCGCTTTCTACTGAACAAGAACTTGCTTGTGGAGTGATATTCTGTTATTTCAATAATAAAGCTATTTAAATCTCTGGGTAAACACCACAAAGAAATAAAAAGCAAGGCAAAATTTGCTTCAGTACAGTAAATTAGAGAAATAGCTGATTTCTTTAATGAAAACAAGTGTTCAGAGACTAAGACGTTTTAATCTCTAAACATGTTTGAAGTATGTCTATCAAAAAACATGAGGAACACTTTATGTTTCTATCCTTTTTTTAGTTTTTAGGGTTTTTGTTTGTTTGTTTTATCTAAATGGGATGGACGAGGTAACTTTCACTTTTGAATTTTAAGCAGTTTCTAACTCAAAACAATTTCATTTTGAAAAACCACACTTTTCTGATTTGAGATTGGAACATGAATGGTATAATTTTTATATAACACATTCCAGAGAACTGTTGCTATCTGATTTACAGCAGGTCTTTCAGTATTGCTGGAGATGTAGCTGAAGCTTGATATTACAAGTGCATCCAGTTCCAGTTTTGTAATAATTAGTGTTTGCTTTTATCCCAGATTTTATGTCTTTGTTTCTTTTTGTTTATTGACTGTTGAAATGAACTAGAGTATTGTGAGGGCAGAAATAGATCAGCATTTAATGTGTACTGTACTTGCTGATGAAAACCTGCTAGTGGAGAGGATTGGCAAAAGACACTGAGACTTTAAAGAGAATAAATAAAATTAATGTCAAAATAGCACTGTTATTTGATATGTATTTTCTAGGATATTTTATTGTGTGGAACACTAAGGTAGAGATATCAGTATCTTCTTAGTGACTCAGGAGGAGGAGCAGTTCAAAGGGCAGAGTTTCTTTGTGCATGAGTATTACAGTCATAAATTTCAAATAAAGCAAAATGGGATCGGAGACAGCCCTAGATACTTAAGGCTCTATGGTTGAGTGTCCACAACTTTGCTGCTTTGCAAGCATATCCTACACCTTTCTGGATGTAATGGACTAGAGCCATTTGAGTTTGTTTCCTCTACCATGCTGAAAGTTTGTGACTGAAAAGCAGTGTAGTCTGCTTATTCCTTGTTTTAAACTCAAATTTTCCCAAAGTTCATGGAGAAACAATTAGGCTCCAGGATTTATTAATGAACTGAGCCTTGACTTCATGCTTGGACTGAGAGTGGCTTTTCTTTTGTGGTGTGACTAAATACCCATATGCTCAGCAACTATTTTCCAGGGCTCACTATTATGAGCTAGTGAGGAACTTCTTTAGAAAGATCAGAAACCTCTAGCCCTCCTTTCAGTTGGACCTGCAGGCCACAAAGCTATTAGCTTTATAATCAGACACTAGTCAAACTACATTTCTTCCTAATGATGTCCATGGTCTCATCATATTGACTACAATTCCCAAAAATTAACTCCTGTAATTCTTAGCTTAGTCAATGCATAGATTCCTAAAAATTGTCTTGACATTCAAAGGTGGAATATTGAAATATGCTGCATTCCTTCAGTTCTCAATGTGAATGTAGTAATTTGAATACAGGAGACCTAATTTGAAAATGTCAGTTATGTCAATTACCCCATCTGTAAAATTAGAAATATTAATTAGGTTAAGATTAGTATGTTTGAAAGAGACTTGTAATCCTTGAGTAATCTCTTGGAAATATAATTATTCTAAAACCTCTCATGCATTAAAAATCTCTTTATAGCTTTAGAAAAGTAGGTGTTACAGGCAAACATTTTTCTCCCTTCTTGCTAATGTGTTTATTTTTACTTTTGAATAAGAAAGAAATAAATAACAGAAATTTTGACTGTGTTTATGTGACTTATAAGTAATTGTATTGCATTACAAGTAATTTCTATTAGGACTGCTAAAAATCTTAGTTTAAGATGAAATTAGTGAGATAGGTTTTCTGGGACAGAAAGCATCATGTTACAAAGCACTGTGATGATTAGCACTGTGCCAGTGAAATCATGTGCTTTACTAATGGGTTTAATCATACAAGAACTCAATTATTTTGATGTTCTGAAGCAAATGTTGAACTCTGTGAATTCTTACGTGATGTGAATAGTGTCCTAGAAATGCATGGTATCGTTTGTACCTAAAACCAAACTGTGGTGAATGCTTTACTGGGTCAGATTTTATGAAAAGAAGCTCATTATGAGGAAAAATTTATTAGACCAGAAGCAAGTTCAGAGTACAGTTCTCTCTGATTTTTTTTTTCCCTAGGTCTGGGGATACATGGTGTCTGATGACTGATAACTTTCTAATTCTGAGATAGCACAGTCTTTCTTTAAATCTTCCAGATGTCTTCCTCTAACCTTCTACTATTTGATGTACCTTTTAGCTCATCTATTCTCCAGTGCCAAATTACAGCAAATGTTTTTTTTTTGTTTCAGCATCTAGGATTTGAACAATGTTTAAACCTTGTTTTGTATTTCATACCTGTAGTTTTGTATGTCTTCCAGAAATCAGAGAAGTATGATATTATGAAGTAGTATATCCAGTTTTATTAGGGAACATTGTGCCTAACACTGACTTTTAATATATGTAGAATTGTACTATCCTGAAGAATCACAGTCTTCATGGAAAATGGTTGTATTTCCATTGAGATTCATTGTGGGGAAAAATGCATTTATTTTCCATCAGTTTCCTAAAATCCCAGAGCATAACCCTGGATGGTTTTATTTTTTGAAACATAAGTACTTCAACAGCTGCGGCTTATTATGAATAAGCAGAGTATGCATGTGAACTACAGTGAATGTATATAAAATTACCTGCCTGATGTGTGATATCACCATGCCATAACTCTGGGAGCTGTATGAGGTCTGTAATCAAGTTACATTTAGAAGAGTAGCTGTATGATTCTCTTGCACTTACACCTGCCTTCTGAAAAGATAAATCTCAGATTTACAGAAGAAGTGTTTTATGTGTATTCTGGTTAAGCTTTTATGAGATGCTATATCAGCAAACAAGAAATTGAATTTCAAAGGGTAGAGGAAAGGGACAGAGCACATATAACAAATAGGACTAATTCTACCTGTCTTGTCTCTCAGACTGTCTACTAAATTCTCTTTTTCTCTGTGTGCTTTAAAGCAGAGCTGCAGAAATAAGTAAAAAAAATGACTAACCTTACAATAAAATCCTATGGTGACATGTTCTTCACATCCGTTGTGAAGTGTCAAGAGAGAGCAGGGTTTTTATGCTACGTTTTGGGACAAATAACCCCAACCATGTAGATGTTGAGATGGACCTTTCAGAAGTTTTGGTTCTGTATAAAGGAATTCAGCATATGCAGCTAATCTGGAGCAATAGAAGTGCCAGCTGACTTGCCTGAGTAGTCACAGTGCTGTCATTGTGAGTGCTGAATCCTGAACTTACCAGGACTTGCACTGGTATAGACTAGGAGGAAATACTTGTCTGGATAAGTAGAAACAGCAAACATCTATAAAATAGCTTGGTCTTTGTGGGCAGTTTGAATAGTAAAAGAGCTACATTTGGAGACTAAATTGTTTATTGTGAGTTGCTCTCCCAGCTTCTCCAGTAAATGGTCTCATACATCAGTGTTCAGTGCTTCTCAAATAAAACAAACCAGTCTGGCACTGTGCCACTGCCTCAGTTTCATTCACAGGCCATTATGTCCACTACCAGCATGCATCTTTCTCTCCACAGAAAATATACAAATGGGCAGTGCTCGACATTCTTTTGCTTTCCTTTTCCTTCTCTTAGTTTGTGTCAAGCTTCCCATGCACTAGAGAGATCATATTTTTTTCTTTTTAGTATAATTGAAAATGTCTTTTGCCTTTCTGGAAGAGTTGCATTAAGAAAATCACTTTTTCTACTGTCTCTTTTTTTTTTTCCCTTTAATAATCCTGGTCAAGGCAGTAGTTTATTTTGTTTTTGCTTTTTATCTGAATAGACAATTTAACAGGCTAATCGTGAGACTGTGGGTAGAAATGTTTAAAGTAGTGTCTAATTTCCAAAAGCGTGACATTGCTGAGGCCGCCTGAAGCAATCACTCTGCACTACCATTGTCAAACCATGGAGTTATTACAGTTTTTCTGAGATAAAAAGCGAACAGTCAGAAGACAAGACTGTTCACAGATTGTGATCATATCATAGATCTAATATCTAAGCAAAGATTGTGATCATATCATGGATCCAATAGCCCTGTAGTGCTCATGGGCTGCAGGGCAGTAAGGATTTATGTAATAGCAATGGCTGCATGGACACTTACACTCCTTAGTTTGAACAGGTGATGGCAATCATGTAGAACTTGTATTAATTCTTCACATAATATGCTTAGTCTAGTCATCAGCAGATGTCTGAGTGGTTTGGGCAGATAGGTTGGGCTCATACTAGATTGAAATAGTCCAGTTATGTGTAATACTCTTGTCTGTGTATTGGCTTGAATGGAAAACATGAAGCATGCTTTATTTCATTGGCACTTCAGGGCATATAGTTGAGGAGGAATGTGCTTGTAAGTGCTTTGCAAGGTAGAGGCAAATGAATAATGTTTCTAAGGATTAGGCAGTGATTGCCAAAAATCTCTCTGTTAATTTAAATCTTTTCATATATGCTTCTTATGCTGTCTTTCAAAATGTCTTTCACACTAGTGAAAGTCTCAGAAATTAGGTGGTTAACTTCTCAGAGAAAGATACAGGAAAATTCGTTAAGGTTACATGGACTCTAATTTGTCAGGAGAATTAGACACTTTTTCCTAATCTGTTCAGAATTTGTGATCTGTGGAGTACTGAATCCCAAGTGGATGGTGAAATGTATTAGGCTAGGGAATAGCCTCCCAAAGACGGGAGGAGAAATTTGTCCATTGGACTATTTACAACTGCATAGTGGAAACACTGGGGAGCTCAGCTTATTATTGTTCTTAAAAGATGGATTAATCTATGATCTAGACACAAGGAATCTGGGCCTAGGGGATGACAGAAGGGGTGAAGGGGAAATAATACAGATTTTCTTTAAGTTGATTGAAAAGATACTATTTATTTTGTTGAGTCACTTACAAAAGCCTTCCCATTCTTCTTTTTAAGGCAGACCCGTGTTCACTGAAGAGTGGACTTAATTGAGGCAATCGAATTTCATTTTTAGTCAGGGTGTTTGGCCCCATTGATAAGGGAATCAATAAAGCAGTCTCTTATGTGAATTGTTTGCATGGTTATCAGAAAATTACCTGTTAGAAGCCTGGCATGTTCCTATCACCAGCTAGGGAACAAGAATGCTCTACCACTGGTTGGGGGGAAGAGAATGCTCAATGTGGAACATCAGCTTCCAAGTTTGAGACACCTAAAGGGTAATTCTTCTGGCTTCTCTTGGGTCTTATTCTGTAAAGTATTTTCATGAGGGATCATGAAGTGTGCTATTCTTCCCTTCTAATTTGTAAGTGAGGATGTGGAAGTTTTAGGGTGATATAGGTGTTGAGCTCAACTAAAACAGATCATGATACGTGGTGAAAGTGTCCAGCCTTTATAACAAGAACTAAAGTAAAAAAAAAATAGAAATTAAGTCAGTTTTGGGTATTCTTCTGCCTTTGAGCTCACTGACCAGGTGCTAATCGCCTTTGATGCTTTGACTTCCTAGTTTTGTCCTGTGATTTGGTATAGGGCATCGATATTGTGCAACAGCATTTTCTTCTCCCATCTAGCTATTACTCCACTGTCTGGTGTGTCCTCTACCAAGGCAAAAAGGAATAATTTCTATCAGGATTATTTTGTCCATCATGTTGATGGATGTGCCAAACACTGGGTGGGGAGGGAATTGTCAAATGTACAAACCCAAAGTGGGAATTAACTGTCCATAAAACAATTCAGGCAGAGTTTGTAAACAGCCCACAGGATTGGATAATGTTCAACATTTGAATAATTCGGTAAATCCTTACAATGCCAACATGCAAGAATAATTTACAGTGGATTTCCAAATAGCTACTTGTTCTCTTGCTTTTTTTTATAAGCTGTGGGAATCTTCCTCTTTACCTGCTAGCATGGCAGGCCTGCACAAATTACAGGTGTATTCACCCTTGGCTGCTTTGGAGTAATGCCACAAGGGGGAAGAGTGCTTGCCTTTGAAGATTGATTCCTCTCTCTGATTCCTTGGTCCAAAAAAACAAAGCAGCATAACTGCTTTAGTAAGATTTATGTCTTCCTGTGGCACCTGGTAGTCAGTTTGCAGTCAATCTATCTGCTAGGTGCAGACTTAATTTGAGAGAGTAGTAAAATCTTATTTTCTAGTTGTGAATACGAAAAGCTACACAACTTCTCTAAAGGGACTTAACTTTCAGTTAAGGTGAATAATTCTCTATCAAGTAGAGAGAGAGAATTGTCTGATAAAAAGCAGTCAGCCAGTCCCCCAAAAGATTTTTATGGCAGAATGTATGGAAGACATCTGCTAAACGGGACAGTGCCAGCCCCCGGGCCATATGCTTCATGTCCCTGGCATATGCGCAACTAAGCACAACAGCCCCGAACATATTGGGAGAGCTATGGATGCCTCTCCGCCATCTCCTCCCACTCCTCCGAGAAACAGAATGGAATAAACTTTTGCTGCATAAAAAACTGTATTAGAAATTCACCAGCCTTTAGGCAATGATCTAATCAAGAGAAGGAGTCAGAACATCTCTGTGGCTGTTCAGCTCAGACGGTCACTTTTTAACTACAGCTCAGAATCGGCCTTTGTTTTCTGTTTGTGTTGGGAAAGATTAGGGCTGCAGAGTTTTCTGTCTCTCAACTCCCTGTAAAGTGCTTAAAAACCATGATGTGGAATGTGTGGCAGGGGTGTTGGTATCCAAGGTGAAGTATTTTCTGGTTCTCTTAAAAGTGATTTATTTCAGCTGTGTTTCTCATAGGTGACAGTTCTATTTTTGTATTGTACAACAATTAAGAGTCTTCCAGGTTTATGCATTTCCTTGTATCTTGTAAAAATCGTAAAAAGTAATTGCCAACATTCAGTCAAGTGAAAAGCATTGGAGTAGCAGTTATCTAATTTTGTTTGCAGTTTCATCTGATTTTTTCAATGAAGTATGTTTTCTTCCATGTACATTGTTACTTAGACAACCTTATTGTACTGTTTTTTTCCCCAGTTCTTTCAGTGTAAAGCTGATATAAGGACATTTTTGTCTAATTTGATGTGTACTTTGTCCCTATGTTAAAGCAAGCCATGGGGGTAAAGTGAATACCAAAACAGTAGTAGGATGGCATTTTTAAGGTATATTATGAAAGTATATTATGAATAAGATATATTATGAATCAGCCTCCAGTTGATAGGTGTAAATTGGGTCAAGTTATCTGTTGCTAAACTGAAAGTAAAAATATAAATAGTGGTGCAGAACAGCTAGAAATATTCAGCAGCTGTTTCTGCTCTGTTTTTCAACCCTCCTATGATAGATAGTATACATTTATTCATTATAGACGAAGTGCAGTATGGGGAGCACTGGGTAAAAGTAAGTATGTTATGACCAGCAGTTCTAAAATTCTACTAGCTAAATAAATCAAGCATTTGCGTTCTGAGCCATGAGTTAAATTTTAAAGAGCGTTGGAGAGAAGAGAAGCTCTGTAGCAATGCAGGAGTGCCATAATAATACCAATACTTAGGAGAATTATAAGGAGCTATCCACCACTCAGAATAGCGGCTTTCACAGAAGTCTTGGCAGCAGAACAGAACAGTTTGGATGCCATCTACAAAAGGTTAGAGACGAAGAGCATATTATTGTCAGTCAAGTTGGTTTTATGGAAACGTGTTCTGTCAAACAAAACTGTCATCACTTGACAAGATCATAGATCTGGCTGATAAAGAGAGCATAATGAATATAGAGTACTTGAATTTCTCAAAGGCATTTGTCTTATCACTCTAACATCTTGATGGGGGAAACCAATGAAACTTGGCTCCAAGAGGTTATATATTAGATGGATTAAAATCTGGCTTCATGGCTGATCCAAAAAGTAGCTATCGGGAAGAAAACAGGGTGTCTGTTTTCTGACAAGGTACCTCAGGAATCCCATTTGCCTTGTATTATTCAGCATTTTAGCAGTGTTCTGAAATGTAATTTAAATTATTTAATAGAAAAAAATACTGTAATTATAATACTGCATTATTACAGTGTAATCTAAATTATTAAAGTCATCACATTCTTCACAGATAAATAAAACATAGTGTGTGTAGGAGTAGAGAATACTGGCCATTCCTACTTGAAGAAACTCCTGAAAGGGAGTAACTTAGAGCAGTAATTATGAAAGTGAGTACCTATCACGCTACAGGTTTTTACTGAAGTGAGGTTCAAAACCTTTCTGCTATGAACACTGAACTCTTCTGAAAATTGGAATACCAGGTAAACAAACAGATGTAGTTTTACCTCTGCATGAAATACTGGTGAGAGTGCTACATTCTTATGTCCTCTTTAGAACTTCCTATCCAAAATCAACATAGCAACATTGATGAAACTTCAGAGAAGGGCATAAAAATGATCCTTAGCTGGAGATGGATTTAAATACATAGATTTATTTCTCTTCTTTCTCTGGAGTCTCAAAGTTGACTTAATATATACGAATAACTGCAGATGAGAATGTGATGCCATAGTAGGGAAAATTTTCAGTATTCATTTCAGTAACACAATGAAATAGATGAGTTTACTCTAAACAAGATGCAGTATTTAAGTGAAGGTTGTTTCAAGCAGTTCACTGGGGAATGTGGTGGACTTGCCCTCACTTCCGATGTTTTAACATTTTAATTTTTTCTTGTTAAAAAGCATACTTAAATAAAATTTCCAGAAATATGTATTAAAATTGAAAGAAATCATGCTAGATGAAGTCTGCAGGCATTAAAATCTGTGAAGATCTGTGGTTTGCTGGGGCATGCTGGTTTGACTGAGTTTGTCAAGACTTTGTCTAATGAACATCGTAAATATCTCTAAGGAAGAGTGTGAGGTAAAATGTAAAGCCATGATTTGGAGAGAGGAAGATAAAACTGAAATAACAAGTAGAGAAGTATTACTGAGGTAGGAGGAAAACACTAAACCCTCAAACTGGAGAAAAAGCTAAGAAGAAAAGCCATGTTAGACAATGAACTGCTCCAAACAGACACCCCAGTCTTAGCATGTACATATGCCTGTTAGTTATACCTTAATAGTTTCACCCAGTACTTTTCATTATGGGGAAGAATAAAATGCTTCATTTGGGAGCAAGACCTCACTATGATTGCCACATATGATGTATTGGTCATTTCAGTAGCTTCCCTTCGAATTTGGTTAGTGTAGGCTAAAAGGAGTTCTTTCAATTTTGCAGCAGATCATAAAAATTCAGGACTCTGAATTTTAGCCCACTTCATTTCTGGACTACAGAATAAATATTTTGGAGATTTATGAATTTCTGAGTGCTCTTTTTACAGTATCTGACAGTGAGCTTGATTCAAAGATTTTCCACTTTTTTAGTCACAGCAAGAGCTGTATTTATTATCAATTCTCTCTTCTACTACTGAAATGAGAAGGATATCAGTTGTTAAAAATTGAGCAAAAATTTTGCAATTGAAGGCAACTCCCGGATACCAACCACAGGGGTTTTTTGGTTTTGTTTTATTTTGTTTTGTTTTTTTGTTTGTTCCCCCTCCCCCCCCCAAGAATCTTTGTAAGTTCTTGGGGCCAAAACCTAAATAAGAGAAAAAAATTATTTGTCTTGGGAACTGCACCACCTAATTAAAACTATGCTTACCCTGCAGAGCAAATCATACCAGTGACTACAAAAAAGCTTGAGATGCAAGTATGTTTACTGGCATATACAGAAGTGTCCAATGCACACAATTTTTAAGTGATGTGAAAAATAATGTTTTATACCAGTGGGGGTGAAGGGTGCAACCAGACACAAGAAAGGTTTGTCAATTTTTATACTTAATTTACCCTCGAGTCCTTCCAGTTACTATTTTTTCCTAACAAGTCTTCGTAACAATGAAGTTGAGAGACAAGCTGAAAATCATATTCATATGCATGAAAGGCTTTTGAAGCAGAGAATTTTTTTCAGAGTTAAACCATGAAGACTGTAACAGAAAAAGAAGAGCACATTTTTCCTCCACTGAGCTCCCATTGCTATGCTAAGGTTCTTGGTGCATTTGTAGCCAGCTACATGCCAGCACCAGCTGTTCCGAAGGGAACCTGGTGTGCCAGACTTCTCTCTAACTTGAACATGTGGAACATCTTCATGTTTCAGCAAAGGCGTGTGTGATAGGCAAAACAGTGTGTCTCAGGGAAAAGCCAAGGATGTGGCTGGTGTGCTTCAGTCAATCAGCTAAAATATTTTTTGATAAGTGGAAAGCAGTGCCAAAATCAGCGTCTTGGAAAAAACCGCAGTTGCTGACAAAAGCATCTGCTCAAGATCTTCTGTGAGCCTTTACTTGGGAGTTGTCCAGGTGTATGGCCTGACTGCTGTACTAGGGGCTCTTGCAGCCATTTCCTGCTCCAGTTAGTTTTTGGCTTGGTTTGTGTCTGCCCACAAGATCACAGAATCTTGGAAAAATTGTTTGAGAGAGGTCCCTGAGCATATTCTCACCCAACATCCCTCTGAGAGTAGGATTGTTTTTACTGATAAGACCATGTCCGCTGTGGTTTTGTCCAGAAGCAGCTTGGAGATTCCACCATCTTTCTGGATTATCTCTTCCAATGCCACATTACCCTCCTGGTGAAGACAATTTTCTTCATGTTCAGCATGGTCTTCTCACGCTACTTAAAGCTGTGGCTTTTGTTCCTTGCCAAGTTTCTGAAGTTAATAAAATGTGCTAATTGGTGTGTTTTCTGCAGCAAAATTTCCTTCCAGTGCAATATGAGGGTTTCACCTTTTAAGATGACTCTTTATGAGCATTAATGAGTAGTTTAAGTCTCTGTGATCCATTCCTTGTGCTGGCAAGACTTCTGAGAATGTGACAGTAGGGCCACTTTTCATTGTTAAACAATTCTGTAATATCTGTGGGAATCAATTTGACAGGAGATTATGACTAAAAGAAATGGCTGTAATACTCTTGCCATAATCAGAGCTCTTGCACTTCCACTGTAAATTTAGCTCACTTTGCATTAGATATTCACTGAACTGGTTAAGATAACTTTAGACACTTAATCACTGTAGTGTTATTAAATAGTTGCATATTAATGTGTTCAGATGACTTGTAAGCCTCATGTAATCAGAGGCCATTTAAGCCATCACAGCATGTTAAAAGGAAAAGACAATTCTGTCTTGCTGGCTTTAGCTATTTTATATTAAAGTAAATGAAGGATATTTTAGTCATGGTGGGGTATTACTACGTTATCAGCTCTGGGACTGATGCCCTGGTTTTTGGCCACAATACCACAATATGAAATGAGCCCAAGTATGTTCCTGATGTGTTTATTTGCCTTGTTTGTTTGTGTGGTTTTTTGTTTAGTTATTTTTTAAATCTGTTTGTGGTGGGGGTTGTTTAGCTGTAAAATCTAGTTATGTCCAAGATGACAGGAGTTTCAAAGAGACAGCTTATGTAGGATTTCCAATCTAGTGTTTCTGGTCTGGTGAGAACATAGGATAATTTTAAAAGAAAAACAGGATTAAATTTGTATTTTAATTCTGTTTACCTCCAGTTATATTTTTAAATTTATTTTATGATACTTTCTGAGTGTAACACTTGATCTGTACTTGAGAAATACCACACGCTTGGTGGCTTTCAGTGATGAGAGTGAATGATGGGTGATGGAAAAGCTGAGGAGAAGGAGTTAGAAGTGTTTGTATGTGCCACATTACAAGAGGTCCATGTGTTGCTTTGGGATAGGACTAACAGTATTCCATCTTGCTTTGTACAGCAGAAGCTTTGACTTACTGCGCATGTTAATAAAAAGGGAAGGACGGGAAATGCTCAGTCTCCTTCTTCAGTGCTGCTAATTAATGAGCAGAATTGCTATAGGAAAGATACTTATCTTTGGGTTGCACAGTCTTGTCAAATCACATTAATTTCCTTCAGAAATCTATTGTATTGCTACAGTTTTGTCCATCAAACTGCACCTTTGTCTTTAATACTGTGCTAAGACAAATCAGACTAATATGACATTATCAGTCAGATGTATGGTCCATATGTCAGCCCGTGCTTGCATACATGCAACGTGGAACAGAACTAGCAGGCTGCTTCATGCTCCCAATAAATCCAAGTCCAGGGCAAGCAGTGCCTGTGCATTTTTCAAGCCTTTTTAAGAGCTGCTCTTAAGAGCATTCCCATACAGTGTTTGGGCTTCTCCTTTTCAGTCTCTGATGAGCTGCCTGCCCTGCTTGTTTCAGAGCAGTGCTGGCAGGGGTTAGGGCATGAAGTGCTGTCTAATTTTTCCTTTTGACTTGCAAGAAGTCTTGACCATTTCATTTTGTTAAATATTCAATGGCACTTTTCCAGGGAGTGGTTTGTAGCCCTGGTGTTTTCTCCAAATGTCTTGTGAAACTTCCCTTGTGATTTCAAATTAATATAGCTTTTTTATTTTCCTTACATAATGAAATGTAATTTAATGCTGTCTTTTTCTGTTGTGCTCAGAGATGGCTGGATTTCAATATTAAGTGAACTGCACACTGCTGCTTATATAAATTATGAAGCATGCTGAGATCTCTAGAGAAGGAGAATCATTAAAAAGAAGGACTATTGTTGCTATTACTGTTGTTACTAGAAATAATTATTACCTATTTATTTTTGGAAATTCTATACAGCATTTTTTCTATAGGAGCTCTCCTTGTCTTGAGGCTTTTCTTGTGGTCTTTGAGCTTTAATTTGCAGCCTTAGGAAACCTTTTACATACAGGCTGAGACAGATTTTGTTACCAAAGAAAGCCCTCCTGCTGATGGAGCTCTGTGTTTAATTCTTGGCAGAGTTGGGGAAGCACTTGCCTTGGTTTGCCTGCTGTTGATCTTTTTCATGTAGCCTTATGTGAGATCTTGATAATTCTGAATTGCAGCTCAAAGGAAAGAGGACCACAGTGTATTTCAAGAATACTGCAAAGAAATTTTAATTATTCTATTTGATTTGAAAACTTGGCTTGATAAGCTTTTTTAGACATCTATAAATGATGTCTTTAACATTTACTTTTAACATTAGGACAAAAATGGTGATAATGTAGCTGGGCATTCAGTGAGGTCAGTGTGGTGCACATCTACACTTTTAAAAATGCATTTTGAAAGAAATGAAGGAAACATACCAACAAAATTAGCACTGAATTATCTCTGGGGGTTTTTTCTTGGTTTTATGTGTTAAAGTTTTTAATTACTTATTGAGTATACCTTATTGTGATACTGCTTGCCTGTTTGTAACTGGAAGTGAATACAGCAGCAACCTAGTTTTGTTGTGGTGTTTTGACAGTTTGGAACTAGTGAGGCTTTCCTGATATAAGTGGATTTATGTTAACATACAGATACAAGGGTTTGCTCACTACTTCTGTTTGTTTGAGTTTGGTGGGTCCTCCTGTGCCCTATGCATTCTAATCTTGCAAACAATTATGTAAATCAAGCCAGTCTGTGTCAAACACTGGACATCTAAATGTGGATATTTATCTTAGACCAGTTTCCCCCAGTGGTAGCAATGGTTTCTTTCAGGAAGCAGCTAAGGACAATGTCGCTTGAGCTGTAGCTATAAATTGTATTTTGAATTCTTGTATTTCTGTTTCTGGATTATATGAGGTGATTAGCCTTCTAATTTAGGCACCCAAAATCAGATGACATGCAACCTGTTTGCTTTTGGCATTTCTCCCCATACACTGCAGTATCTGGATACATATCAGATGTTAATGATCCCATGTGCTGCAGCCCAGAGATGATTTGCCTTTATGACAGAAATGTGCTTTTACCAAGCAACAACTTGGGACTCAGGGAGTGTCCCTTCTCTTAAAGGGACTCAGGAGTGTCCTTTTAAGATATCACAGCATTGTTTGACAACATCAGTTGTAGTCTTCTGGCGCAGTCACCAAGCAGGTTCTTGTGACATGATACAACCGCACTATCAGATGCTCTTTTGCAACAGTCTCATGATAGGAGAAAGGAGTTGTGCAGCCACTGGCCAATACTGATGTAGTTTGACACTAACTGATGAGGCTTTTTATATTGTGAGGCTTGCTTGTAATGTTACACTGCTTTGAATCCTAATTTATCCATTTTGCTTGCCTTGTGCAACAAGGCTATTATTCCCAAATGAAGTCTGTGTAACAAGGAGTAAGAATGAAATACAGTACCTGTTATTTATACCTTCCTTTCATTTGAAGTAACCTAATTTCTGCAGAGAAGGGTTTAATAGACTGCTATAATAGCTCTGAGTTTGTGACATGACAACACAAGAATAAAATACAACTACAGCAAGCTCCCTCAAAATTAATTTGGTTCCATTTCCAAAGCACTTCTGAAGCCCAAGTGGGTGGGGGAGGAAGCTGGTATGTACAAACATGATAGGTTTGTGATAGGGAACAGCTCATAATGTCCAAAGGATGCATCCTGAATCAGGTGGTGGGAAGAGAAGTGCTTTCTGCTCTGTATGCATTATTAAGGATAATAACCATCTGGTGGGTGGAAAGCTGGAGGAAACTTTACTTAGCGACTCTTTGCCTTTAGTACCTTCTCTTTATAACAAATCTTAAAGTTGAAATATTTGAAGTTAAATGAGTAGCATAAAATAGCTGGAAATTGTTTCAACTTCATTGTAAGTGCTCAGTTAATTTCACAGTAGAATTACAGATTCCAGTGTTTTTATCACTAGCATACATTCCTATATTAAACATGGGGAACAGAAGACTTTACCTTGCTATTATCTTTGGTCCCTGACTGAAGGCTCTCAGAGTATGAAGTTTGTCCAGAGGTCTAAGGGAGGATGCCCTGCTCAAAGGATCAGACACCAGAGACTGCAAATAGCTTAGGGACAGGGGCACTGAAATCCAGAGAACCTGGAGGTTCATCCATGTGTTAGTTCATTAATTTTGGTGCAGAGACAGAAGCGGCTTTCATTTACTGGTACAGGCTGGGGGCTGATCTGCTGGAAGGAAGCTCTGCAGAGAAGGAGCGGAGGTGCTGGTGGACAACAAGTTGTCCATGAGCCAGCAGTATGCCCTGGGGGCCAGGAAGGTCAGTGGTGTCCTGGGGTGCATTAGGAAGAGCATTGGACCAGCAGGTCGAGGGAGGTGATCCTTCATCTCTACTCAGCCCTGGTGAGGCCACAGCTGGAGTGCTGTGGGGGCTCCTCAGTCCAAGAGAGACCTGGAGCTCCTGGAGCAGGTCCAGTGGAGAGCAACAAAAATGATTAAGGGACTGGAGCATCTCTCTCTCATGAGGAAAGGCTGAGGGAGCTGGGCCTGTTCAGCCTTGAGAAGAGACAGCTGGGAGGGGACCTTGTCAATGTCTGTCAGTATCTGACAGGAGGGTGCCAAGAGGAAGGATCCAGGCTCTGCTCAGTGGTGCCAGCAATAGAACAAGAGTCAGCAGCCAGAAACTGATGCACTGGAAGTTCCACCTGAGCACGAGTAAGAGCTTTACTGTGCGTGTGACCGAGCTCTGGAACAGATTTCGCTCTGGAGTCTCCCTCACTGGAGATACTCAAGAACTGTCTGAATGCAATTCTGTGCAATGTGCTCTAGGATGACCCTGCTTGAGCAGGGAGGTTGGACCAGATGACCCAACTGTGGTCTCTTCCAACCTTACCCCTTCTGTGATTCTGTGAATTCTATTCAGTCAGAAATTCTTGGAAGAAGAGGTGTTATTTCCAAGATTATTTCTCTGTCCTTTAGATCCAGGTCTGGATTTTGGATTGTCTGCTCTCTAAACACAAAGTTTATTGGATTTGAGTCATTAAACATAGAACCTTGCTGAGAAATTCAGAAGTGGGCTGATTTGGTACAAGTCTGAATAGTAATACAAGGTCTGGATCTTGGTTAACACCTGGAGTTTTAAATCTGGCCAGTTTCTGTTTCCAAATCCATGAAGTTCCCAAGCAATGGACTATCACTGCTGTTTTGAGGTTTGTTCCATTGTCATGATTTCATTTCCATTAAGTAATGATGTCCGCCCTTTCCAAACTTCCCAAGCATTTGCAGTTAAGAGGCAAGGCTCTTCCTCGCGTTTTTCTGGCACTGTGACTGGAAATACTTAAACATCCATCCCAGTGGAACTGCAGGGTAAAGTTTTCTGTTGATTTATCTGCCTACCTTCCTTTCTGTGGGGGACTTTTTTATATAAGCTATAATGGAACAAATATGATTATGAAGAAAAGTAAATTTACTGATATTTTTTCTTCTTTTGGGACCAGCAATCTCCTACAGGAGGAGATACATTTGACTTCACAAACTTATTCTTTTGTCTGTCTCCCTCTAGTTTCTGAAGTACAGTTTCATCATATTTTGGTCTTTTCTGTTCCAGTGGTGCATCTGCTTACATTTTTCCTTCCAGTGCTTTTGTGATTCCTTCTGAAGTGTCTGTTGATGTGACATTTGCTCAGTTTCACCATTCTAGATGTAGGCATTTTAGCTGCTTCTGGTTAAAGTCACAGGCAAGCAGCAAAAGATACTAACAACAACAGCACTGTTATCTTGTCATCACTGGTCTGTTTCTACACCTCCCTCTTGCTCATGCAGTTCTTACTGGGCTTTTTCTCAGCTTATCCATTGTTGTCTGGTCAAGCAGATAGACTGTGTGATGTTTCTGAGGAGTTAATTGCCTTTTTCTGAAAATTCCCCATTTCCCTTACCTACTGTAGTGTGAATTTTTGCCTGTCAGCCTGCTAAATGAACAGGTGCCCTCCTGGGAGAGTCTGTGGATTTCAGCGACCACAGAACCACATTTTTGGGGTGGAAAAAAAAAAAAGAAAAAAAGAAAAAAAATTATCTTTGAGATACCTAGAACCAAACTCACACCGAATTAACCTAGACTCTAAACTGATACAATTTATGGAACTAATAATGATAGGGACAAATCCTGACTATACATATCAGTTCACTGACAAATTTAATAGAAATTAGCCAAGTTAGGTTGGGGCCCACCATTTGAAGTGCTTGATACTCTGTCAAAGCAAGGATGTTATTCAAAATCTGTGGCATATCCTTGGTTTTCTGTGTAGTTTTCTTTCACAGATTCACAGAATCACAAGGCTGAAGAGACCTTCAAGATCATCGAGTCCAACCCAGCCTTAACACCTCAACTAAACCATGGCACTTTGTATTATCTTAGGTACTGAGCCTGAGAAGGTCATCCCTTTGTTGTCCAAATAGAATGGAGATGCACACCCCCTGGTCTGTCACTTGTTAGTTTTCTAGAGTCATAAAAAATGATTCAGGATAAGAACTCACAGTAACTCAGTGTTCTTGTACTCAAAACAGGGTGATGAAGAGCGAATCAGTCTTTGAAATCTGTGGTCAAGCAGTCAAGCATTGCCCATAACCTACCCAGAGAACCATGTTTGTCTGGTTTTTACCATGGCAGTGGATCCTGAGATACTTGGATCTCAACTTTGACATGACCCAGAGAGGAAGAATGCTTTGATTACTGTTGGCAACTCTCTATGTGTAAACTGAATCACACCCTTTTGCAATAGCAAATTTGTATTTATGAAAGCACTGACCTCTTAAACTCTACCGTGCCATCCTAGGACATAGGCAGGGATTTGCTATCGAGTTAGTGCTTGCTGCTGAGAATGGCAGCCCTCAGCTGCACTTCTCTCAGTTTGTGTTTTCACACACTGTCTACAATCTGCTGTCAAATGCAAACATGTTACTTTGTGCCTGAGAGTTAATGGAAGGCACACTCAGTGACATACAAAACACATTTAGACTCATAAAACATAAATAATACCATTTGGCGGTGATGTGCTGTATTAATGGATAGATCAGTCATATTTCCATGCCATTATCTCAAGTCCCTGCCTGAAACTCATTGGCTAAAGGCAACTGATGGGATACATTTTGTCTTAAAACGCCCTCAAAACGACGGAAGACTTGCTTGTTATCTTTCAAAGTGGGCGCTCACTGAAGTGAGAGGACATCTTTGTCTGCCCAGGAATATCCCTTCTGCTTCCTCTTCAGAGCCAGAGAACTGTTTGCAACGTCTGTATTAGGGTTGGACACTGCAGAGAAAAGAATTCAGCACCACTTCCACTTGACCTTTGACTCTTCTAAAGAGGGACAGATGGTCCTTTCTGGACCCTACTGGACCAACCCTATCAAGGAAATATGGGGTAAATAGAACCCTTTTACAGGTTGTAAGTTAGAATGGGCACTGCATTCCCAAGTTGATTAAAGCCAGTGGCACAAGGTAAGGCACTAATTTGTTTAGTTGACTAAAACAGGCCATAGTTTTCCCTTTAGTTAAGTGCATTTGACTGTAAAACTAGACCAACCCGAAGAAGTGATACATCCATAAAGTTACATCTGTCCTTTGAGCACTGTGCACTTCTGAGTAATTTTAATAATAGTTCCCAGTTAGTGACTTATTTGCTGAATATAAAATTCTCTTTCCCCTAGAAGATGTTTCTGTTCATGTGGGCCTTCAGATAACTAATATTACAATGTCAGTATCTATTCATGTCGCTTGATTTGTGGTCTGGTCACATTCTTTGCTGCCTGTGGCATCTGTCTTACTGATACTCAGCCCGTCTCCTGGTCTTGTTGCTTTATTATGTAGAAACTATACGGCAGTTATCCGTGTATCTGCATGTTATTTTGGAATTAGATCCTAAAATACAACTAGTGGAATTGGGAATTCAGAATTCTCTTACTGACTCACTGCAGTGCCTGTGTTCATATACGTTCATGACTGTCCTTCCTATGCGTTTTTCCCACCAGATGGCAGTACAACAACACTTATAGAAATAGGGAGTGCAGGAACGCTTGAAGACTTGGCCCTCAGCAGTGGTGAAAATGCATCATTTATGGTAACTGCTTACTTAAACTACCATGTGCCTTGTTTAAACTGACTACATCTGTGTAAGTTCTCCTTACAAGGCCCCAGCTGTGAGATTTTAGTAATCTGTATGTCCTGCTTAATTTGGTCTTCCAGAAACTAACATTTTAGCTCCCTGTTTGTAGTAATATTACCTTTATACAACAGGTGAGAATTTTTAACAATTAAGATGATTCCCCAGTGTTCTCTAATTTGTAAAAGCAGTGCATGTAAAACAGCACTCATAGTTCAGGAAAAGCTGGAACCTGATCTCCAAGAACAAAGAGAAAATGGAAAATGTAGTAATTAAGAGACTAGACCCATATGAATGACCACAGTGGCTCACTTCTGGCTCTGTCTGGCAAGCCTTCATGGTACATACCCAGTTGTCAACTCAGTGCAGTAGGATCTGAGACACCTTGAAAACAGTCTTGTTCTGTTTCTGATGCTTTGATCTTTTGTGCTTAATTAATGTTGACAAGTGCTGGAGAATATCTGAGTGCACTGACCTCTTTTTCCCATTTAATTTTCTCATTTTAGTTTGAAACTGGCTCTATATAGGATATAAATAGTGAGGCTATTTACATACTGTGTTCTGCTCCAGAGGGATCACCCGGCAATTTTCAATTTCATACGCTTGGCATTACTAAAAAAAAAGCTACTTCTGGCATAGATGTGGGGCTGCTTTGGCCGTGGTTATAAACAGAAATGTGGACTCTGTGAAAAAGTGCCGGGGGATTTTTTTATGTTTCAAGAAAGAAGACAAAACCTTTCTTCTAAAGCTTTTTTTTTTTTTTTCCCAGAAATGGTTCTTACTGCAAAGCATGTTGTATAGTACTGCCTACAGCTGCCTTAGAAGGATGAAAGGTTGGGCCAGCCCTGGGAGCATTTGACACTGGGTCTAGGAGTCTAATTATGCCAAGCCTAATGATGAGACTCTTAAATCATCCCTTCTAGCATTTTAATTAAAGCAATCAGGCATAAGACTGGCAGCAGAACCACTTAACTAAGGCTGAAAATTAAAGGAAAAAAGATGGTGCTGAGCATGGGTAAACCAACCTTAATTTGCTTGGACTCTTGGGATTGAAGGAGGTGGGTTGAGTGAGAAGTGATATTAAAGTGAGGATTCCTAAGAACTTGAAGTGTTAAAGTCCAAGAGTAATCTGCAAGAATGGGAGGTTGTCCTGCTTTTACTGCTTTCTTCTAATTTAATGAAATCATACTGACCATTTTTTGTAGTACTTACTCACCAGATAAGTGCTCAAACCCAAAGTTCTGTCCTTCTGCATTTTTTGTTAGTTATCCTACAGCCATGGAAAGGTGGAGTTAAATACATGAGGTGAACTCCTTAAAAACAAGAAAACCCAATTCTTTTTAGGGTGGATTTAGGTGTAAACCCTAGACTGGGTATGTATATTTGTACTGGTCCTGGCTGGGATGAAGTTGTACTTGACTTCATAGCAGCTCACAAGGAGCTTGTGCTTTGTGGCTAAAACAGTGTTGGTAACACTGCTGTTTTGACTAGTGCTGCATGTTGCTTGCAGTGTCCAGGCTTGGACAAGAAGACATTGTGAATCAAGACATTGAGTGGGGACAGAGTTGGGACGAGTGACCTGAATTAAGCAAAGGGATATTCCATACTGTATAATGTGCTCAAGAGTAAAAGTTCAGGGAAAAGTGGTATTTTTATTTCCAAGCAACTGTTACATGTGGGGATGCACTGTTTCCCAGAAAGTGGCTCAACATCTGCCTGCTTGCCAACAGCAAGGTGTGAATACCTTCTTTTTGCTTTGCTTACACAGCTTCTGGTTTTCTGATTAAATTGTCTGTATCTCTATAAGCTATTTTCCTTCCTTTGATTTTTTTTAAAGTTATTGTCTCACAGGAGAGTTGAGTAAGCCAAGGAAGGATGGGTGTTTGATTGCTGGCTAGGGTCAGCACCCCATGCTATTGCATCCTTTTCAGGATTTTTGTCCAGGATTTGCTGAGAATTGTAATCATGCTGCCTTTTTCCTTCACTTTGCCTAGCCTCTCCCGCTGTCCTTCACTCTCACATAGGCCTGCCTGCAAAACAGGATCAGTTGGAGTTGATGAAATTAAAAAAAAAAAAATTCCTTATGGACAGGTTGGTATGAAGGTGAATATTCAACTGTTGAAAGGGAGAAGGTGTGATGACACTCACTAATGCCTTCCAAAGATTTCTAAGTATGAGATATGTATTCTTAAACAGATAGAAAACACCTTTTTGGAAAACACCTGCAACAGAAAAACAACTAAAAAGCATCAGGATCTAGATTTTTTTTGTGGATACTGTTATTTCTGTAGCAGTCTCCTCTGAAAAACTGGGTCTAAACAATAGGGAGAAAACTGGATCTGAATCCAGATTTACAGTTTATATTGTTAAAATTTCCCACAATAGAATTTGGTTTAAAAGATGCCAGTGAAATTAGAGTAGGTTACAGAAGTTTGTTTATTGTCTCTGTTACATAAAACTTGATTGAATTTGCTTTACATTTTTGGACCAGGTCAAACCCAAAGCCATTACTTGCTGCTTTGAGAGTTTAGGAAGAGGATTCAGATTCTCTTAAAGGAAATGAATACCAAGAGCAAAAAAATTAAGAAGGATTTGAGGTTTTGATTTCTCATCTTGTTTCCAGACATCTAATGTAACTGCTGCAAAGTCATCTCCTGCACTACTAGAATGAGAAACTTGTGTTTAGAAATATGACTTTTGAAATGTCCACCTTTCCACAGGAATCCGTAATTGGCTATCCTTATTAAAAAAAGACATAAATATAATAAGGAAAAATAATAAAGGAAAGTAGGTAAGATAGGAGAGCAAAAGCACAGAAGTTGATATTACTGAAAATATTAGGTTGTAAGACCTGCTACTGAAATAGCTGAGCCTTGCTCAGCTGCATACTTGAACATTCCAAGGTTATGAGGGGAATTTGCACTGTGAAATTTCTTCTGGGGAATCATGTTTGAACTTCTAGTTTTACTAATTTCACATGGTGTTTCATTCCAACAGGTAGAAGAAACTGTCAAACCACAAATAATGAGTACATTTCTTTTTTATTATTATTTTTATTCTCACTGTAGTGAGGTTAATAATACACTTACATGTGGTTCTTGCATCATTTTGGCTACTAAACAATGAAACAGCATGCCTTGCAATTTTCCTTCCCTTGCTCTTCCCTTTGTTCTCCAACAGGGACTATTTTGAATGTCTTCAGTTCATTAACAGCTGAGTGTCTTAGGATCACACTAGTGAGACTAAAGGTGTTTCCCTTCTTGATATTCACAGAATCACTTGCTTCCCTCCTTATTCCCGATATGGAGGTCACCACTGGTCTGGGAAGGTCATGCAGAAAACAAGACTCAAAAGAGCAAGCAGCACATAGTTTTCAAACTATGTATTGGATTAGAAGTGACCTTAAAGATTATCTGGTTTGAAGCCTCTTCTACAGGCAGAGGACCTTCCTCTTGACCAGGTTACCCAGAGCCCCATGCAGCCTGGCCTTGAATACTTCTGTGTTTGTCTCTTTTGGTATCAACAGAGGTAAGCCCTCTTTGTGGTATCATGTTCCTTTCTGTCAGCATGCAGCCTTCTGCCTGCCCAAAATATTACTGACCTCAGGGAGAACAGAATAGGTATTATAGAAGAACTTTGTATTTCTCAGTCCTTAAAACTGCATCCTGTACATAGAACAGATTCTTTTTAATTATAAGGAATTTGCCTTGATAGCAGGATTAGTGAAGGTAGGTTTCTCTTCAAAACTCAGGCAAATAGTTGATGTGAATTTTGTAGTTTCAGGATTAAGCAGTCTCAGATTGCCCAAGCAAAACACGTTCCAAATCAAAATTGCTTTGTTCTCTCAGGAAAGCAGAGTGAAATCACTACCTTTGCATGATAAACAAACTGCAGTTCTTAGGAAACTGGTTCCAGGCCTGTGGCCCTCTTGATGAATGTGATCAGTCTTGAGTTTGAATAAAAAACTCAAGACATCAGTAAATTCTAAGTAATTTAGTGTTTCTGAATATATTACATGTGGCATCTGTGAAGCAAGACGGATAATTACTTCCAAGGAGCTATCTGAAGCAGATCTGCCAGTGCCTGTAAATTATAACAGGTATCACCCAGTCAACTGTGAATAGAGCTTTAGCTAAAATCCATCTTGGCTGTTAGGCCTGAAACCTGATTAATCCACAAAGCTAATCAGGATTTGGTAATGTTAAAACTGTGAGATCAGGGAAAGTATCGGCTCCTCTGGTGAAAGTTCATTGGCTGTAAAATGTCACAAAAATTGTCCACCTCAGGCAATACTGAATTCTTAAAATGTGTTACAATTAGTGTGGAATGCCTTAGAATAATGAGAGGTTTATACAGGTGTTTTCCCACTTGCCAAGTTAGTTTTAATTGCCATATGTAAAAGCCAACTTGTATTAAAAGGAAAAAGCAACAAGCCAAATTCAGAGGTGACATAAATAGCATGTAATTTACACACAGCTACAGCAGTGTACATGCACAGCAGTGTTACCTGGGCCATGTGCTGGGGGCACAATGCCCAGTCTGTGGGGTGGGGATTGTGCTGATACTTTCTGCAGCCCAGTACTGTCTTGTTCAGAGTTTGAAATAATCCTGTCTGCAGCAATACACCTGAGTAGTGCATTTTCACTGGCAATTTGTCTTTAGCTCTGAATTCTCTCTTTCTACTTCCTCCTTTCAGCTAAATTTTTGCCACCTGTGCAGTGAAGTCCAAGAGCTGAAGGACAGTGCTGGAATCCCCTCATGATGGCTATGGTCTAGCTGCATCTAGAGACCTGTTTCATGGAAGAGACCTCTTTTTTTTTTATCTCTGCTGACTAGCCTTTGTGATGGAGTAGGGGGAGTATTCTTTCTCCTTTTAAAAAATGAGCCTCCAAGTTTTAGCTTTCACTTCAAAGCCTAATTTTCCAAAGTAGTGAAAATAATGCAAATGAAAGGGAAATCTTCCCTTGTGGGGTAACTGGCAAACACATCAACATGAACAAGAGCTTATTTATGTTGAGGGTGGCAGAGCACTGGTACAGGCTGCTCAGGGAGGTTGTGGAGTCTTCCTGTCTGGAGACATGCAAAATCCACCTGGAACAGCTCCTGTATAACCTGTTCTAGGTGACCCTACCTTGGCAGGTTGGACTAGGTGATTGCCAGAAATCCCTTCCAGTCCTTTCTGTGACTGATTTCTGCTGTGTTATTTAATATAGGGTCCTATATTCCCAGCTTGGTGGGAGTTGAAACCTTTCCCAGTGTCTTTTAGAAAGAGCTCTCGCTTCTTTACAAGGTGATTAGCAAACAGTTTTGCTCCTGAATAATTTTAAGGAGGCCCAGAAAAACCTTTATGCTAGCAAATGAATGCTGTCTGCCAAAACAGAAATAACTCCCGTGTGCATGAAAGCCACAAGGAAAAGGCCACTCTTCTTTCATTGCCACTTTCCTGACAAGCTTAAATATAGGCAAACCTGCAGTTAGTGATGTAATGTCAATAACTGCTCTACTCTGTTTGTGAGCAGTTATTAGTTAATAACCACATAAAACAGTCCTGCATGGAAACACAGCATGCCAAATAATGTTGCCAACTATCAAAGCTGTAATAGATAATTTCCTACCCTAAACTGTGTCTCCTGTTGAAAACACATCATTAAATAGCACATTTTTATTCAACAGGCAGTGAGATTATTTATACTCTACTGTCCAGTTTTGTAGTATCACTTACAAATGTTAAAAATCATGGTAGCACAGCATCAGAACAAAATATTTCGCTGATACTTTTTCATAGTTTTTTTTTATTTTCCCCGCTTTAAATCTTGACATAAGTAGAGTTAAGTTAGAACAACAGCTCCCTAAGATCTTAGTACATAATCTTCCTTGTAGTAAAACAGTGAAATAATAGTCCAGTGATTCCCCTGCTAGCCCTGTAGACTTAATACAACCACAGGACAGTGAGGTAGATGATTTTATTTCATGTATACAACAGCTGATCTTAGATGACCATTTTGCTGGAAACCTTTATTCCTAGTAAGAAGAGATGAGAACAGCAGCTTGAATGGTCAAAATTGAGTCAGCAGAAGTTGAGTGACTTTTAATATTGACATAATTGGTCTTGAAATATTTAGAAGCCCCAAAGTATCTTGACAGTTACTTTCCTGAGTGGTGACGCTCGCCATCAACGTCC
>VWZP01006231.1:0-84934 GCA_013396995.1 Dicaeum eximium
ATCCTTCCATAGCTTCCCACAAATTACCACAGTGGATAAAAGCAGTCTGATAATCCAGTGATAATGGTAATGGAGGAGCCATTAGGAAGCAGCTGCTGGCAGCTCCAGAAGGGAAGCAGTGACAGGCAAAACTTTTATTTACTGCACCAGCAGATTTAGCTGCCACTCTCTTTCTCCCCACATAACTCAAACTGCTCATTATTCCAACTGACTCCAAGTTAGACATGTTCCAGCTCTCTTGCCATTATTCTCAGCCTGAGACACAGTGCAGTCACTGTAAAAGCTGATAAATCTCATGTACAACAGAAATTGCTGGGTTTTGCCAGCTGAACAGCCTGGCTGCAGCACTGTATAAGGAACTCCAGGAGCAGTTTTATCCAAAGCCAAGCATCCAGACTGGTGACTAAGGCACGAAGTAGAGCATTTTGAAAGGATGAGAGGAAATGGCCTCAAGCTGCGCCAGAGTAGGTTCAGGTTAAATCAGGAGGAATTTCTTCATGGAGAGGGCTGTCAGGCATTGGAAGGGGCTTCCCATGGAGCTGGTGGATTCCCCATCCCTGGAGGTGTTCAAGGAACAGCTGGACATGGCACTCAGTGCTCTGGGCTGGGTGACAAGGTGGCCATTGGGCACAGGCTGGACTTTATGGTCCTGGAGATCTTTTCCAACCTCAATGATTCCATGATTCTCTGATAGCCAAACCCTGTTTTGTCTGTGGAGCTGTAGAAGTGGCTGTGGCTGTGCAGAAATTGCAGAGGTGTTGCTCTCTGCAGACACCACGTTTGCAGCTGCATAAGGTAATGAGCAATGATTTCTTGGAGGGGCTCTGTGGAGGCAAAGTCTCCATGACGTGCAGGTCCATGGGAGTTCTGCCAGTGAGTGCAGTGACTCAGGGATTTCACCCACTGAGCTCCATTCCCCTCCTGCTGCGCCTCACAAAGCTGCATATTGTTTGGGACTTGTACAAAATTGTCTTAATCAAAATTACAGTGTGCTTAGAGGGTTCCAGGAAGGATTAAGCAATTATATGGATAATGAAAATCCAAAATTAGGCTAGGATTAACAGGAAAAATATCCAAGTTTGGAAGCAAGATAAATTGTCACGTTTCAAGGCCTGGATTAACTGCTGTGTAAACAGTGCAGAAGGAACCTTCTTGAAACAACTTATTCCAGTATTCTGTTTCTCCCACTTTCCTCTGAAATAGAAGCACTTCTTGTAAGAGAAAGCAAAGACACTGGAGAGAAGTCAGAAGTAGTGGCTAATAAGTGGTATTTGTTCCATTTAAGTTTATTTACCTCTTTCTGATAAGCTTGTTAAAATACAGCTTAAATGCACACTGATGACTGTGTTTAATTCCTATTATATTATTATATTGTGATGTGCAGTTAGAAAGCAGCTTGTAGTAAACACTGCTTTTGGAAAACAGTTTAATTGCATCTCTGTTTGTTTGCACAAATTACCCCATTCCCTTTTATTTCAATCACTTCTCCCCGTTTCTTCTTAGCTTTCTTGTGGTGTTTTAGGACACTCAGGCAGCATACAGTTAATGAAATGCTTTTGACTTTTTGTTTCTTTTTTTTTACAAGCTTCAGCCCTATTAGGAAGGGTTTTCTGAGTAAGTAATATCTGTTGGCTTTTGTCAGCAATTAAATTGTTTCAATTTAAATCTGTGGTCCATTTAATCCATTCAATTTAAACCTCTAAATCCATGCTCATAAATCTCAGTGTGCTGTCACAGTCCATAGTCCATACCTGCATGTTCCTTTTTGCTATTCGTGGGAGTGAAGTTACACTGAGGAGAATAAAAGCAGATTATGATGCAGCATTGTTGTCTATTGGGCTTTTCCCTTACTTTTTTGTACTTTTAATCCCCCCACAGAACTGCAGAAGTCTCAAGAAAAAAGAAGGAAAGAAGGAAAAAGCTGAAGAGATACCTGCTAATTGGTCTGGCAACTGTTGGGGGTGGAACAGTGATTGGTGAGGCTGCCCTTGGCGTTTTGGGGACACAGCACCAGGGACAGAGAGGGGTCTGACCCCAAGAAAAGTATTTTCAGCCCCACAAAAATAAACATGAAAGAGTTAGCTGGAAAAGTTACTCCAGTGTAGCTTCACTAGCTGGGGGAAGTATTAAACTGAGGTTGTCACCCTTAAAAATGTTTTCTCCTTCTTTGCTCTCATGTTATGAGAGAATCAGATCAGATCTTCAACTCTGAAATCAAAAGTGTAAGATTAGTTCAATGTTTCCTGAGCAAACAGACCACAGCTCACCCCAGATCACCATATAGTCTTCCTTTGACTTTGAAATTATTCTTCATTCATCTGAAGTCAGTCAAAGAGTTTGGGCAGAGATTCAGGGCCTGGGGAGGGTCTCAGAAAGCCTCTTTTTTGGACATGCAAAAGGCTCTTCCAGCAGCAGTAGCAGCACTCTTCCAGTGCAGGGGAATGCCTGCCTGGGGTTTTTAAGGGATAATAGTTTGTGATATCTCTTGCTGCATCCTCAGGTCTGACAGGAGGCCTGGCTGCCCCTCTGGTTGCTGCAGGAGCTGCCACGATCATTGGGAGTGCTGGAGCAGCTGCTTTAGGATCCACTGCTGGGATTGCTGTCATGGCATCCCTTTTTGGAGCAGCAGGAGCTGGTCTTACTGGTAAGAGAGTGACCACACCATTCTCAGCCACTGGGGCACAGGATCCTGTCTGCAAACACAGTTAATGACCCCACTGAGCTCTCTGCCGAGTGAGGGAAGCTATTTGAGGTGTAATCCATGAGATTTTTGTCTCAGTGCTGATTAAGGTACTGTGTAGCCCCTGGTGACCAAATAGGGAAAGAATATTTGGTGTGTGGTTAATGAAGGAAGTGAAAACTTGCTGCTTTGGGTTAGAAAGATGCTGCCATGGAGAAAAGCAGCTGTTGCAGCAAAAGAACCCCTTCTGCTGAATTCCTTCAGATCACACAAGCTCAGAAAAATCATGTTGGCTCCTTACCAAGCTATAAGTAATGCATGGGCTGACTGAGGGTTTTGGAAAGGAAAAAAGCCCTCTCCCTATTACCCAATTAATTTCTTAACAAACTCCTACTGTTAGCAGAGAGTGTCCTTTCTGTGCCATCTCTGAGCTGCATGTTTCTTCCTGGCTGGGTAGGATACAAAATGAAGAAACGTGTGGGAGCCATAGAAGAGTTTGAATTCCTCCCACTTACGGAAGGGAAGCAGCTCCACATCACCATAGCAATCACTGGATGGCTGTGCACTGGCAAATATGGTAAGAACATGATGAAGAAGCTGAGAGGAGCTCCAAGAGCTGTGGCTGTGTCCCTCTCCAGGCTGTGTTTGTGCTCACAAAGCACCATGTCTGCCCCACATTTCCATAACTGAACCACATCAGTTCTCACCATAAGACTTTGCGACCCAATCTGCAATCCCAGGCAAACAGAGGGAAAAAAAGAGGGCATTATGTTGGTGGTGATAGCAGGACTGGGAGCAGCCATAGCAGGATTGTTTCTGTTAGGAACTGTTGCATGGTTTTGCCAGAAAATGTCCATTTGGGAGATGATTGCCAGCACCAGTACAAAGTGTCTCTGAGACCTTATGTTTATCCACCAGGAGTTAACAGAAAATAGTGTGGTTTTGCTCTCCCTGTATCTGCCAGCTAATGAGGTTTATTGGCAAGAAAGTTCTGTCAAGTAAATCCTGTTGAGCACAGCACTCTGGAGGTGACTTACAGGGGAAACCTTGAAAGGTCTGTAGTGCTTTATTTGCCAGTGTAGCTTGTCATATAGAATATGTCACCTGTCTACTAATGTGCTCAGCTTCAGCTGGCTGAACAGCTGCCAGTTTATTGAGAAGCACCATAATTAACTCTGGGTATTATTAATGCAGAAGGATGCCTTGCCCTGTCACTTGCCAGGCTGCAGCTTGCTGTCACAGGGAAGTTCTTCTCACTTTGCAGTGCTGTGCCTTGGCTTCTCTCTTTGCTTGCCAGAGATCCAAATCCTCAGAGCTGGAGGGCTCCCAGGCACAGTTAGAGAGGCAAGTGTGTCCCTCCAGGAACCTTTTTGTGTCTGTTTGCCTTTAAAAGGGAGTTACAGATGACACACATTCTACTTCCATAACTAGCAATCTGCTAGAATGTTTTAAAGAAGAAAACCAGGGTTGTCATCAATTTTCCTCCTTACAGTAGTGTCTGTGCACACACTCCTTCAAACAGAGGGACTGAGGACAGGAGTTTTATAGAATTTGCCACCTTATGATTTTGGAGCTGCCAGTAGTTGCCAATCCACGTGTCCCCAGATAAGACAGACTACTGTGGGGATCTTGTGTCACTTTGATCAGCAGCTGCCTCAACCTGACCTGCATTGTTTGGGGAAGGAACAGCATGGAAAGACTTTTAATTAATTAAGATGACAGTTCTGCTCTGCCCTTCAGTGTTAATCTGTCATTAATAGCATTGCTGGAATATTCCAGTGTCCTGCAGGCTCTGTTCTGAGCCTCTGTTGGGCTCCTCTTGCCAAGAATCAGCCATTATGTTCTCTCCAAACATGAATTCCATCTTTGCAACCTTTCCCAGGGAGCTTCACAGCCCCGTGGAGCAGCATGTTGCACTCAAGTGAGCAGTACTGCCTGGCCTGGGAATCCAAGTACTTGATGGAGCTTGGCAACGCCCTGGATTCCCTGCTGAATGGTTTTGTGAACATGATGGCTCAAGAAGCCCTAAAATTCACTGTCTTGTCAGGTAAGAAACTAAATCCTATCAGATCTGCTTGAGTGGCTCTTGTATAGTTTCTGTGTTAAAGGAGTTTTCCTAAAGAAGGAATGTTTTGGAGGAGGCAGTGCTGGTATTGCCCAGCAGAAGTGACCTGAGAACCTCCTCTACCACACCTGTAATTTAGCTGTGCTTTCCTGGACTGCTGAGCCACCATGTCATTGCATCATTCTGTTGAAGTTACAGCTGGAAACACCTTCCTTCACCTGTTCATTTCCCTGTATTATTACACATTTACTGCTGTACAGAAACGTCCCAACAGTCAGGTTACACTCACCCCCCTGTGCCAGAACATCAGATTCTTCCTTATCTTTAGTCCAGCAAAGCATTTCTCAACACAGCTATTGGGAAAGAAGAGCTGGAAATTATATAAACTCCTAGACTTAGCCTTTAACTTCAGTGAACTCGCTTGATTTTGATGTTTTCTAAGAAACCTCTGTGGGTTGCAGGGATTGTGACAGCCTTGACTTGGCCAACGTCGCTCCTGACTGTAGCCAATGTCATTGACAACCCCTGGGGAGTGTGTCTGCACCGCTCTGCTGAAGTGGGCAAACACCTTGCCCACATCCTGCTCAGCCGACAGCAGGTAAGTGCCACAATTATCCAGGAGTAACGGCTGGGAGGGAATTGGCCCAGGGAGGTGAAGTTTTATAGTCATGCTGGTTAAATGGTATCTTTCTAAGGAGACAAAAATTAATAAAAGAAAAACTCAGAGAGTGCTGCATGAAGGTGACCAGCAGATATCTGGCTTACTGGGGAAAAGGAGGTGGTCCCAAGTGGATCAGAGAAATCCTGGTGAGATTTGTTCCTTTTCACCTAAAGCTTTTCTCAATGAGGAAGAAGAGATCCAGGTCGTAAATGACACATGGCTTAACCATATCACAACACAGCCAGTGTTCTTCTACTCACCTAGTGGAAGTCAGAGAGCAGGAGGTGAGGATGAGTGAAAAGGAAAGGAGAATACAAAGGGTTAAAAATATTTATTGATCATTAAGAGGCATCTGCAAAACAACTTGAGATAAAAGTGGGTGGCAGCCAATGCCCAGTGAGCCATGGCTTTATCTTCAGAGAAGGGGAATGGGCTGGTACCTGACAGAAGTGACAGAAGACTCTCTGAAAAGGCTTGGAAAACGACATTTCTGCTCCCCTAGAGCCTGCCATCATTTGCTGGGCCAGCACTGGTTTTTGCTGGCCAAGTGGTTGTCTCACACCAGTCAGTGCTGATAATAGAGGAGCCCGAGGGGAGCCGTGGCCCCAGAGCTGTGTCCCAGCAAGGTGCAACAGCAGAGGAAGAACAAACTTGATTTCTCATAAAAACCCAATCCTAGAAAACTCAATAAACTTTATTTCATACAAGCCCTTTCTCTTGCTATGGGGCATTTGTTTTTGCCTGTTAAGCATTTGCTGTTGTAAAAACACATTCCAGTGTGCTGGAGAGTCTAAAACCAGTTAATGAGATGTCTGGGGTACCCATCACACACCTGCTCCCTGGATATTACAAAGACTATTTTTCATTGATGTTGGGATTAAGCTCCCTTTAATCTTACAGAAAATCTTATTAGGCTGTTCAAAATAAAAGCTTAAAGCTTAAAAGCCACATCATTTTTTATAACCATTGCATGCTGCTGCTGTTACTCAGCCTGAAATCTGGAAATGGTCAGTATTTTTGTATTACAGCTTCTTCTTCTGTGTATTGAAGCATTTCTAGGAAAATTTTGTTCCCTGAATAAGATTTTCATTTGGAAATTTCAAACCAATGACAGCATCTGTTCTGGTTCTGTTTGAAACATCTGCTTTGTTGTAACTTCTGATCATTAGATTGTTTTCAATTGATTTTCTGAAGATCAAAACATACAAAATACTTGGATATGTAGCATTCTCCATATTGAACTGGGCATAACTTTGAGGAGACCTGATCCCTTTGAAACCAACCAAATTGCTCCAGTATTTCAAAGGTGATGCACAAGAGGATGCTCTGTGTCTCAGGCTCTCAGGGATCCCAAGCCCAGTCTCTCTTTCAAGAGAAAACACCATTTGGTGGCATTTTTTCCTCTCCTTCTTTCTCAGGGCCAGAGACCTGTCACACTGATTGGCTTCAGCCTGGGTGCAAGAGTCATTTACTTCTGCCTGCAGGAAATGGCTCAGGAAAAAGGTAACATTCACCTTCTAACCATTTTTTCTTTTATTTCCTTACTCCTGGGGGAGAAATTTTTCTTCCAAGAGGAAGAACACAGCTTCGCTCTTTTAGGATAGGACAAAAACAAAGGTTTAAATACCTTTGGAGCCAAATTCTTCTGTCATTTCCCCCAGTCCAGCAGAAAAAAAATCTACTGTCTGCACTTGAGGGGTTTCAGTGCACCATTTTGGTCTGTAAACAACGATGTGACATTTGTGATCAGTCTGGAGCTGCGTGTGCACTGCCTGATCCCAGCAGAGGATCCTTTGCCTTTCTTGGGAGTTCTCTGCAGCTCTCATATCTGATTCCCTGAGTCCTGCCTTCCATTTAAGTCACTGAAACGCCACTGTCATCTGCTATTTTCATGGTAATTTTCCCCCAAAGTCAAGTATAAAACCATCTGCCAATTTATTACCCATTGTGGTTCTGTTTATTAATAGATTCCTATTTTTAATTTAGGAAAAAAAAAAGAGTAAAATCGTTATGATCAGTTGATGGAAATTATATCTTGGAGTTGAGTCAGCAGTGAGTGTGTGCAGCCTGCCTTCCCCCACATAGCAATTTAACTTGTTAACCATTTAGCTTCACAATAAATCGTAACTAGAGAATTTTATAAAGGAAAATGTCCAGTAAAGTCCAAGAAGGTGGGAACAGAATCAAGTGAGGATGGAGAAGGTCAAGATTGATAGCTGTGTGCCAGAACTTCACTTCTGATTTAAGATAAAAGTCTTCAAATACAGGAATTCTGTTCTCAAAATAAATCTAATCAAATCCAGAATAATCCTTACGGAGTTACACTGGAGCCAGAACCCAGATCCTAATCTGGCCCTAGATCTACACTTCTTGTGTCCTGAGAATGCCAAGGGCTGAGGTATTTCCAGGTTTTTATTTCAGTCTGCAGGCTCTGGAATGACATGAGCCCATAGCTTAGGAAGGAAATCCTTAGGGGTCTGGAAGGTTGGCTGCCACTCCAAAGAAATCCAAGTATTTGTGGTGATGTATAAGAAAAGCTCCCACTATACACTGATTTTTCAGTTTCTTAATTGAATTCTGAAAGCTGAGCTGTTTGTGAGATGAAAAGCAGCATGTTTAGCACAGATTGCCAAGGCGTTCTCACAGGCACATTCCAGAGCAAGCCACAGAAGGAACAGAGCTGGGACCTGGGACAGCTGAGACTGATTTGGGTTTGGACTTGGATGTCTCACACAAAAGGAACATACGGCCTCATCATGCAGGGCTCTGTATCCAGATGGCAGTGGCATTTCTGAGGACAAATAGCTAGTGATGGATTGGCCAGTGAAACACCATAGCAGGAATGCAGATTCTGTTCAAATATTTCTCTGCAAAGCAATGGAGTAACCTTTGGGTACTTCATCACGGATCACTTCGGGAGCCAGAGCTCAGTAGGTTTCCAGAAAACTACATTATGGCAGAAGCTGGAGTCAATGAGCTATCAGAGACACGTCACTGCGTGGGAAGATCATTGCTCTGATTTCTTCATTGTGATTCCCATGCTTTTTAGTAAATACTTAGCAATTAGCAAACTAATGCAAATTGAGAATGGCTGTTACCACCAGAGACTGAACCTTGAAATCCAGCTCTGTGTGACAGGAGTGAGGTGTCACACACTGGGTGTTTGGTACTGATCACAGCTCATGTGACCAGTATCCTACAGGGCTGTGATCCCTGCAGTGCTTGGTGTTGGGAATACTGCTGCCAACCCTGCCCTGGAACATCTGTGCACAGCCAGAGCTGAATTCCAGTCCTGTTCTCCCTCCAGCCAGGACTGATGTGCAGGGGTGCTTTCCCTTTCCCTGTGAGTAGCATCCCAAGGGCACAGCAAAGCCCAGCTCCCAGGATTGGTTATGGTCTCTGGGACATCTTCTTTCTTCCACACCTTTTCTAGAGAAGTCATCTTAATCATGTTTGTAATGTAATCATATAATCATGTTAATCAGGTTTGACTTTTGGCCTCTCATTTTCACTCTGTTCTCACCTGCTTGGACTCGATTGGAAATTTTCCTTTATAAAACTCCTTATTCATTAGCCACTCTCTGTGAGGCTAAATGGTTAATGAATTAAATTTTTTTTCACTGCTTTTACAGACTTTATTGTTCTTCATCATCTAAAAGATTTACAAACTGTGAAATACTTTTCATTTATCTCAAGCCTCAGCTGCTCTGCAGGCCAATGATCTGTTCCCAGGTTTCTATCCTGTCAACATTCAAAGAAAATGAGCATTTTTCAGCCAAGGCTAAACTTTTTTTTTTTTTGTTCTGAGCAAGCAATAAGCTGGAAAAAAGGACTGGAGAAACAAAAGCTTCCAACACCTTGCCCAAATATTCAGAATCCTGATGAATTAGCTGCTCATTTATTCAGTTGGCTCACACCATGGACATGGAATTTAGAAGCTTAGTTAGAACGAGCTTCCCGCAAGACCCTAGGTTTCCTTTTCATTGCCCATGATTATGGGGACAGGGCCTTATTGCTCACAGATTACACTCACAATATTGAATTGCTCTTTGTTCTTTTAAATTGGTGCAAAAATTGCTCTGCAATAAGAAATAATTCCAGGACAGCTCATTTGGATTTGTCAGGCATAGTACTTACACGGCAGAGAAGGATACAGGCACTGCAGGCAGCTCCAATCCTTTACTGCTGTCAGGTAAAGGAAGCTAAGTGATTTACATTTGAAAAGTACCCAGGCAGCACCTCTCCCTCAAATGTTGGGTTTAGCTCAGGTGTGTGGAGCCTGGTCTCCCACAGGTGCAGAGTATGGATTTGGAATGTTCTGCTCATGAGTCTTCCATTTAACTGCTGTGGCATCAGAGGCTTCATCTCTCTTTACAAAGATTTATGGAAGATACTGATATCAGGAAAGTAGCAGAGCTGCCCAATATTTTTCATTCCATTATTATTCCTCTTGAAATTGCCCAGCTGCAGCTCTCTGATAAATGAGGAACATTTATTATGTGTAAAAAAGTCCACACGGCTGTTCAGCAAATCAGGCTCTGGGCATTCAGGTTACAGCAGAAGGAAATCAAACCAGTTCAATCGACCTTCACTGGGTATTGGCAAGTGCCTCCATTGTTGCTACTTCCAAATCAATATTAACAGTTTGGGGTTTCCTCTTGCATGTTCAGGTCATGTTTTTCATAGAATCAGCTGTGGGAAGAGTTCCTCATGCTTCATGTCTGACAACATTTGCTCATTCTGTGGCATCCTAGACCCTTTCACCTGTTTCAAAGTTCTGTGCAAACCCACATCAATAGTCTGCAGAAAGACCTTTCCAGGGGTTTCCAAACCTTTCCAGAGGTTTGCTGCTTGAACAGCACCTTTCTGGGCAGAGGCCAGGCCACTTCTCCCTCCTGCCATCAGCTTGGTCTTTTGCACTGTCTGAGGATCTCAATTTTTCACGTTTACTAACTCCAGGTGAATTGTGGACACTTCAGATGTATACAAAGTTTTGTTTATGACCCCCCTTTCCATTGTTTCTGTCTTTCAAATTGAAGCCACCTAAATTATGATTTTTCTGTAGTGAGCATCTGAACACACTTCATATAAGAATATTTTCTGATCCATCTTCTAAATCTGAACTGCTCTACTTTCACCTTGACAGACTCACAAGGGATCATTGAAGACGTTGTCTTACTGGGAGCTCCAGTGGAAGGAGAAGCCAAGCACTGGAAAGCTCTCACCAGAGTGGTGTCAGGCAGGATCATAAATGGCTTCTGCAGGTCAGTGTGCGCTCAGTGCCCGGCCTTGTTAGCCTGGAAATGGTTTGGGATATTTGTTCCTTTCAAGTACTTTGTAAGTGCTGGTGAGCACTTTGATTTAGCAGTGCCATAGCCTTGTCCCTCCAGCCTCTCCTCAGATCCATTTGAGATGGCAGCTTCAGGAGGCACTTGGAGGCTGTTTGGTGCAGCTCTCGGCTCTTTGTGCCACTGGAAGCCCATGTAGGTCCTGTTATAGAGGGACAGTGCTCTACCACTCATAGCCTAAATTAGCTGGGTCAGTGTGTTTGTGATATATTCTAAAGCCCCTTTAAATCTCAGCTTTGTGTGAAGGACTATGAATACAGCAGTTAAATTTGCTGACTTAAAGAATGGGAATTAGAATCTATAAAAGCTTTAAAATGCATTTCACTTGTGGCTGCTTATGGGGCAAAAGATGTGACAATCACAATGGAAAGTAAGAAGCTCAAGCAAATTGAAGGGTTTTATATCTGGAGTGGGTTTCTGGTCAAGATAGTCCACGTGAACAAGATATTTAACTTGCAAAGGAAGAATAGCTGGAATACCTGTAGCAAATTTAGTAAAGATATGAAAGAATGCAAAGATTGCCTTCAAAACAAATACCAGCATTTTAAAACCACATTTAAAAACATTTTAGAAATAAAAGCAGACAACTGTTGTGCAGAGTTATGGGAGCTGCTGGGTGAGAAGAAGAAGGCTCAGAGGCCTGAAACAGCTGAAGCAATCTCAGAAAAGCTATTAAGTAGTCAAGTGACAGCTTCAGACCTAATGACTGTGTCTTGGAAGATAATTGTGGCAGGAACACTGCTTACCAGCACAATTAGATAAGGGGAAATTAAAACCAAGGAATGAAGCGGGGAAGACTAAGAGCATGGGGAAATAAATTGAGAAATAACCAGGCAAGAAAATTAGCAAAGAACCTGCAAGTCAAGACAGTTTATAAAGCTGTGAGCCCTCGGGTCAAGGAGAGGTGAAAATGCTGCTGGTGTTTTTCATGCACCCATCCATATGGATGCCTACACATCTACATGGAAGGTGAGGAAGTATTGTGTTACTGTGATTCTAACAGAGTGTTTTAACTTTAAAAGAATAAATAAATTAATTAATTAAAAGCATTCGAGATTAAAACAACAAATCCTGTCTCTCAGCTAGGCTGTAAATTGTTGCTTTTGTCCTCCTTGGATCCCAGGATTTTCAGGGATGCCAGATGTAAACACCACTTGCAGTGTTTCTTCCTGTGCCGTAAGGAAAAGCTGCATCCCTGGGAGTGCTCTGAGTTCCTCCAAGAAGTGCTAAATGATAGAAATCATTGTATATAACTGAGTTGACCCAGAAAATATTGCTCCTGTCTGTGTTCTACAAAAAGAAATCTCACTGTAAAAAGCTTGGTGTATCCATCTCCTATAACACACACACACAGACACACAAAAAAGATCTTGTTATAGTTCTAAGCCTGCCTGTGCTGTTGGAATAAAATACAGTGTGTGTGTGTGTGTGTCTGGAGGGTTATTCAGGTAACATGAGGGGGCAGCTAGAGGAGGGAATTGAGAGATTTGGGGGAATTTCTGTGAGGATTGAGGCAGAGAGAAAGTTTATACAAACATTTTGTGATAAGGCCTCACTTGATTCTGATTTCTCTGGTTGCTTGTACGAAGGGTGGCCTTGCTCTGTCACTTAGAGTGACAGAACAATAGAGTAACTCTATTTATGTCAGATGAATTACACTGAATACAATTCCTGTGAGATCAGATTTGAGCCCAATTGTTGAGCTTCAGTCCTTCTTCTCCTTTGGCTTTGGACTATGAGGGGGCAGGGCAGCTGAGAGCCCTGTCAGCTGTTGGAGCTGTCCCCTCCCACTTAACAGCAGGGTTGCAAATTCCCAGTGGGAAACCTCACCCAAATCAGCTGGACTGGCTCAGCTTATGAAAGAACCCACACCTGAGCAGTGTGAATGTGCTGTAAAGGTTTTGTAGGGCTCTGCATAGACTTACAAGTCCTAGTGTGGATTATTTGGGAGTAGGCAGGAATGAGCACCTGTGCCATGAGCATTTCACCTGCTGCCATGACAGAGCACAAATCCCACTCGTGTCCCACTTAAATCTGCTCTGTAGAGCTCAGTGGCATTTCAGTGCCCAGATTTTATGCTGCTGCTCGGCTCAGAAGAGTTTTGTATTTCTTTCTCTCCTCATGCCACAGTCTACCCTGAAACTGTCACAGTGACTTATGGCACTGCTTTAGAGTGGGAACAAACTCTTCCTAGTTCTGTCACTGAAGCCATGCATTTCTACAGTGCCTATAAATCAGGAGCACTCCCAGGAGCTTTACTCCCAGGAGTCGATATTTATGTCAGACAGGGAGTGTTGTAGGTCTCATCACCTTTACAGCTTTATGGGCTGGAGAACCTATCAGTACATTAAAATGATGAAATATATCAATGTGCAAACCCTAAGCAAACATAGAAATAAACAGAAGGGTCAGATTTTTAAACTCACTGCAGGTAAAGAGACAACAGCCATGGATCAGGATTCAGTTCAGACTTCCACCCCTGTGTCCCAGGAGCCTGCCCTGAATCCAGCAAGGGATTTGTGGTGTGATTGCTACATCACACAGACCTGCAGCAGGTCTTGGTCCAGACATCACTCTGCTTCCCAGCACTTCACTCTCCTCATGGTCTGAGTAGTAACACAGTGGAAGTGTTCCAGGTCAGGTTGGACAGGGCTTGAAGCAGCCTGGTCTAGTGGAAGGTGTCCCTGTCCATGATAAGGGGTGGAACAGGATAAGCTTTAAGGCCCCTTCCACCTCAAACTGTTCTGGAATTCTGTGATTCCACATGACATTGGTTGGCAACAGGATTTATTCCCACTCTTCTCTGCTTCCAGGGGGGACTGGCTGCTGAGCTTTGTTTACAGAACCTCCTCTGCCCAGCTCAGCGTTGCAGGCCTCCAGCCAGTCGACCTGGATGACAGGAGGATGGAGAACATGGACCTTTCCTTTGTGGTAAGTTCTCATTTTTTCTCCACCATTCTTTGCCTGCAGCACTGTAACCCCACAGCAACTGCGCTGGGGAAGCTGGGGACTGAAGAGAGCCCCTCTAGGTACATTGTCCCTCTTTCCTGTCTTTGAGAGACTCTTATCCACACTTCCCTCTGGGTTTTGTTGGCCCAAATAGCTCTCAGCACTGAGCAAAACAATAAGAATCTACCTCTCCTACTGGAAATGTTTGGGGCTTTTTGGTTCTGACATATCTCATAGTGGAGGTAGAAGATGCTATTACTCCTCAAGAAGGGCCTTGCTGTCACAGAATCATGGAATGATTTGGGTTGGAAGGAGCCTAGTCCCAAGCCCTGTGAGTGTGGATCCCAGGGAGGTGGGATCAGCAGGAAACGTGGATCTCAAACACGCGCCTGCACGGCAGGTGCAACCCACTATCTTATCTTGGTGCAGCCTTCCACACTGCTCAGGTTCAGCCAGGGGCAGGCTCCTGGCCCTTGTACCTTGGTCCCCAGGGCTGCAGGAGCCAGAACTGGTTTGGAATTACAGAAGCTCTGTGATAGCAACGGTTGGTTTGCCAGGTCCTGCTGCCTTTTCGGAGTGTTTGTCTCCAGGAAACAGGGAGAGATTCACTGGTATATCTGGGAAACATTCAGCTTCCTCAAAGCTATCTGGTGTCGTTAGTGATAAGCCACTGTTAGAACATCTGGCAATATATCTAAGCAATATTCAGCTCAATTATCTTAAACTCATCACTACATTGCTGTCTCTTCCACAGAAGTTAGCTCTTCCACAGAAAGAGCTTATCTTGTATATGCAGAACTTATCTTGTGTATCCATAGCCACAGAAATCTTGGACATGTCATTGTGCTTTTTCCATATCTTAATGTTTTAATTTATTGTTTATTCTCTGCAAACTGGAAGATGCCCAACACAAAGCTCAGGACACTTCCATGGTCAGCATTCCTGCCGTGACTCTTCTTCCCAAGTGTCCCCACAAGCTGGCAGGGACTGTCAGTGTTACTCTGGAGCTAAAGGCACTTTGAAGAGCTTTTAGATTTTTTGGAGCACCAGCTTGCTGAGCCTATAAATACCCAACTGTTCTCAACTCATTTCATTCATTATAACTGAGCTCTGCACAGCCCTTGGCAGCACACGCAGGGCTTGGTGCTGAGCAGAGAGAACAAACCAGGGGCTTCCCAGGAGGAAGGGGTTTAGTGGAGGCTTTTAAACATAGTCCATGCATCTTTGCATCTCTCTGAGTTGTCAGCATTTCCACACTCCCACATCCATTTTCTCACTGTCCCAGAGCTGCCAGTACTCATTTGTTCTCTGACATCTGTTGCTGGTGTGAAAATGGCCCAAGATGCCAAGTGGTGGCATGGGGGTGACATTTCCTGTCAGTCAGTCCATGTCACCCTTCTCTTTTTGAGTTCTCTTCTGAGACCCTCCTTCTCATGACCCTCTGCTTCCTGGAGCATTAAACCCCCCGGAGCCCTGCACACTTTATCCTGCCTGGATCACAGCAGCTTCTCCAGTCCCCTCAGAGGAGCAGGATTTACATTTCAGCTGAATTAATAACATTTGCAGAGCTGCTCTCTGCTCATCTCCCAGGGCTGTGTGTCTGCATCCTGGCTGCCTGGTGCCAGCAGTCAGTCCCAGTGCTGCTCTCCTTCAGAAGGAATTGACACTTCCTTCATCTCACTGCAAAGCTCTGGGGAGGAAAAATCTGTGTTAAGTAGGTGTCATTGCCTTGATCCATTTTCCAGACCATGGGAAGAAATACAGTGCATTCTGGTGAACATTTTAGAAATAAAAGGAGCAGGAATGGGGAAGGAAATATCTAGGGGCAATATTTTTTAAAGTGGGAAAAAAGCAAAGATGGATTTTGCTGCAAGTACAGTGCAGTGGCATAACAGAAAAATACAAAGTGAGATATTTAGAGATGTATAGAGATGCAAGTATTTTCTTTATGGAGACCAGCTCCACCCCTGCAGATGCCCTTGTTGGAGGTCCCTGTGAGTGTCCTGCCAGGAGAAGGACAAGCTGTGATAGAAGAATGAAGTATAGCTGATGCAAAGATGCTCAGCATGAAAATATTATGAAGGCACTGTCAGCATTTTTGACATCTCCTGGTCCATCCATAATGAAAACTGGTCTGTATCCAAACAGCTTGGTTCTCTTTGCTGTGGTAGCATCAGAAAACTCAAATGAGGAGAGGATTAGGAGCCCTCAGTATAAACAGGAATTCACCCTCAAGGCCTCTGTCTCATGTCTCTCTTGATTAGTGTGTTTTTTTATCTGTCTGTCAGTAAAAAGCAGAGATAAAATTGTCCTTCCACTTAGCAAATGCAGTTATAAAATCCTTCCTCATGGTTACAAAGGGGCTGATTTATTCTGTGGATTTATTTGACAGCACCTGTTAGAGACCAAGGAAGTCATGGAGCTGCAGGGGATTATCCTGATTGGTGTTCGTTCCCAGGGGAGTTTGTTCAGTGCAGTCTGAATTAATATTTGAATATTGCAGAACTGTTCAAGGAGCACCTTCAGGGAGGCTCAGGAGTCAGCAACAAGTCAGGAATGGGCAGTTTCACAGCAGCAGCAATTAGGGATGAACTTGCAGGTTTAGAGGCAGTGAGAATGCATGGCTGGAAGTCCAGTAGAGAGCAGGGATGGATCTTAGAATTGTGGAATTGGTGAGGGGGGAGAAGCTCTCAAGAGACCATTGAGGCCAGTCATTCCCCCAGCACTGCCAAGGCTACCACTAACCCATGTCCCCAGGTGCTACATCCACAGGGCTTTTAAATTCCTCCAAGGAAGGGAATTCCATCCTTGCCCTATGCCAGGGCTGAACAGCCCTTTCCATGGAGAAATTTTCTCTAATATCCAATCTAAATTTCCTCTGGCACAGACTGAGGCCATTTCCTCTTGTCCTCTCACTTGTCACCTGGGAGAAGAGACCAACCCCACACCTGGATCCACCCTCCTGTCAGCTCTCAGAAAAGGGACCAAAATTCCCATTATAAGGGAAGACAGATTCAAGGCAGTCAGGTACATCAATACCATAAGCAGATGGAAAGTCTAAATTTTGTGAAATCCAACTGATTTGGCACTTCTGTGAGTCAGGCTTTTTTCTCTCCAAACACATTAAATTGTGTTTTTTCCCACTGTATTCCCAAGACTTACAGCAAAGAATTAATTGTGGTAACAAAATGTGGATTAATTAAGAACCCTGGGAAGTTGGAAAGGCAAAAAAAGGTTGCCAGTATGTCATTGCTCCTTTGTTTCAGTCATTCCCAGTGAGCTGTGCCACCTCCCCAAGGGCAGGATCAGAGGAACAAGAGCTTGAAGCAGAACTCAGCTTCAGGCAGCTGCCTGGAGGAGCTGGGAGAGCCCCTCTCCCCTCAGGGGAACATGCAGGGCTTTGTGGAAACAATTCCATCTGTCTGTTAGGCTGTGAGATCAGAGGGGTGGCTTCCACACCCCTGGAATCATCAGTGGCTTCATCTTCTGTGCTCCTCGTTGCTGTTGATTTGGGAGCTCCAAGAATCCCACATTAAATACATATTCAAGATGTTTTTCCCTTTGGGACACAAGCAGAGGGTGCTGGCAGTGTCACTGGGTTAGAACAGAGGAAGAAACTGAAAAAGCTTTTCCAAAAAAAGTGTAAATGAGGCCATTAATAACTTGCAGTTTGTTTTTGCTTTGTGGCTGACAAACCTCAAAGGCCGATGTCCCTCCTCGCTTCAGCACACACGGACTGCTCAAGCTGGATGTGCTTTGTGGGAGCCTGGGGATGCTCAGCTGCTTCTAAAGGCACACAGAACCATTTTACAGGACTCATATTTCATAAGGCTGGTGCCCAAATTCCCAAATTTCCACAACTGGGAACAAGCAGAGTGCCACAATTTCCTGCAGATCTACAGAAGGGATTTTCCCATTCCCCCCTGGTGCCTGGAACACGTGTGTATCCTTCCACAGGGGATTCCCACATTATCTGTGGAGTGTGTAGAGTGTTCACAGCCCCCAGCTACCCTAGGCAGGGCTGAATTCCTGGGACTGCAGCTTCTCCTTCAGAAGAGCTGAGGGAACCAATGCCACGTTTGAGCAACTCACAGGTGGTCTGTATTTCCATCAAACGCAGTCCAACAGAGGAAATTCACTGTTCCTTTGCAGAGCCAGCAAAGCTGTGATGCCAGCACATCTTTCTCTTGTGGAACATAACAACTGACATCACAAATCACCTTTGACAGATTTTCTATTCCCCCTTAGAGTGCTTTGCATGTGGAAATGGGACAGTTCCTGCAAGTGCACGTGCTGCACCCCCTGTTCTTTCCTGGTTTGCAGTGGGCAGGTCTGTAGCTGTTGGCTTTGCAGGCAGCTTTCCCCATCCCAGCCCTTCCTGGAGCAAAGTAGTGGGAGTTTTCCTAAAGTACTGTTCAGCTGGATTCTTCAGGAATGGCCACACAGAACCCAGGCAGGTGAATTAAGGATAGAAAATTCAGCTTTTAATTTCCTGTCTTCTGCTGGAACACAAGCACTGATTCTGTGTTATTTCTCTGCTCCCTTAGAGCTCCCATTCTGACCTTCTCAGCTAACATGGAAACAAAATCCCAGCACAACAGCCAATTATAAGTATTAATCAAGGGCAAGGCTGACTTTGCTGACACCTTGTGCATATCATGTGTTTGAGATGCTGCAATTAGAGCAGCTGAATTATTGATAGGAGCTGAATGTCACTAAAATACCACAAAGGTGTCACTGCCCCAGTGACACTGGGGAAGGGGAGGGCTTAAACCTACTGCAAATCCCTGTGAGGTGGATTTATATGATATCAAATTGCCGAGGAGAGGCGTGGCACTACTCCACAGCTCTTGGAATTTCCCAAATTCCCAAGGCTTCTTGCCCAGACACATATATTGACACATATCAGCTCATGAGGGATGAGTCAGAACAGGTCATTGTCCCCAAAACCAGCGAAAATTCCTTTAGTTAATCTCAGGTGACCTTGTTTTGTGGGGTTGGGCTAAGAACCTGGTTTGAAAACACCAGAGGTGGTAATGTTTGAGCTGCCAAATCTTGTGTATTCCTGGAGCAAGATGGGGAGAGGAAGGGTGACAATCCCTTTGGGTGTTTCAGGAGTCACCCTCTGCTTCAGGCTGGTCCTGCATCCTTCTGGTTATGGACACCAAACCTCATCTCAGTGTTCTTGTGTGGAATCCTGAAAAATTTTCCATAATCCTGGTGTGATCAATATGTCCAGTATTTTGGGTCACTAGTGGCCTGCTGTGGTTTCTAGTGGCAGACACCCAGGTCCCCTAAGCTCTTTCTAGGAACACTCCAATTCAGTGTATCAGTCCAGTCCTTATTTTTGCTCTTGTCCTCCATGGCCCAAGACATTATGTTCAAATTATTCCCCAGTGATAATTATATGCACAGTTTATGCTGGGTCTTTTAAAACACTTTTAAAACCATTGAATTCAAATAATTTACACTTGTATTAGCACAAAAAAATTAGTATTTAATTGTAGCTACCTTATAAACGAGTGGCAGTCACTGGGGAGAGCATCAACAAAAAAATAGTCCACAGCAGCTCCACTAGCAGCTGAAAAATCAATGGAAGAGCTGTTTCCTTCAGTGGGATGGCTTGGAGTGCATTACTGGTAACAGAGGGACATTTGTGAAGGGACACTTCCCTTGAAACTCTTTCAAGGACTCTCTTACTAATTCAGAATATTAATTCCCACTTTTGTGCTGCCTGTTGTTACTAATGTACAGCTGTTCCCCATTTGTCCCTTAAACCTCCAGAACTTGATTCCTCCATTTGCTTCCTGGGTTTTCTTGTTATAGTCTGTATTTTACTCCTCTCCATCTTCCTCTTGGAGTTGCTGAAGGTAAATTGAGAGTAAAGCTGGCAGAGATTTTCACCAATGGATGAATCCAGCAAAAGCCATTGATTACTCAGAATTTTCAACATTGATCACAAAATATATCAAAGTTTGATGGAAAAACTCTTGGAAAAAGCTCTTGCCTTGGTGTGCAATTGCCTGAGGGTGTCTGAGTGGAACATCCCTCATTACCACCCCAGAGGTGACAATGACTGGATCAATCCATTGCGGCTGAAAGATGATTGCAGGGAAAAATTTCAGTCTGGCTTAAAAAATATCACTGCAATGAAAGGAGAACTTTTACCAGTCAAGTGAGTTTTGAAATGAGAAGAAAAATAAGAATTGAGTGCCTTATTCTGCCCACAAGGATTGTGACTGTGCAAGGGGATGATGTGAAAGCAAGGCCTCTGAGCCTCAGCAGAATAGGTCTTTATTCCCTCAGTTTGGCAGAGCAGAAATAGAAACATTAAAGAGGAATAATGCAAATGGCATTGTCAGAATTTCCAAAATAAATTCAGCTCTATCAATTTTTCTTCAAATATATTTTTATTGGTTTCTCAAGGACTGCTGGTGCCCAGGATGCACCATTGCTGTAGGTACCAAATTCAATTGGTGAATTGAATCAATTTTTTAATAAATCCATTTAAATTGTAGCTTCTGAATTATTGGATGTATTCACTGTCCTCACTTTGACATAATTTCTTGAGAGTCCAAACAGAAGAATTTTATTCCTAATCTAGCTTCACTCAGCACAGCTTGTGTCAAGGTATGTTGAATATTTTCTGTTTCCTGCTGTGCAATCTGCTCTGTCTCTGGATTTTCTACCCAGGGAGCATCAGGGCTTTGCCATGAACTGTCAGAAAACTTTGGGAAAACCCAGGACATTTTCTGCCAGGCTGAGAGAGGATTTTTCAGCCTGGAGAAGAGAAGGCTCCAGGGAGACCTTAGAGCCCTTTCCAGGGCCTAAAGGAGCTCCATGAGGGCTGGAAAGGACTTGGGACAAGGGATGGGGTGACAGGACAAGGGGGAATGGCTTCCTACTGCCAGAGGGCAGGGATAGATGGGATAGTGGGAAGAAATTCTTCCCTGTGAGGGTGGGCAGGCCCTGGCACAGGGTGCCCAGAGGAGCTGTGGCTGCTCTTGGATCCCTGGAAGCGTCCAAGGCCAGGTTGGATGGGGCTTGAAGCAGCCTGGGACAGTGGAAGGTCCCTGTCTGTGGCAGGGGTGGAATTGGAGGATCTTCATAGTCCCTTCCAGCCCAAACCATTCAGGGATTCTGTGGATGCCCTCTGTCATGCAGGATGTAGCCAGACTCAGAATTGAGGCTTTCACTGACACGTGGGAATATCTGTGACCGGCGGAGCCTGCCAGCTTGGCAGAGCTGACTGGATTTTGAGGGAAAGCCTGGCAGAGCTTGGGAGCCCTGCAATCCATCAGCCTGTGCCACCATTTGGGCTGTGTGGGCTCTGAGGCAGCATCCAGAACTGAGGAGTTTTTGGAAAGCAGCAGGGACGTTTGAGCTTCTTCCCTTCTGCACTGACAGCTCCCAGACCTGGCAGTTCAGTTCAGAGCAGGGTTGGACTCTAGTGCTTGTCCTGCACAGCACATTCTCTGTAGCTTTGGGAAAGGGACAGTAAACAATAACAATACCCAGAGGGGCTGAGCTGGCTCTGCCGTTTGGTTTCACTCTGAAACCTCCTGGCTCCTGGGAGGTGAGCTGTAATTGTTCACTGAGCTCCAGAACCTGCAGCTCACTCCACGAACTCCTTCACCCCCCATAAAATACCATTTGCTATGAAAACAGACAGTATTAGCCAAAAGGGAATCCTGAAGGATTCCTTTCAAGGTTGTTGCTGCTCTTGCCGAAATAACCAAGCTCTGCAGAGCTGTTGGAACTTGTGGGGATCTTTTACTTTGGAATAAAGTTGCTGTGTAAACTTGATGGGCTTAAAACACATCAAAGCAGTGGAATTCTCAGGTGTATGAGTGCCCTGTGCATTCCCCACAACACTGCTTGCCTCCTCAGTGATTTCCTGTGAATCCATAGGGGGTTTGGTGAGGGGAAGCAGGAGGAAGGCACAGCTGAGCTACCCTGTCCTTCCCCTGCCCACAGGGAGCACAGGAACGAGGGACACTCAGCTGAGCTGTGGCAGTTCCATAGCCCTGCAGAGCATTTGGAGCCATGTGCCCTCCTGTGCTGGCTGCTCAGGATGGGTGGACGAGCTTTTATTGAAGGACACTGGATGGGATCTGAAGGTTCTTGGCTCTGAGTGAGCAATGAAGTGTTATCTTGCTGTGTCGAGCTTGTCCCTGTGACATCATTGTTGTGACATCAGTGTTGTGACTGAGTCGTGCCTGTGCCTGAGTCTGTGGCAGAGCCAGGACTGTGGAAATGTCTCCTTTCTCCTGGCCCTTCCTCTGCCCTTCCCTTGGCAGCACCCCCTCCGGGACACGCTGTGTTCCTGGTGGTCAAACTGGAGAGAAGCCGGGATTCTTAATCCTCTGTCTCCAACAGAAACATTTCCCTGGCAGTTTAATCCTCACAACTGATTGTTCTCAGTGACATTTTCCATACTTTTGGGTGGATTTGTACTGGAAAACCTTTCCAAATGTGCTGAGCTGACTGGCTAATGGAGCCCCCTGGGCAAAGCCATCAGCTTTGTCCTCTGGAGATCCCCCAGCATGGCACTGGAGTCCTGCAGCAGCAGTGCCAGAGGCAGCTGGCTCGGGGGTCCCAGTGAGTCAAAGCAACAATAAAGTCAAATGGTTGACTGGGATCAATGAATCAAATATGTCTGGGAGAAGTCACCTAAACAATCCAAATAAATCCACCCCACTACTTTCCTTACAACAAGCAGAAATGTATTTGCTCTGGTGCCAAGCACACTTCCTTTTGTTCTAAATTCCTCCTGCACTTTGTTCTGGAAAATATAAAAATAGTTCTTTATTTCCCTTTTAAGTTTCTATTGACAATGTTGAACATGTTCCACTCCCATCTCCAGCACACCTGCCCAGCAGAGGAATTCAGGCTTTCAGACTGGAGATGAAAAAAGGCTTTAGTGAGCTGGAATTGCTGGGTTTTCCCATCAGGATTTCTTTAAAGAGGCAAGGCAGTTTGTTTGCTGTTCTTTTGCTGGTGGCTCAGTGCAGCAGAGTCCTCCCTTCTCTTACACTTCTCAGGGGTTGCTCTGGTCCAGCTTTATGGAATCCTCTCCTCTGCCATCCTAGGGACAGGAGTGAGTTTCCTTGGAAGAGATTGAGCAGAGCTGCAAGAAGGACAGACTCTCAGGAGGTCTCAGCTTTTCTTTCAGCTGCATGAGCTCCTGAGAATGGTTCATACCCAGCATCTCTCAGGGATCATGGTGCTCAGGGAAGAGGAATTCCCTGTCATCATAGTGGAAGCTGCTGGGTACTGAGGAGTAATGAAAATCACTCCTTAGGGTGGCAAAGGAAATTTGTTCTCTCTGACTAATGACTCAGTAACAACAGGCTGATAATTCCCAAGGCAGGGCAGGCAAATGGTGTGACTGGAGAGGTTCTGATTGCAGCAAACCAAGAACCTGCAGCTCCTGCTCCCAGTAACTCCAGTTCATTCCTGTCTCTGCCCACCTTGCCCAAGGCTGTGATCATTCCTTCCTCCAGCCCCCTGACTAAGAAGTAAAAGGTTTTATTTTTCCAGAGGACAATGTCCACAGCTCCCAGTCCTACCATGGTTAATTATTTTAATTAACTAATCTGTTCAAAACATCCAGAGCCCATTGAGCCATCTGGACGGATTCAAGTCCCATATTTGTATTCCTGATGTGCTGATTAAATCCTTCGTTTGCTCCAAGCCCTCAGTGCAGCCAAACATGCCCCTCCAAAGCTGCTTCGCACAAACAGCTCAGGGGGTTGGATTTGTGGAGAAAAGGTTGTCTTTAGTTTTGGGAGAGGTGTGCTGGGAACCCTGGTGCTGGCACAGCTGTAAATCTCACAGTGGTTTGGGGTTGGGAGGGACCTTAAAACCCATTCAGTGCCCCCCCTGCCATGGGCAGGGACACCTTCCTCTATCCCAGGTTGCTCCAAGCCCCATCCAACCTGGCCTTGGACACTTCCAGGGATGGGGCAGCTGAAGGATTGCTCTGGCACCAGGCAGGAGCAAGCAGGAGATGAGCAAAGGGTCCAGGGCTGGAGTCTTTACAGAGCTCTGTGAAAAGCCCTTACCATCATCATCCCTTCCTGGGGATGTCATCCCTGTGTCTGAGAAGCAGGAATCCTGGGACTGAGGTTATGGATATTCCCTGGCACAGAAATTCCCTAATTACTAGCAAGGTTTGGGAAAATAAAACGCCAAGACAGCTCTCTGGCTGGGTCAGGAAGATTTAAGCTGCTAAAAATTGGACTTACCAGAGATGCTGAAGTATCTGGGGATGCTGTTGGATACATCAAGCGCTCGGGACACCTGGAATGGGGAAGGAATTTCAGCCTCTCCAGCCACGTGGCCTTTAGCATCAAGAACAATCACCTGCAGAGGAGATTTCCTCTCCTCCTGTGCCGTGATTAGGAAGGGAACTTTCCAACATCATCTCAGAAGGGGTTATCTGTCATGGAATTCATCTTACAATAAAACTGCCTGGGTTTTTACACGTACTGTTGACCTTTATTTGGGATATGAACCCATAACTCCTGGGCTCCCAGTTTTATACAGGGTGGGATGGATCAGTGCAGCTTCAGCTGAGAATCTCAGCTTGAGGGTGTGTGAGGTTTAATGACTCTGTCCTCATTTAAATAAGATAATCTTGGCTTTTACAAGGGAGCTGAGGCACCTGGAGGACACCTTTAGTAAGAGCAGGCAACTGAACTAAGAGAACTCTCCTGCCTGGGTGTCTCTCCCCATGGCAGAGCTCCTCTTTTACCCTCCTGGCACCCAGGATTTCTGGGGTGGAACTCAGCCAGGCCCAGGCTTTTAAACATCTCAGAGGAAAAGTCATCCAGCACCAGAGTGTGCCCCAAAGGCAGCCACTTCAGGCTGGTCAATGGACACCTGCACTTAACCAGTGATGGAATCACTGAAATGTTCAAAAAACATGTGAAGGTGGCACTTCGGGACATGGGTTAGTGGTGGCCTTGGCATGACGGACTTGATGATCATGAACATCTTTTCCAACCTTAACAATTCCATGATTCTGTGATTTTTTCCAACCTCATTCTTTCCATCTGTCAGAGCCAAACCCAAGTCTCTCGGTGGTGGCGGCTGTTGGGATGAAGGACTTGGCTGAGCTGGATCCTTGTGGGTTGGTGTCCCACTCACAGGATTGTTGTTCCCTGCAGGTAAACGGTCACCTGGACTACATGAAGCACATGGACACGATCCTAAAAGCCGTGGGCATTAAAACCAAGGAATGTCAGCCAGAAGAGAAGGGCAGTGGCAGTCTTTTTTCCCCTCAAGCCAAGAAATCCCAGTGGGCAGCTGGCAGCGAGCGTCGGGGAGAGGAAAACATCAGGAAAGAGGAGGATGAGGCTGGCAGTGAACCTTGGGAAGAGGAAAACATCGGGAAAGAGGAGGATGAGGCTGGCAGTGAGGCTCGGGGAGAGGAAAACATCAGGAAAGAGGAGGATGAGGCTGGCAGTGAACCTCGGGAAGAGGAAAACATCAGGAAAGAGGAGGATGAGGCTGGCAGTGAGGCTCGGGGAGAGGAAAACATCAGGAAAGAGGAGGATGAGGCTGGCAGTGAGGCTCTCCCAGCTGGCTGCGCTCACCGACAGAATCCTTCCAGCTCTGCCCTGGCAGAACCCGAGCCTCCCTGCCCAGGCTGCTCACACAGCACAGACAGCAAGGACCAGGCAGTGGGGAAGGGAGCAAATTAGGGCAGAGCTGCTCAGCCAGCACAAAAACCGCTGTCAGCACATCTGTGGCACTGGGATTCCCAGAGGATGGAGCTGGCCGAGCTGCAGCTGCAGTTTCCAGCCCCTCCGGAGAAAAGTGTGGCACTGGTGTGGCACTGAGTCAAAACACTTGGAGCAGCCGCCCAGGCACCTCCCCGAGGTGAGGGAGGGCTGATTCCTGCCTGAGTCTGCACTGCTCCTCAGGAATCCAAGACAGATCCCTTCCAAATCCCTTCCTTGCAGGAAGCAGCTGCACCCCTTGGCACCGTGCCCCTGCTGTGACTGGGGATTTTAATAATTTCACAGAGAGGGGTTCAATACTAGGAATTTCAGAACATTTTTCCACTGGAGATGAGTTTGATTTGAGCATCTCAGGTGTGTTCCAGGCTTTACCTGCCCCACTCTGGACAGATCTGAATGTGCTCTCCAGCTCTGCTGACCAGGAGGGGAAAGGCTCATGCTGCCAGCCTTCCTTCCCCTGCCTGCTGCAGGTTTGCTGCCAGGGCTCAGGCACTTTCCCATCTCCAAGACCATTTCCCTGTCTTCAGGCTGAGGTTGGTGGGTGTTGGAGGCCCTATTCCTGTTAGAAAAGTGTTTGGGACCATGGGTAAAAGCAGCAGGAAAACCGAGGGGGTTTTGGATGGCTTATGAAAATTCCTCCTGGGCTCTCCAAGCCAGCAACCCACTGAGACTTTCCTTTTGTGTCCCACAGACATCTCCAGCCCTAAAAACCCCATCCAGGCATATTTTTAGTTGGCTCAGAACAAAACCAATACTTTGCACAGGATAAACATGGATCCGTTTGATTTCTACCTCCTTCAATTAAAGTGAATTCGCTCCACTCTCTTCATCCCCAGTCTCAGAGCAGAGGGAAGGACCCAGTTCTACATCCCCTGCCAGATGTGGGAATGATCCACATGTTCCATAAAAGCCCCTTTTCTGGCCTGTTTTGCTGCTGAGCCCAGACAAGTGCATCAGGCAGGAGTGTGGTAGGCAGGTAAATCCCCCTCTGGGATTTTATGCTTTGCCACAAGGGTACAAACACTCCCACTGCCATCTGGGGGGTCCTGTTGACTCATGAGAGGGAAAATACTGGGATTGCACCTTCTGATTTTGGTTCACAGAGGATTCTCTCCTCCCCCTCCCCACTGACCCAACAGCCATGTAAATCCCCCCTCCCATTCCCAGCTTCCTGCAAACCTTACCTGCAGATCATTCCTCATGGAGTCAGACATGGCTGGATTTGGGGGCGATGCTGTGACCCAGCAAAGCACCATGGTTTAGATACAGTGCCTGGCAATTCCTCTCCCTAAATCCAGCATCCCAGGGGGCTCAGACCTGCCCAACTCTGACCTGGAGCAGTGCCTCACTGCAGAGATGGCAGGGACTGGCTGTGGGATGCCACAGGGATGGGGCTCTTTAGCCAGCTGATGTTGGTGCTGTTGGCTGCAGGGTTGGGATGGGATTCCTCTGCTTATCCAAGGGTTTGTCCACAAGCAAACACCCAATCACACAGAACTGCCTGGATGAGACAGGGAGGAATTACTGCTTTTGAACATTTGGCTTGAAGAGGTGACTCTCCCTCTCTCTCTGTCCATCTCCAGAGGCTGATTTGGTACCTAACAAACTTCCAGACCCCGCAGTACCTTTTTCTGCTCCTTTTTAACTCGGGTTGTAGTCCAAGCTTGTATTTATATAAAGCCATTGTGGGAAGATCTTGATCTGAGTACTCAACACCAGCCCCAAGCTCCATCTGTGGCAAAATGCATTGAACAGTTTGATGTTTGAGCCTGTGCTCAGCCCTCAGCATGTCCCAGTCACTCATCCCTGGCTCCCAGAAGATTTGTGGCAAAGAAATGCTGGGTTGGTCATACAAACTCCTGTTCAGTTCTGGAACATCTGTGGGCAATGTGGAAAGAAGACTGAAAGTGGCCTGGCATGTGACTGCTTCTTCCAGCATCCCATATCCAGGGGATGCTCTGTGTCCATTTGCATATAAGGAGTTCCAGGAGAACACTCCTGGAATTAGGCAGCAGGCTTGGAGTGAAGGGTGCAGGGAGGGCACAGCAGCCAACTGCCAGCCCAAAGGCACTTGAGGAAGAATTTACTAAAATAATTTGTTTTATTGATTTTTTGAAGTGCCCACATGTCACATTTATTCAGTGTTCCCTCTGCTTATGGCTCTGAGAAGGGGGCTGGCATTATCATTTAAAATACAATATTCCTTTAGATTCTTATTTCAAGGGGGGGAAAAGTGTCTTCTCTAATTGCATCATCGAGGACATGATGGATTGTCGCAGGGAAGTGAGATGGTCCCGTGCCAGGAGTGGGAAGCTGTGGGATGGAGCCTGTGGGAGGAGATGATGCCATTACTACTGAGAGACACCCATGGAGCCACCGTGGGCCACCGTACCCCACAGCCCCACTGAATATCCAAAAATCGGTGTTGGACATTCTGCACCAAATTCAGCACCTGCAGTGCAGCTCTGTGTGACAAACCACGGCAGTGCTGCTGAGCTGGAGGGCACTGTGTGACAGGAACCTGGCACAGACACAACTCCAGTGAGGAGATCCAGCTCCAGCTCCAGCTCCAGGAAGATGTGATGTTCCATGGACTGAAGCAGCCCCAAACCTCAGCGTTCCTGCTGAAGCGGCCCCAGACCTCTTGCCCATGAGCCACAGGACGTTTTTCCACCACTCCCCTCAGTGCACTTGGAGGAGCTCTGCTGAGCTCTGTGTGTGCAAAACCAAGCCTTGGTTTGAGGTTAGGGATACAGAGAGTCTTGAATCTGAGGTTCAGACTCACCAGAGATGGAAAGGCCATGGAAGGGGTTAGGGGATGGTGACGGTGAGCACAGGAGGGATGAAAGAGAGAGAGAGACAAAGCAGGTTAATTCAGCAGCAACACCTGGCTTTGCATGGTTTGATCCTCCTTGTGACAGTGCCTGGGGCCACCGTCCCCTCCATGAGCTGCACCATGTGCTGGAACAGGGAATTTGAGAGATGGCTTGTGGCAGATCAGCTCCCAGAGGGCTTGTGTTGGGCTCCTGGGGAATCCTTCCTTGCACACAGAGCTGTGTGTGCCCTGCTCAGGCCACGGGGGTGCCGAGCTGCAGCTCCGTGTCCGGGGGCTCTGCATCCCAAAGGCTGACGGAGCGAGCGGCAGGGCCCGGCGGGGCCGGGAGCAGCCTGGAGTCACTCCTCGGTGCCCCGGAGTCCACAGAGTCGGTGTCAGCCTGCAGGGTGAGGACGTTCCTGAGGGACGTGGCAGCGCGGGGGCCGCTGTTGGAATTCCTCGTGGACAGGAAGATGGCGCTGGGCCGGGGCTCCACGGAGCGCCGGCAGCAGGGCAGGAACTTGCCCATGGTCCTCTTGAAGTCCCTCATGAAGAGTGGGTAGATGATGGGGTTCATGGTGCTGTTGCAGTAGCCCAGCCAGGTGAGCACATCGAAGAATCCGGCCGGGACACAGTCACAAACTGCCTGGGGGGACACAGCAGGGATCAGCAGCCTCCCACCTCAGCCCCAACCCAGACGGGTTTCCCAGGGACACCAATATTCCCCTTTCAAAGGAAACCTTCAAATCCCTTTTGAAGGGTTTTTTCCTTGCTGTTGTTCCCTGGGGAATTGCATCCTTGGTCCCGTATGTCCAGCAAGACTTTCTGGTGCCTCCAATTGAACCCAGCTGGATTCCAAAGGGAAAACATCTGGAAACCCGACATAAAGCCCCCACAGGCTCTTACCTGAGCTACATTGGTGACGAAGAAGGGCAGCCAGGCCACGAAGAACATGCCCAGGAGGATGCCCAGGGTCAGGCTGGCCTTCAGAGCCTTCTTGCTGTGCTTGTTGGTGAACCTCCTGCTCTCACTGCCGGTCAGGGGCTGGCTCGGTGGGCGTGGGACCTGTGGCCAGAGACAGGGAGTGGTGGGCAACTCTCCCCAGCACCAGCATTGGCCTCTGCCCAAGAAAAGTGGCATTTGGTGCTCCAGATCCTGCAAAAACCCTTCCAGTAATTCCCTTCTCCAGGAGGCAGGAGCTGGGCACACACCACAAGCCCTGAGGCACAAATTAGGAAGGGGAAGTAATAGAAACCCTGAACACTGAGAGTATTATTTTATTTACTGTAAAATTGCATGTTTGACATTAGGCTGCTCTTTGGAGAAAAACCCAGCTCAGTCCATGTGAGGATAAAGCCTGCCCTAAACAGGCAACTCCAGCTGCTGACTACAGCAGCAAACTAATTATGGTTTTAAAAGGAGGACATGAAACATTTCAGCCTCCAAACACCATAACCCAGCCCTCCATCCCCTCCTGCAATCTAAAATTAAATTATTATCTCAGCCCTCCCCTGTAATTAAATGATGCCCTGTTGCAACTCAGCTTCCAGCCCAAAAAGATAACAAAAACCTCTAAAATTAGATGAGGATGAAACAGGTTAAAAGATGAAATTTGAGGGTTCGCTGGCTGACACCTTGTTCCTCAGCCATTTTGGGTCTTGAAGAAACCTTTTGGGCCTCAGCTGAATGACAGGGGGATGGATGCTGCTCTTGCATGGCACAGCAAAGCCCCTGAACATCCCCTGACTCTGTAGAGTCCAAAAACCTGGCATCCTGCGAGAAAATAAACACTTTATGATATTGTCTATTTATTCTTTAATTCTCCTTTTCCTTTTGACTGTCTGGTGCAGCTTATCACACGTGGGAGAGCTGGCCAGAGTCCTGGCTGTGCTCTTGGAGAGAACAAACGCAATCAAGGTATTTAAAGGCAATTAAGTTTGCCTTTTCCCTGTAGGATATGAGGTCAATAAAGCCTATTACAGGGAATTAAAGCTGTTAGATTTAGTGGCAATTACCTTCTCCTGGAGAAATACAAACAAGTGCAGCCACGTTTTTGTTATAAAACCCACACACTCCGGTTCCACCGGCGAGCGCACGAGGAGGGGTTTGGCAGCTCCTGTTATAGAGCAGGTAACAAAAATAGAAGCTTCTGTTCAAAATAAGGTGCTCTTGGGAATCTGGCATTTGCTATTAGTTAAAATACTTCTCCCCCATATGTCTCACACCCACCATGGCCAAGATTTATGAGTGGAAAGTCAGATAAGATTAAACCCCTTGGGGATGACGCCAGCCAAGAGGGGGGCGAAACTGCATTTATTTTGCACTGCTGAGCATTTTTGCCTGAATCTTATTTATTTCTCTGCTTCTGCTCATGCTGTTTCTGTGCTCGTGAGCAGCTTCAGAACTCTCTATTGCTGGGACAAGGCATGGGGCACCTCAGAGGATGTCAGGGAGGTGGATATTGCCCAAAATCTCCCTCCCTGCAGTTGTCAAAGCTGGCTCCAACCCTGAGGCCATCCAGGAGGCAGAAACAGCCCAGGCACCCAAACTGTGGGGTCTGCCAGAGCAATGTCCCTGTGGGCCCCTTACCTGTGGCACGGCTTCGTCGGTGGTGGCCACGTTGGAGGTGAGGGAAGCCACCTGCACCGCCTGCTTGCGCGCTGCCAGCAGGATGCGGCAGTAGGTGAAGGAGATGGCGGCAGAGGGCAGGAAGAAGGTGAGGCAGGAGGCCACCAGGGCGTAGGGCAGACTGACCAGCAGCCGGCACTGGTCCTCGTCCCCCTGGCCGGTGACGTTCAGGGGCCGCACCTCGAACTCCAGCTCGTGCCACCCCATCTTGATGGGCAGGAAGGAGGCCAGCGCGGCCAAGGTCCAGGTGGCCAGGATGAGCGCCAGGGCCCTGCAGGACGTCATGCGCAGCTTGTACCTGAGCGGGGACGTGATGAGCAGGTACCGGTCCAGGCTGATGACGCAGAGGTTGAGGATGGAGGCGCTGCAGCACATGACGTCGAAGGAGGCCCAGAGGGAGCAGAAGTCCCCCCGCAGCACCCAGCGGCCGTAGAGCTGGTTGAGCATGGCCGGGGGCATCACCACCAGCCCCACCATCAGGTCCGACATGAAGAGGGACACCAGGAAGTAGTTGGAGGTGTTGCGGAGGGAGCGCTGGGTGATGATGAGGAGGATGAGGAGGAAGTTGCCTGCCGTGGTCAGCAGGATGATGAAGCAGAGGAAGGCGGCCACCCAGCTGCTGCCCACGAGCAGGGAGTGCTCCCCCAGCACGCTGGCATTGGGGGCCCCCAGGTCTCCCTCCATGAGGAGCTGGGGGCAGGGCTGGCTCTGGGCTGGGGACCTTCTCCAGCGTGGCCCGTGCTATGTGACCATCACCGGGTCAGGGAAGGAGGATCATCTCTCTCCGCTCTGTGTCTGTCCTCCCTTCTCCTCTCCTCCTCCTCTCCCTCTCTTCCCCCAGGCTGTCTCTTCACTGGCACTCAGGGCAGAGTGACATTCCCAGGAGCCGATCAGCAGGACCAAGGTTTCCTCCCCATTACTCACAGCAGTTCCTCATGCCTGTAAATCCTCCTGCTCTGGGATGTCCCTGGATGCTGCTTCTGGATGATGGGAATGGCAGGGTTCTCAAGATGCCAGGAATTGCAGGATGCTCTGGATGCCCTGATGCTCTGGATGCACTGGACCAGGGAATAACACAACACCGAGATGCTCTGGATGCTCTGTACTCAGGATACTTCAGATGCTGGAGATGCTCTGCATCCCTCGATATTCCAGATGCCAGGGCTGCTCTGTACCCAGGATTTCCTGGACGCTGGGGATGCTCTGGACTCCAGGATGCTCCAGATGCTGGGGATGCTCCGGCCCCCCGAGGCTCAGCTGTAGCCCCAGCTGAGCTGAGGTCCCTGCAGAGCTCTGTCCCCGGGGTCCCAGAGCTCCTCCCTGCCTGGCGCTGCCGCTGCTGCAGCCGGAGCCGCCAGGAGCGGCAGAGCAGCCTCAGGCGAGGACCGGGATGCTCCCAGCCAAGCCCGCCCGGGAGGAGGAAGATCCGGAGTGTAGAAGGGATCTCTCCCGCGGCAGAGGAGCGTCCAGCCCGCAGGGAGGTGTGAGAGTGAGTGTGTGCAGGTGCCAGCCCGAATTTCACCTGCTGCTGTGGATGCACACAAAGGATGCAGAAATGCCGATCGAGGAGGTGGGGCTGGGGGGAGAGGAGGAGATGAAATGAAGCGCTAATGAAAACAGGGATCTGGGCTAAACTCCACAAAGTGGCAGCCAGACAGTTCCCGTTTCTGCCTTAAAGAGACAGCCCCGTGCTCTGCCATCCCTGCCATCTGTGCCAGCACTGGAGCCCTGGCTGGAGGCACCTGGCATCTGGACTAGCAGGTCAGTGGCCAAACCCCGCCGGCAACCCCGAGTTCCAGGCTCCATCCTCCTGGACGATAAAAAGCAAAATTTTCCGAAGTCAAGTAAAAAAAAAAAAAAAAAAAAAAACCAAAAAAAACCAAACAACAAACAGCTGCACACAACAGCCCTCAGGAAGCAGCCAGAGGACTCGCTGGCAGATATTCCAGCAATCTGCAGCCAGGGATGGGGGAGCAGAGAAAAGGGAGAGCCTGGCCCCTCTGCTCCTGGGTTATTTGGACTGGCTCGGGACAGCCCAGCTCCTTGCCTGCGGGGCAATCCTGGATGGACACACAGCAACCTGGCCCTTCAGCAAGTGGGAGGCAACACGCGAGAGGAGCCAGCTCAGAAAACCCTTCTGAGTCTTTGTGTGCTGCTGGGAATTCCACGCTGCCACCTCCCACACTCAAGGACAGCACCTCAGGGTGCTGGGCAGGGACTGCATGGGGTTTTTTAACTACCCAGCAGCCCAAAGGTGGGGTTTTCCCAACAAATGGCTGTGATTTCTGTTGGGAGAGACCAGGATTGAGTGGCTCCAGCACAGACCAGAGCTGAGGTGTACTCCTGGCACCCACCCTCCTGTTGCTCCCAGGGCCAGGCACTGCCAGCTGCTGCTCATTCCTCCCCAAGTGCCCACTAAAGCTTTTTTGAAATGCCTCCCTGGGAAGTTGTGCTGCAGATGTGTGGGTGAGAGCCAGCTGTGCACACCAAACCCCCAGCACTGCCCAGCCACCCACCCTGGGACAGAAACCGGCCTCTTTACAAAGTCCTGCTTTTCCAATCACCTTCCCAACAAATTTATTGTGCTTTTCTCAGTGCCTGAATAGGCATTCCAGGCCTGGAAACCATCTCAGCAAGGCATGGGGAGGTGGAAGGCAGGGACTCAGCCCAAGCACACACAGTTATCCCCCCAGGATCTCTCTGTCAGGCTACCACAGCTGCTACCACTTGTGCCAAGACAGGTTCTGCCTTCTCTCTGCTTTCCCAGGACTCTCTCCTTGGGTGCTCCCAGCCAAACCTCCCTGGCCACCCCAGTGTCACAGCGTGCTGGCAGCAGTCCCAGGGCAGTGCACGCACATGCAAGGCTGTGATTGCAGCACGAGGTTTCCTTAGAAAAGCCTTTGCCCCAGGAAACACTCACTTCCCCAGCCCTTCTGTGCTGGGAACAGAGACCAACCTCACCCCGAGCCCACCCTGAGCAGCCTCCCCAGCCAGGATAAGTGAAGGCAGCAGCACAGATTTATCCCAGCTGGATCCACAGTGAGGAAGTGATGCCACAGTGCAAAGCCAGCCTTCCTTCTCAGCCCTGCTGCATCCCAGCATTAGGAACATCCCAGTTTGTCTCCAGAGCTTTTGCTTCTGAGAAGGAGATAGGATCAGAATCATGGAGTCATGGAATGATTTGGGTGTGGAGGGGCCTTAAAGCTCATTCCATTCCCAGCTCCTGCCATGGGCAGGGACACCTTCCACTGTCCCAGGCTGCTCCAAGCCCCATCCACCCTGGCCTTGGGCACTGCCAGGAATCCAGGGGCAGTCACAGCTTCTCTGGGCAGCCTCTTCCCAATGTCCTCCACACATGGGAGGTTCTGTACACTTGGTTTGGGTGTGTTTGCTGGGGAAGCGAATCTGAACTGATTGAAACAAAATGTGTTTAGAAAAAACCTGCCTTAAAATGAAGACCAAATCCTACCATTGTCCCTGCAAAAGCTTCTACATGCTGGCAGCTGTCCTGGTCTGTCTGTGCTGTCTCCCTGCACTGCATTCCTGGACACATCTGCAGGGATCATGGACTCCACCAGTTCTGCTCTCCGGTACCACTAGCAGAGAAAGCAAAACCAGGTTGTCAACAGCCACCCAAGTGTCAACATGGCAAAAAAAAAAAAAGGGGGGAGACAGAGAGAGTCAAACTGGGAGCTGAGAGACTTCCATGAGAACATCCAGGCAGGCCAGGGCTTTACACAGTGGTGCCCAATAGTGCAATGCACTCTCGAGGTGTCCTTCCAGGCTTTAACTCATGGGAGTTAAAGGGATGGCTCCTTGGGTTTGAATTTGGGCAGAGCCTGGCTAACTACCTCAGCTTATTGTTTCATCTGCATACCAGCCCTCCTGTGCCTGCCTCTGCTGGAGCTCAGCTTGTGTGGAATGGAGGTGGAGACGTCCTGCTCCAAACACCTCGAACTGCAGGTCCTGGAGTTTACAGGAACAGCCCCCTGCTAGACTTAGCCTGTTTCCACTGTACACCAGTAAAAGGGCCCCATGATGGTGCTCAGTGACCACCACAGGTTTCTCCACCTTTGCCTAGCTCTCAGATAAAGCTCCCTTCCTTGGGAAGACACCTCACATCCTAAAAATATTACACTAACACACAGAGCACCTCTAGCCCTGCCAGGCCCTCCCTGGTCAGCCCATGCCCTCTGCTGTGGCAACTCCTGCCTTAATGCAAACCCTCTTTCACTTCCCAAAGCACAGACCTGCTCTGCCAACCTGTGCAGAGTCCCCAAAGCCTCACGGACGGGGGCAATAAGAGCTGGCCTCAATAAGGGGGCAATAAGGGCTGGCCTCACCAGGGGGTCAGTGAGAGCTGGTGTCAGTAAGGGGGCAGTGAGAGCTGGGGGCAGTGAGAGCTGGCCTCAATAAGGGGGCAGTGAGAGCTGGCCTCAATAATCCGACAGTGAGAGCTCTCTGCTGGCCCACACAGCCTCCGGCCCATCCAGGAGCAGATGGACCTTCCCCAGGGCCAGGCTCAGACCAAGGAGCATCCCTGATCAGTCCTGAGGGCACATCCACGCTGCCCTGGCATCAGTGGAACCAGAGGCTCGCAAGAGCAGACACTGCCCTGCCCAGGGAATGCCTGATCCAAACAGCCTTGGGAAGAGCGCGCTGGTTCCAGCCGAGGTGCTCAGCCCTCCTCCCGCCCAGGGATGTCCGGGCCTGTCCGGGTTCGCCTTCCGGAGCACTCCCGGGGCCCGTGAGCATCTGGCCGCCGAGGAACACGCCGGACCGAGGCTGTCACCTAGCGGCAGCAGCGCCGGGGAAGGTGGCGAGATCGCAGAGCTGCCACAGGAGTCCCACACGAGCGGGACCCACCGGGCCCGGCCGCAGCTGCCGTGCAGGCTCCCCGGGCGGGCTCCGCGGGCCACATGCAGCCCATACGCTCAGTATTCGGGCTCGGGTTTCCTTCCAGCAGCTCTGTCTCCTCCTCTTCCCAGATGGAATGCAGCAGAAAGCTGCGGGAACCGCGGCTTTACCCTGCCTGGACCCTCCGGCACCGCTGCCTGTCCTGGCTGGGGTCCTGGTGTCAGAGCTGCCAAAAACCAGACAGGCATCAGAGCCCTGAGCAGTGGAAGTCAGAACTAATTTATTTAGGAAAAAAACCCCAAAACTTGTCAAAAGGAGGGGGAGGCATCGATTACAAGCTCTGGAAGCTCTTGTCAGGACAACGCCAAGGAATCAGCTTTATACAACAGAGAGAGAGAGGGGCAGCAGAGGCCGTGCCCACCCCGACCCCCAGCCCTGCCCAAGCACTCCCTGCACCGGCACGTTCCAGCCCTCAGCCCCCTTCTCCCTCCACCACCATCAAAGTGCAGCAGGGAGAGGCGGGACAGGGGTGGAACCTCCCCCGGACCCCCCCCAGCTCTTGGCCTTCCCCTGCAGCCCCAAAATGTGAAGCCCCAGCGCTCAGGATCCAAGTCCTTCGTCCCCAGGGAGCAACGTGGCAGCCCTGGGGACAGCAAGGTAAGAGCTGTCACCACCGCTGTTCCCAGTCCCCTCGACACAGCCCCAGAGGCACATCCTGGGGCAAAACCCTCCCCAAGAGCCACCTGATACAAAGGGTTGGGCTTGGACTAAGCTCAGTGGGTGCCAGGAACATGCCCATGCTGAGCCCTTGTGGGCAGGCAGGAGAGAGGAGGCGGAAGGGCTGCTGCTGATCCCACCACCCCAGGAGAGATGTGCATCCCTCGTGGGACTGTGGAGAGGCTGCTTCCCTTCTTGCCCCACGCTGGGCATGAGGAAAACCCAGCAGGACTCAGAGGGCTCTGCCCCGGGCCAGGAGCCTGCGGAGAGCCCCGGGAGCCCAGCCCAGCCCCTGCTCTCAGCCAGAGCCCCTCGTGCCACTCCTCTCAATATATTATTATTATTATTATTACGTGCAAGTAGTTTTGCATCCAGAAAGGCCGAGCCCTCGTGTCTCAGCCTGCAGCTCCAGCCTCAGCCCTGCCTGCGCTCGGAACGTCCCGGGGTGTCGGAGGGTGACGCGAGGGCAGCGATTTGACAGGAAAGGCTTCAGCACCCCCCTCCCTCCCCAAAGCCTGGCCCGGCCCTCGCACAGCCCTGCCAGGACAGTCTGCACGGGCCGGGTCACTCCTCGCCCTCCTCCTCGTGGTGGTGGTGGCTGGAGGCCGGCGGCTCCTCCAGCTCCTGCTGGTGGTGGGGGTAGTGGTGGGGCGCGGGCCCCTCGTGGGGCATGTTCTCCTCGGCGTTCAGGTACACGTTGAACAGGGCTCCCTCGTGGCTCGGCTCCTTCCCACACGCCTGGCAGCTGCAGTGCAGGATCTTCTCCACCAGCTTGTCCACCCTGGGGATCTCCTCGTTGCCTGGGCAGTCCAGGGTCACCTGCAGTGGGACAAGGACACAGCGGATCGGTGCTCAGGCTCCCGTGGTGGGAGGTCTGACCTCCCCCAGACCCTGCAGATTTGGGGTGTTTAGGCCATACATGATGAGTTTCTATCCATAGAAACAAACCCCTGGTCAGTCTGCAAGGTGGGAGTTCTCTGGGAATGTCTCTTTCCAGACACTCAGGGAAAATCACAGAATCATCAAGGCTGGAAGAGACCTTCAAGCTCATCAAGTCAAACCATCAACCCAGCACCACCATAGTCACTATGGAATAACCAGGGAATCACTGAATCATTAAGATTGGAAAGGACCTCCAAAACCATCAAAACCAACCTATAACCCATTCCCACCTTGTCACCCAGCCCAGAGCACTGAGAGCCATGTCCAGTCATTCCTCAGACACCTCCAAGGGACAAGGACTCCACCACCTCCTTGGGGAACTTTTTCCAAAGCCTGACCACCCTTTCAGTGAATTCTTTTTTCTTATATCTAATCTGAACCTCCCTTGGTGCATTTCCTCTCCTTGGTGCACTTCCTCTCCTCCTTTCACCTGAGACATGGCAGAAGAGACCAACCCCCACCTCACTCCCACCTCCTTTCAGCACCAACTCCAGCAGGACACAGCTCCCAGGTACTGCTGGCACTGGAATATCGGTGAGACAGCAAAGGCCACCCACAAGAGGTGATGCCAAGCAGCCCAGGTAGTTTGGACTAAACCCTCTCATCAAATGTGAGCTGAAAGTGAGACAGAGAGTAGAGCCAGCTCCCTGGGCTCTGGGCTTCTCTTAGACCGAGGTTTATGGCTCTGCCAGGATCCGAGATGACACAGAACTGTGAGGTCTAAGGATGACTGACTGTGGGAGGAACTTCTGGACATCAAACACAGCCAAATCTCCCAAGACGGTGCAGGTGACAAAGGGAGCAGTGGAGAGAGTGGGCATGTGGATAAGCATAGGGATAAATAATGCAGGGAATGACAGGGGATGGTTCTGCAAATAGAGGGAGAACGGATCATTCAGCAGAACTTCCAGCAGCTCCTTCCCCCCAGGCACCTCAAGACATGGTACAGTCACCTGAGAGATGCCCTGGAAGGAACCTGTGAGTGGGAAAAGCCCAGAGAAGGAGAAGGACTGGCCCTGAAGTGGAATCAGAAGAGAGCTGAGGCCCCATGGAGCAGAGTGGGATACTCACGATTTCCCACATGGACTGGGCTGGCATGCAGGAGTCGCAGTGAACCAGGGACTCTGTGGACTGGGGGAAGGTGTTGGGGACGCTGTAGCTGAAACACTGTCCCAGACAGGCCCTGCAAAGACAGCAGGAGGGGTGGGGGCTCAGGGGAGGTGCTGCTCTTCCCAGCAAAGGCAGAGATTTGACCTTCCCCTGAGACAGAGGCAGGACACTGTGCCTGGCTTCTTGTGCGAGCGACAGTCCCCAGAGCCACTCCAGTGCCACCAGTTGCCTCTAGCCCTGGGCTGAGGGTAGATCTGTACCTGTTCTGGATGGATTTGGACTCACAGCCGCTGTGCCCCACGATCTGGGTGATGTTCTTGGCCTCGCACCAGGCACTCTTGTCCGGGAAGAGGGCGAGCTTGTTTATGGGCGGGGGAGCAGCCAGAAGCAGCGCTGGGAACAGGGCCCCCACCACGAACCATAACATCATGGCCAGCTCTGCCAAAATCCTACACCTGGACATGGAGAGCAAAACGTTAGCAGCAAAGAAACCTGGCAGAACAGCCCATTTCTCCTACCCCGTGGAACTTCTTGGTTGTTACAAGCACAGTCCATCCCCACATCCCCCTGCACAGACACTGCCGAGGCCAGGACAGCTCCCAGAACACTGCCCGTGGACTGGGATGTGCTACTCTGCCTCTTTCCTCTTCCAAACAAGCTCTGGGCCTGTCAGATACCTGTGTTGCCTCTCCCAAGCTCTATGCCTGGAACAACAGCAGGCTTTTCCTCATTTCTCACCCAAAGCTGGGCTGGGAGAAGTTTGCAAACCAAAAGTGTCACTGCCACAAGTCGAGCCAGGCTGGCGAAGTCTCACACCACAAAAATGTTTTTATTTTGAGGAAGGAACAAGCTTTCCTGCTTCCTTTTCTTCCACCTTGAGAGCCAAAGCTGGCCTTGCTGCCAGCCCTGTCGGGGACCCCTCTCCTCCGGGGAGCGCGCAGCAGGTGTCGCTGCAAGGCAGCAGCTGCAGGGACACGAGGAAACCTCAGCCCAGGGGCTAAACCCGCAGAAAAGAACAATACAACGTGTATTTGTACAGAGCCACTCCAATTCTGCCAAGGGTTATTCCGAGGACGGGAACGGGGGCTGCAGACAAGGGGGGGCCTTGTCACAAAGGTGGGAGGTGGGAGGTCACTCCCCACCCGCAGAGAAATCCCCGCGGGGTTTCCTTGCTCTGCTCTCCAGCCGAGTGCCTGAATTAACACTCCCAAGTTGGTGGGGAAAGGCAGATGGAAAAGCAGCACAGAAACATGGAAATTTTTTCCTCTGTGAGGTTTGGATGGAGTCACGGTGAAAGGCATTTATACTTCCTAAAATATTTGTTAGAACCATGTTATTTGTTATTTTCTTCTATTTATTTATCCAGACGACGATCCACAGCCCACACTGGAAAGACTCCTGTTGACTCCCATGGCTCCTGGGCCCAGCCCTCTAACACTTGCTGGGAAGGAGAGGAAAAACGCCCTGTTCTTCCAGAGTCCTCATCCACACCCCATGGGCTGCAGGACCATCAGACTTATCTAAATGATTGAGATGCCCTCCTAAGCACTCAGGGATTTTAAGGTCGTTATGGGATTTTGCCCTGTAATGCCTCCACTGAGCTCAACCTCCTGGGTCTGAATCAAGAGACAGACAAGAAAGATTCTTCCCTGTCTTCTGTCCCATGGCACACAGAAAAGAGCATCCTCATTCATGGGATCTCTGGAGGAATCTTGTGGGATCTCTGCTAAATTTCCTCATTTTCTGGTGATACAAGAACCACAGTAATATAATGCAGCAACACCTGCAAGGTCCTGGCTTTGTAATCCTCCCAGCACTTGTGGGATGTGAACCCCATAGGTCCCTGGTGGGAATACCTGCACAAAGGAGACTTTGCAGGTGTTGGTTGGAGATAAGCAGAGGGTGTTAACTCCTGAGCTTGCACTGCCACTAATGAGAGTTGTGGGGTTAAATACTTCTGTCCCAAAGAGGACTCTTGTGCCTGAGGTTTTTTCCCATTTCACTGGGGGAATTCTGCAATTTCTGAAGGAAGAACACAGCTCAGTTGCACACACAGACTCACACACACTTGGTTTGTTTTCTGAAACAAGCATCATTCATTCCTGAAATGCCAGCAGCTCTGTGCTGAGGAATCCTGCTCCCAAAGGCAAGTCCAAGATCAGAGCTGGGATGTGACCCAAAGAGTAATCACAACCCCCAGGGAACAGCCCAAATTCCTCTGGAGTCAGCACACAAGTTCACTTCCACATGCCCGATTAGAGAGCAATTTCCTTATTTCCTAAGAAAGGTGGGGCTTTTCCAGGTTTCTGTGCATCTCTACCCAGCTGCAAAGAGGCAAATATTCCTGTCTGTGCCAACAAGTTCTGTTTCTGGGATCTGTGTTCCTGGAGGGAGGTGTTCCATGGAGATGTTTCCGCTGCTCAGAGCAGACCCATTGCCAGAGGCACGAAGGATCCTCTCCCAGCATCTGGGCTCCTGTGAGGAAGATGAGTGAGGCTGTGCTCTGCTAAAGCACAGGACCTGGCCTGGATTCAGGAAAGCACTTAAACATGTGCTGAAGCCTTCTCCTTTCCTGAGCAGGGGTGTGTTTGTAACCAGGACGCTGGTCCCCTTTGCAAGGAGTGCTGGAGGAGTGGGGAATTGGGTACCCTGCAGCAGGGGAAGAGGGCACCCCTTTGGAGCTGGAGCAATTCCAAATGTCCCCCTTTGCTCAGGGCACCCTGGTGCCCAGCACTGCGATCTCCCACTGCCCTGCAGCCTTGAAGACACCACATCCACAACACGTGGTGTTTTCCTTCTCCCAGGAATGTCCTGGAACCCGCGGGGCTACTTTTCTAGTAAGTAACAAGGTTTATGCCAGTGCCTAGGAAAACATCTGATGCAGCTGAGCTTGGGAGGGAGCCGGGGCTGGGAGCAGCGTGTCCATAGCTCAAACCAGTCATGCGAACGGAGCTGCCACCAACACCATTCATCTGACACAGGGATGGAGACAAAAGCACCGTGTTCCTTCTCCCCCCGCCTGGGAAGGGAAAGGAAAAAGGAAGACGAGGCACCCGAGCAGGTTTGCAAACTCCCGATTAAATAAAGGCATTGAGCACATTCCTCCGTGACAAGCTAAATTACACGTTGCAGCCCGAAAGGAACAAGTGTGTTCCCCGGCTGACCCGGCGGGAGCAGCCACTTCCCGGCACACAGGGGCTTCTTTCTCTTCCCCGAACCGAGGCACATTTTTTTCCCCGCTAGTCAAAGCTCTTCAAGCAGAAAGTTCAGCTCAGTTCCGGCAGAGCCAGCGGCCCGTGAGGGTCTCCCCCCGCTCCCTCTGCAGGGAGCCGCATGGCAGCTTCCTCGCCATCCCTCCGGCAGCATTTGGGAATTAAATGACTCAGCCCCCGAACCTGGCACATCCCAGCCTCCGACACAAACAACTTCTGAGCGCAGGCACAGCTGCAGCCTCGCGGTGAGCGCTGCGGAGCCCTTTTCCAGCCGTGCCCAGGAGCTGAGGGGCAGGTGGGTCTCAGGGAACCACCCCGGCACCCCTGGGAGACCGGGAGTTCTGCCGGCAGCTCAGCTTCCCGCTGTGGAGAGCTTTGGGACCGCCTCAGATGTTTTGTGGCACCTAGAAGAGCTCCTTCCTCCCATCCCAGCAATCCCAGCACTCTCAGGAGTCCCTCCAGCAGGATAACAGCAACGCCTGGGAGCAGCTGGGAAAATCTCCATCGTTCCATCGGCCGGAGGACAATCACTGGAATTACCTCGGGGGCCACGTTCCCACCATCCGGCCCACAGCTGTTCCCAGACATTTGGAAACCAAACACTTCTGGAGGAAAATAAAACAGATCTAATCAGTTTTACCCTCTTTTTCCAGTGGGAAGTTTACACCATAACACAAAACAAGCTTGCAGGTGGACACGGGGAACGTTTCTTGAGTTGTTTAATGTGTTTATAGGTATTTTTCTTATCAAGGATCTTGCAATTCTGCCAAATACAGAGAACCACAAACACAGGTAGATTGTGCTCACGGCCACACACGAGGCACCACAGGCTCTGAGAGTCAGGAACCTCCAAAGCTTTACAAACATCCCTTGGCCAAGGCTCCCAGCCCGTGAACACAGCACAGAAACAGGGCCCGCTCCGGGCTGTGCCTCAGGGATCCAGGCCCTTTTGTGACACACCAGCTCTCAGCAGAAATGCACAAGGTGAAGGTTTCGGCTCCTGGTCTGGGTCAGAGCTGGGATCCCACCCTGTCCTGCCTCCCTGGACACAGGGCTGTCCTTCCTGATGGAGCAGCTCCCACCAGCCAGGCTCTGCCCTCGCTGGGAGTGATGCCAGCAGTGACCCCAGGCTGGTGTCAGGAGTCCCAGCACTTTGATATTTGTGCTGTTTGCTGACACGAGCTGCCACACGGAGCAGAGGAGGGCCCAAAGATGCTCTGTGCCTCAGTTTCCCTGGATGCAGAGCAGGGCCAGGGGAGCACCAGCGAGCTGATGGGTGCAGCAGGGAGCGTGGAAAGCACAGGGAGCGCCCGACTCCCTTGGAGAAGCAGCTGCCCGGGCAGGAGGGAGGGCTGGCTGCCAGCAGCCCTTGCCCCACATTCCTCGGTGAAAGTGCTGGGGAAAGGCACGGGGCAGGTGGGAGCCAGGTGGGGACAGCGTGTGGGGGAGTCACACCAGGACACAGCGCTGCAGGGAGGGGAGGGAGCTCTGCAAGGACTCGTGTGGGATCGCTCCTGTGCGTGCAGGTGGCCAGGAGAGATCTCACTGCAGGAAATGCTAAAAGGAAAATTATTATTTAGGATGCAAAGCCAGAGTAAAGTGTCTGCTTGGTGGCAACTGGAAAGAAACATCCCAGAAAGATCCAGGGCACAGCTCACCTCAGGCACAGAATTAGGTCTGTAACTTCTGAACACCACTGGGGACTGGCTCTCAGGAAACTCAACTCAAATAATATTTGCTTACATGGAACAAAACAACTTATAAGCCAGCATTATTAAGAGGAAAAGCTTAAATCTCAACTGCAAAAAAATTGAAAAGTCACTGTGGATTGAAAAACATCTATCAAAACAACAGATGTTATTTAATACCTGTTCTTATTAAATACTTCCCCCTTTTTGAAATTTGCATTTAGTTAAAACTTAACAATTTTGGGGACCCTTACTGTAGTGACTGTAACAGCCCAAAAGAGTCTGATTGAGGTACAATATGGGCAGGGGAGACAGAAGAGAGCTCTGCACTGAGAATGTCTGGAGGTAATTCTTCAGGACAGGAGGACACAAGGGTGCTTAACTGAGCAGAGAAATCTCTCCCGAGCTTAGAGCTCCAGTCTTGCTTCGCTGAGCTGCAAAATCTGGGGAGAAATTACAAAAAAATAAACAGGGAACTACCACAGGAAGACATTTGATATTTAACAACCACAAGAATCCATCCTAAGAACTTTCTGATAGTGGAGCAAAAGCTGTGTCATTTCTCGCTGTGGACCTGGCTGTGTCTGCTCCTTTCAGAAGCAGATGTTAGAGCTTCCCTTTCTGTAACATATTAATTTCCACTCAAGCATGGTTGGGCAAGTTGCAGAAATAAAGCAGAAATAAAGAAAAGCAGTGCAGCATGTTTAAAGCCCTCTGCCCTCCTCACATTGGCCAGAATGTCAAAAGATGTTGGTACATTGGGAGTTTTAATCTGGCTTCTCAACCATGTACTGAGCATTTGGGAAACTCATTTTTTTGCAGCTGGAAAAAAAAATCCAAGATGCTTTACCTACAAAAGTCATTGGAAATCTACCTCTGGACTTAGGTTTAGGATGGGGTCCTGAAGGAGCTCTGCTGGAAAAGAGACACACTAATGGCCTGTAGAAGAGGCAAGAATCATATAAACAGTTTCTGGTAATTTATTTCAATTGCTCAATTTCTTCAGCATTAAGAAAAATCACGGCCAGGAAAATGCATCAACCTAAAGCTCAGGAACATATTCTGACCCCACACCTCCACTCCCCTCCCCTTCTTGAAGCACCTGGGGCTCTGCAGACCCCAAGAGCAGCTGGAGGAGTGGGATGGGAGCAAGGATCAGCCATGTGGGGAGCTGGAAAACAAACCTAGGACCAGATCAGCTTTGTGGGGAGCTGGAAAACAAACCTAGGACCAGATCAGCTTTGTGGGGGGCTGGAAAACAAACCTGGGACCAGATCAGCTTTGTGGGGAGCTGGAAAACAAACCTGGGACCAGATCAGCTTTGTGGGGAGCTGGAAAACAAACCTGGGACCAGGCTCCAGCAGCGGCGGTTCTGGGGAGCCTGAGCTCAGTGGGCAGAGGAGGGGGTCCAGGCTCTGCCCAAGCCCTGCACGGGGCAGGACCGGTCCGAAGCTGTGGCTGAGCATTCCCAGCGCTGGGTCAGAGCTGGTGCAGCTGATCTGAGCACCAGGCACTTCCCAGCACAGCTGGGAGCAGCGTTCCAGCCCCAGGCCTCGCTCGCATGCCCGGACCTGAGCGGGGCCCGGCTGCCTCCTGCTTCTCCCTGGAGCTGGTGTTTCCCACACAGCCGGCAGAGCCAGCCTTGGGCCGAGGGCATCTGGACGTGCAGGAGGTGTCCAACAACTCCACTGAAAATCCCACGGACAACAGGGATTTTGCTGCTCTCTGCAAGGCTGTCCCTGAGCCCTGCAAGCAGCAGTTTCCCACCCAGTGTGGATGGGAGTATCTCCTCCAGCACAGCACCACTGTCGGGAGCCTGACCATCACCCCTGGACATCACCCCTGGACATCACCCCTGACCATCACCCCTGACCATCACCCCTGGACATCACCCCTGGACATCACCCCTGGCCATCACCCCTGACCATCACCCTCTGACCATCACCCCTGGACATCACCCCTGACCATCACCCCTGACCATCACCCCTGGCCATCACCCCTGACCATCACCATCACCCCTGACCATCACCCCTGACCATCACCCCTGGCCATCACCCCTGGCCATCACCCCTCAGGTGCCCACGGCGCCTCCCAGAGCACCTGGCTCGTGCTGGAGCTCGGTCACTCGGGTTCCCCGTGCCTCCCAAGCCACAACCTCTCCCCTCCTACAGCTCTCAGGAACGGGCAGTAAAACCCCTGGAGCCTGTGGGAAGGATCCCGGCAGCCGCTGGCTTTTCTCCGGGTCGGATTTGCAGGCAGGCTCCGGGCACTGCCCCGGGAGAGCTTCTCCCAGCAGGCCCCGTTCTGCTTTCACTTAGAGTGAGGTAAACTGGGACCAGCTCCTCCAAATGACTCCAGTGGTGCAAATGAGATCAGAATCTGGCACCGCTCGTCTTACTCAAAACAAGCCTAACTGGAACCAGATAAAACCAGTTCCAGTGCCGAGTGGCCACCAGGATGATGATGATTTTTTTAATTCCTGCAGGCAGTGAGGGGAGCTGTCTCGGATGCCAACCACGCTGGCTTTCGGCTGGCTCGGTCATTCATTACCAAACTTGCATAAAAACCCAGCGCAGCAGGGTTGCGCCTGCAGGATCAGGTTCCCAGCTGCTCGAGCAAGAAGGGGAAAGAGGAAAGGAGAAAAGAGCTTGTGGATGGAGCTGTGGATCTTTCAGGATCCTCCCTGCTGTGTCCCTCTCCCTTCATACCAATTCAGGCCATATCTTGGTCACAGCAGCAGAAATTCACTGACCTGATGTGTTTTTGTCCTCTTTTAGTCTCTGCTTTACATCACATGAGCCTCCTCAGCTCTTATGGCACAAACCCAATGTCTGTGTTATTTACCCATGGCACTGACCAAAGCAGAAAAGCACATTGAAGTGCAAGGCCAGAGGGGTTTGGAGGTAAAGTAACAGCTCACGGCCCAACTGGTATTTTCAGTCACTATCAGGGCTGACCTGACATTTGACATTTAAGACAGTTTCTTCTAAAACTGCAGGATTGGGCCCACAAAGAAATCACTGTGACCCGAACAGCGCTCCCTTCCCCACTCTGCACAGGTTGCCTGAGCTCTGTGTCAGGGAAGAACACGGCTTAAACCACATCTGAGAGTGACCTGAGCAAGGGCTCCATTCTGATGCCATTTCCAAAGCTCAGCTCCACAGGGCTGCGATCTTGGCTGGAATGGGGCAGCAGCCCAGCCCAGCTCCACAACTGCTGGGATGGGTGCTGGGCCGTTCCGTTCCCACCCTCAGTGCTAATTTATGTCCAGGAAAGCCCTGGCCCCCATGGCCCCACGGCCCTCCCTCCCTAAACAGCACTGCACAAGAAACAAAGGTCTGGAGAGCAGCAAGCACAGCCCTGCCAGGGCTAACAGAGGACAGACCACCCCTCACTCTCACTCTGGAACTCCCCCAGAAGGACACTTTTATCAGCTGTTCAGGTTTTTAAGAGTCTGATTTGAGTGGCTGTGAAGTTTCTTTGCCCTCAGCCTGCGGGACTCCTGTTACTCTGCTCTCGCTTTGTCACAGGGAATCTCCGAGCTCGTGCAACCACAGAGGAGGGTGTTTTCTTCCAGCAGGCTTCAAAACAAAAAGAGCAGGAGCAAGGCCCAAGGACGGAGCAAGAACCTGGCCCTGCCTGCCCTGTGGTCAGATACGGGATCTGGCAAAGGAACTGCTAAAGCTTTAATGGGAACAGCACGGACTTTGGGCAGGAATAACTGCCCCGGAGTTTCCTCTGCTCCTTTCCCATGGCTGCCCCAGCTTCATCCGCCCTCGGCAATGCCAACACACGCCGCAAGCAAAGTTACTCCAACACGGGCAGGTCTTCAAGGCTCCTTGAAAAGCACTTTGGCTCAGGGCCCGATCCTGCACCTCAAGAGCACCCAAAATTCCCTCCTGCTCCACTGTTTTCCCTGCTCTGGAAGGACGACCGAGCACTTTGCTCGTTTGCCCTTTTTGTGAGACCGCAAACTCCCCAAGCTGGAATTCAGCGCAGAGAGGTCACGCCAAGAGCCCGGATTCTTCTCAGGGCTCTTTGCAAACACTTGGGATTTTTATACTGAAGGCAAATTCCATTTCCCATCCTGCGGTTTGCAAATTTGAGGCGAGCAGCCTTTTACGAGATGGGAGACTGCCTTCAAAAGGCAAAAGTGCCCAGTGTAGGCAGCTGATTTTTGGCTGGTTGGACATTGCAAAGAAGGCACTGAGTTCTTTGGCTAAAAATACAAAGGAAAATCTGGGTCTGCCCATATCGTTAGGATCTTTCCCACTTGTTTCAGCAGGGTGCAGATTTTTCAAAAAAAACCTGCATGGAAAAGCTACCGTGTCCTAAATCCACAAACACTTCACACAGGCTGAATTTTTAATTTGGTGGGATTAATCCTATATGAAAAAATGAGGTTGTGGAGTGGAGCAGAACTTGCTGGTGCCTTCATAAGGGAAATGTTAGTAGGCAATAAGGGATTGTCCAGATCAACTTTAATGCAAGTCAAAAACAAGCTAAAGCATGCTCTGTTCCCAAAACACCTATCAGGGAAAAAGAGAAACCCACACTGATCTTAAAATGCAGAGACTATTGTATAGAACAAATAAAAATTGCTGCAAATACTGAGAAATTGAAATGCTACGTTGGGGTTCAAAAAACAGGTAGGGATATATTGGATATAAGCTTTACAGTAAGTGCCTGAAGTACTTCCATGAAACAAGGATGTAAATTAATCCCCGGGATGAACTTCTGAAGGAACAAAAGTTTACTGCTTTGCCATAGGGAAAACTTCTTTCTTTTATGATCGTTGAACTACCCTGCGTCCGCTGGTGGTGCGGTTAATCGATACTGAGCGTTCGCGTTCTTCCCTCGGCACTTTTGTTTCAAAGCCCGACAGGGATGGGAAGGAGGGAAGGACTCTGTACCACAGATGTGCGACCGACACAGCGCGGCTCCCCGGCTCCCAGGCTTTTATTCTACTTGAGCTAAAGCGGCGGTGGAAATAGTTTAACGATTGCAGAGCAGATCCCCCCAAGTCCGCCTCATCTGCAACCGATTTCTGCCCGTGGCAACATCCTCATCCTCCCGGCCATCCATCACCGGCGGGGGGGAGAAGAGAAGCGAGAGGGAAAAAGACGGAAAATCTGGTGCGGGGAAAAAGCAGCAGGTTCGGGGCGGGGGCGGGGGGCACACAAAGCCAAGGACTACTCACCAGCCAGGCGACGGCGGGCGCATCCCATGGGNCGGGAGCACCCAGAGCCCCGCGCAGCCCCCGCGGCCGCCCGGCCCGGCTCGGAGAGGAGCCGAGAGCTGGAGCCCCGACAGCCCGGGCACGGAGCTCACCCACCGACCTGGGCCGTGGAACCCCCGGCAAGAGCTGGAGCTAACGGGGAGAGCCCGCTGGAAACGTCCGGGCACAAAACGAGGGAGGCTCTCTCGGCCAGGAGAGCCCAAGGGAATGTCCCAGCACTTGCTCCTGCAGTGCCATAAAGGCTGGATTGGGCTCACTGAACGCCACAACTCCTATTTAAACGTGATTCGTGACAGAGAGTCCGTGGGGCAGAGTCCTGGCTGCAGAAAAGACTTTGAGAAAGTTCTCCAGCACTAGACATGACGGTTTTCTCGTTTGCTTTTCCTTTCTTCTCCCTTCCTTTTTCTCCTCTTTTTCTTCTTTCTTTCCCTCTTTCCCTTTCCCATTAAAAAACTAACAGCCAAACCCCACCCCGGTGAAGCCCCATTCAGGGCTATCTTTCAGATAGGATAATTGCTGGAGACCGGAGGGCTCTGTTTCTGTTAAGGCACAATTAATCTAAAGAAGACCCCACATTAAACATTACCCAAATCAAAAGATACCTGCCAGGCTTGGCTGGGTTTTGCTGGCTGCTGTTGGTGTGAGGATTTGCATAGAGATCAGAGAAGCAGGAAGGGGAGATGGCAAGAAGCAACAGCTGTGCTGGGAGAAGTGCTGGTAGTGCCCTGGCAGCAGCTGTGGGGAGAGGCTTTGGGGCTGGGTGTTTGCTGGAGGAGGCTGCAAGCTGCCAGTGAAGGAATGATTTCTTGCTGCCTGGTTCTTCCAGCTCCAGGATAATAGGATTTGTAAACAGGGTGGCAAAAAGCTGCTTCCAGCATCACTTTCTTATCCTGCTAAATGCAACCTACCCAGCCCCGAACTGTACTTACTGCACAGCTCAACTCCAAAAGGGCCAACAAGAGGAACAGCCTCCAGCCATGAGCACACACCCCAACAGGAGCCAAAAATCTGGTTTCCCAGCTTTTCACCCAGTGCTGAACCCAGGCCTTTGACCAGTGCTCTACCTGCTCCCCATGGCCAGCATGACCAGCAGTAAACTCCTGCCCAGGAGGCTACTTTATTCTGAATAATATGAGTGAAATAAGAGACATCGGAGACTTTGAAGCAAGTTCTCACAAGGAAAAATAAGATGTAGATACAACCAGCTACATAGCAACAGACCATGGGCATTACGGTGAAATTCAGTGTTTGAGGTCCATGGTTCAGTATTTGGATGGGATTTGTGGGATCCTCAGCACTGGGGTGTGATTGCTCTTCAAGGAGCTGTGAGCCAGCATGCAGTTCATTCACTGCTTCCTACTATTCATCCCTGTTCCAGTTCTGTAAACAGCATGAAAGAGAAGCAGCAATCTGTGGATCTGGGGGTGGGGAGGCAGGAGGAGCAGGGTTCAGGTTTTCTGGTGTCAGGAGGAACAAGCAGAGGTGCTGTAGGACAGAGCGGGTTGGCTGGGGGATGAAAGAAGCTGCTGAAAGGCTGTCAAAGCCCTGGGCCAAGACTTTTCCCTTCTCCTTGGCAATGTGATATCACAGCCAGAACAAGGAGTGATGACCTGGTGCCTGCAGATGTCATTTGGAGAGGCTCAGGCACAGAGCAGAGGCAGCTGCTGTGCAGGGAGGGAGAGCAGGGGGAAAGGAGCGGAGCTCACTGCCCGGCCCCTCTTCCCTGGCCAGGGGCTCTGGCTCAGTTTGAGGCTCTTGCTCCACACATCTCCCTGTTGTTTAGCAGCTCCCACTCCCCACAGGCTCGGGGGAGTTTGCTGCTGCCCCTGAAGAGCCGTGCCAAAGCACAGTGATGTTTTCCCACGGCGTGGTGTGACACGAAGCACGACACAGCTCCTCACCCTCACCTCGACAACAGCCCATTCCATCCTGTTTTTCCACAGGTACACACAGCCTTGCCCAAAACATTCACATCCCCCAGCCATGCCTTCCCCCTCAGCCCTCTCCCCGTTGCTGGATCACCAAGGCTTTGTGCACTGGGACACAGCAGAAGCCAGGACGTCCCTCCCTCGCCCACTGTTGCTGTTTTGGGCTGCTGACAAACGCCCACAGTGCCAGGGGCTCCCTGCTTGTCAGGACAGGACCTGGCACTGTGGGCGTGAGAATTAAAAGGGTGTATTTGTAAGTTAAAAATAAAACTATTTCTTTTATTTGTGTCAGTGCAGAGTCTAAGGCTCCCTGCCTGCCCACAGTGGGGTACTAGAAAACACATGGAGAGAAAGGTGGGAAATGAGTGGGGAGAGAGTGTATGTGCCCATGAAGGGCTGCAGTGTGAGGAGAATGGCCCTGCACGTATCCCACAGCTAGGCCTGAATTCCATCTCTTCCTCCACTGGTATAAATCCCTGAGATAAACCACACAGGATCCAAGGAAGAGCTCTCAGGGGATAAAGCCCCTTGAATGATCTCAGAGGGATTTGGGAGCCTGCTGTCTGGGTCTGCCATGGCCACCCTGCCCACGTCAGACCAGCTCCTTTCACCTCTGCATCTGATCTGCCAATGGGTGCAGGATTGCCCTGCTGGTCCCTGAATAAAGACAGCTCTTTATCAGCTCCCTTCTGAGGGAGGCTGGATCAAAGCTGATCAAGGCCAGGCTGGACAGGGCTTGGAGCAACCTGATTTAGTGTGAGTGGCATCCCTGCCCTTGGCAAGGGCTGGAACAAGATGATCTTTAAGGTCTGTGCCAACCCAAACCATTCTGTGATTCCATTCTATGATTCTCTCACCAGACCATCACCTGCTGGGGTTAAACTCCAACTTTTTGGTTCCTAAATAAGCCCAAAGACATCTCCAAGATACCAGGACCCCACACTGCTGTGTGTAAGGGCATACACACCCTGGGTGACTGGAGCAGCACTTGTGCCAGAAGAGAGAGACAAAGATTTAACAGCTGAAAAAGCTGAGGGATGATTTCCCATCTCCACCTCACGTAGGTGGAAGGAGGGGACAGTGGTGGCAGGAAGGGTGTGAGGACCACATCCCTCACTGCTGCTAGCACAAACTCTCACATCTGTGCAGCTCCAGCACCCGGGGCAAGGGTGAATCCAACCTTACAAGCACATTCTGGCTTCCTAAGCTCCCCCCAAAGCTCGTGGGTACAACACCCCTCACTGCTCCTGCAGAGCACCGGCTCGATCCACCCAGGGCACTCTCTGAGCTCACAACGTGCAGGGAGGCAAGGGAAGCTGCAGGGAAGTTCAGCCACGGGAGGAATTTGGGAATTTGGAGCAGTAACCTCCATCAGGCCGCAGGTTTGGGACACCAGATTGGAGCTCTGTGCTGAATCCCTCTGTGCAGGCAAAGGGAAAAAGCAGGATCCTGGTGGGAATCTGGCTGGCTGGCTTGGGCTGCAAAGGCAGATGTGGGGACAGACCTGGCCGGCAGGGACTGCTCAGGAGTGATGGAAAAGGATTTATCATCGAGCCCATTAGAAAACATCTGGGCTCAGCAAATGCCCTGGAATGTGGCTCGGCAGCGGGGCGCTGCTCTCCTGCCCGGCCCCGGGAATGTGAGCTCCTGCAGGGCACGGCTCGAGCCGGCTGTTCCCTCTAATCCCATCAGCCTTGCCTTCCTCGGGGGGCTGCGGAGAGCCCCGTTCCTCCCCTTGGTCACTGGGATTAGTGGTTTCTCTGTAGTGCCGTGCCAATGCACTTTGGGGCCCTGGGGCAGCAGTAAAAACGTTCCCCTCCCATCCCTGAGCAAGACCAAGTGTGTTTAATCTCTCCATTTTGCACCTTGCCCAATCACTCCCTGCTCCCAGGCACTCCAGGCCCCTTCATCCCCCCCCTCCCGTCCCTCCCTCGCTTCCCCAGAAACTCAGGTCATGCAAAATCCTTCTCGCATTCAGTTCACGTCTGCAGGGGCAGTTCTGAGCACCGAGGGCTGGGAATGAGCTGCTGGGCTTCATCTGCAGGTGCCCTCATCCCTACGAGTTCAAACAGCTTTTTTTTTTTCCTTTCTACTTCAAAAATAACCAGTTTCCTCCAACTCCATTACAACCAGTTAAATCCCCTCTGATAACCATCTTATTCTCTGCTGCACAACTTCCTCCTGCTGCAATCACTCAGAACCTCTTATTATATTAATTATTTTTCTTGCAGCATTGCCTGAAGGCCCCAGCCAAGCTCAGGCCTCGTCACAATAGGTGCTTGTATGTGTTCAGAGACAGTTCTGGCACCGAAGCTCCTCCAAACTGTCAACCAGCAGGACAAACTTAGAACATGCACATGTGTGCAGGGAACATTTTGCACATTACTGAGAGGAAACGAGCACCCGCCTGAAACAGGGTGACTCACAGAGCAATATTGCACTGCTCTTGCATGGGAAGAGCCTCATGCACAAACTCTCTGGCCTTGAAGAAAAGCACCCAAAAGCAGAGGCCTTCAAGTGCCCGTTTTTCAAAGCCCTGCTATAGCAAGTGTCAGCATTGTTTAGAATTAGGATGACTGAGAAAAAAGAATATAAATGCGTTTGTTAGCAGATTAAAGCCCTCATATCAGAGTCCCCTCACCTTCCAAAATACAAATGCAAATACGCTTCTTAAAGTGATAGTGTGATTTTCATAATTTAAAGGGTCTGGTTCCTAACATCAGAAATGTGGGACCCTGAGAAATCTGCTTGTTGCCTCCCTCTCCTGCCCTGGAGCAGGATTGGGATTTTTGAGACTATTACTGCAGCTGATGAGGAATAAAATGAAAGTGGCCATGAGCTCTCAGTTTATCACAGCTTTCCTGAACAGGTTGAGACATCTGTGTTAGACCAACTTTGCACCATTCAGGTTTTAATTTTGGCAGCAGTGGCTGCTGCAGTGCACGACAAGAGTTAAATCTGAAGCCACAGTGAAATAATCGTGGCTCATCCGGTACTTGGAGGAGTCACAGTGACCTTGCCTCTATCTGCCAGCCTACCTCTACTTATGCCTAATATGGATATAAAATCCATGACTTTGCAGATAGTAAACTAGAGCCTCCCACAAGCATGTTGCCTGCTAGGATGCTCCCAAAGATTTAAAGGAATTATTTCTCAGGCCTTAAAACAACCCAGTGCACTCACTTTTCCTGTCCTGCCTGTGGTGCAAACAGCAGGACAACGTGGGCTTTTCCTGTAGCCATTCCAGTGCACCTCCACTCCTAACCCCTGAGCTCCAGGCTTCCATCTATCATCCAAAGATGTATTTATTGACATATGAAATACCCCATCTCTTGACAGATTCTCTATGGCACCATGTCATCTTCAGAGAGAATTAAACAAAAAATGGGCCCCGTGCCTGGAAAAAGGAACGAGGGAAATGCACAGCATCAGCCATTCCCTCAAACAAACCCAAGGAAAACAGTCCAAAAGGCAGGAGCTGAGGAACAAAGCAGCAAGGAACAGCACAGAAATAGGTTGTCTTCCCTCTGAGGTCCACACCAGGGACACCTTCAGGGAGTGTCTAACAGCAGGGTTTGAGTTAAAAACACTCTGACTTTAGTTCAGCCTGGATTAAGCCACAGGACAGAGACCAGGAATTCTGCAGGCAACCTTTGTGGCCTTATAAGTTTCAGAGAATTTACGGCCAACAAACACAGTTGGATCATCTGCTCTGAATCCATGTGTGTTACAGTCATTTGATTTCACCCAGTCACTCCCAGCTCAGTAACTTCCATGTAAGACATCAGGAGTTGGAAAATGCTCCCATGGCTCTCCCAGCTCATCCCAGTCTGTGATTCAGTGCCTCACTGCTCATCTGCACAGGTCAAACCTCAGCCTCCAGCCCTTGCTTCTCACTGTGCCTCTCCCTGTTAGCAGCAATCCCTTCAGTTCCAGGGTTCCATAATCCCCAAGGCTGTGCCATCTCCAGGTATTATCAGTGTTTGTTGCACCTGGATGCTGAACTTCACATTTGACTGGGCCAAAATCTACATTGCTCCACTTTCTTTTTTGCTTACACAGCATCCCACCGAATAGCAGTTATTTGTCTGACACCCTTTTATATTTACTTCCAGATAATTAGTTAAAATTACAAATACCACCTGTGCCATTGTCTCACCACACTCACAGGATAGAATTGCTTCCCAATATCCCATCTAACCCTCTTGTCCTGGCACTCCAGGCCGTTTTCCACAGTCTCTCTCCATCTTTCCTGTCAGCTCCCTTCAGGCACTGGAAGGCCACAGTTAGGTCACCCTGGAGCCTTCTCTCTCCAGGCTGAACAATCCCAGTTCTCCCAGCTTTCCTCATAGGAGAGCTGCTCCATCCCTCTGATCATCCTGGTGCCTCCTCTGGACCCTCTCCAGCAGCTCCAGGTCCTTCAGTACAAATCCACAGGGAAAGCATGGCTCGGGGAGCAGTAATGGCTTTGGGTTTAGCTGTTTATCACTGCTAACAACTTCAAGTGCAGCACCGAGGGGGAGGAAGAATATCCTCTAAAACCTCTAAAAAGAAACACACTCCTTTGCATGATTTATGAACTGAATTTGAACTGATCAGGGCATGACCTTTTCCAGGAAGGGGCATCCACTCCTTACACAGAGCTGGAGGCTTTACAACCACCACCAATAAAGACTAGAGATGAAGAGTGATTTATTAGTCACCAGCAACTTTCTAAGCATCTTTATAAGCTCCAGGAGGTGGGTATCCAGCACCATGAGGAAAATCCAGCTCCAGCAGCCTGTGGTGCTGTACAGCAAAGTGCTGACAGCCAGAAGGCACGAGAGAACGGCCATCCACAGCTGAATTTCCATAAACTATGTTCCCATTTCATTTCCATCTCAGTTAAGGATTTCACTGTGGGTGGGCTATAGGCTGGACTCTCAGAGCAGTACAGACACAGTGCACATTGCATCCAGCTGCCTACAGAGCTGGCATGCCAAAATTTGCACCAGTCCTACTTCTGAAGGCAGGAGTGGGCTGGGAGACGAGGAGAAAGTTTATTTCTTACTGTGGGGGGTGTGTGGTATGGGGTAAATACCAAACCCTGCTGGCTCGGAGCGAAAGAAGGGTCAGCAGTGCCTTGCTGGTTCAGAACCTGCTGGAAAATGGGGTTTTCCCAGCAGGTCACTCATGGATCAGGGGCTCCCCAGCTCCACAAGCCTTTCTCTTCCAGCTGCAGCATCACCTGTAGCTCGTGGTGCATCACTACCACAACGTGTCACCTTTAGTCCGCTTGTGCACACACCATTTGCATCTGCAAACCAGCACCTTTGTGATTTCTTTTGCATTGCTCCCAAACTCAAGAGGGAATCCAAGAAAAACAGCTGGGAAACCAATTCCTCCTCCTTTGGAGAATTATCTGTGTAAATTCTCTGGAAGAGCTGAGTTACACCATCACTGCTGTGTTTCCACCGCTGGAGAGGGACATTGGATATGGGCCTGAAGTGACAGGACAAGGGGAATGGCTTCAAACTGGAAGAGAGTAGGTTTAAATTGGATACTGGGCAAAATTCTTCCCTGTGAGGGTGGGGAGGCCCTGGCACAGGCTGCCCAGAGCAGCTGTGGCTGCTCCTGGATCCCTGGAAGTGTCCAAGGCCAGGCTCACAGGGCTTGGAACAACCTGGGATAGTGGAAGGTGTTCCTGCCCATGGCAGGGGGTGGCACTGGATGGGCTTTAAGGTCTTTTCCAGCCCAAACCATTCCAAGATTCCATGGTACTGGAATGCTGCCGTCTCCTTGATTGTCCCTATTTCTCGATCTGTTACCTAAATTCGTATTTTAGATTTACTACGGCATTGACTTTCTCCTGGTATTATGTTTATGTTCTGCCTAACACAGCAGTGTCCTTGTCCATGAGGCACAAAGAACTGGGAATACATTTCAGTATTTTCTCTCCTTATCAGATTCAGATTATCACCAAAGTCAATATTGAGGATCACAGTGGTTTACACCTACCAGTGATTCCGTAAGATATCAGCCTCTGGACAGTAAAATGTCATTCCTAACTTCTTAGGGATTTGCTAGTAAGAATTTGGGGCAATTTGAAAATAGCAAAGGGTGACACAAACACTTTTGGAGCTTCCCAGCCTAGGAAGGGCAGCCTCCCCCTGAGACTCCACCACCACGTGAAAAACCAGTGGGGAAGGATGGGCTGCTGGACTCCCATCAGAGTCCTGGCTGCACACCACATTCCCTGCACGACTTACCCTGACCTTGCCTACAGCTTCTCCCATTTTTAAAACGGGAATTACAAACCCTCCTACCTCCCTGCAGCCCATCTGTTTAGTTTGTAAATTCTCCAGGGCAGAGGCTGGTTTTTATTTGTGTGTACAGCACCACATACAGCCAGGTCCTGCTCTTGGCCACGGCTCCAGGCAGGATTGGAACACAAAGCAATGACGGTATCTTGATCAAACATGAACAATTCAGATAAACAATAGAAAAGCAGCTTGATATTTTTTTCCCCGCTGTCTCTGCTTTTCCGTGACTTGTTTACTCATCTCAAAGCCTCAGCAGACATCCAAGCAAGCTGTTAAAGAGGCAGATTTGTGGTCAGCCGAGCACCTGGGGAGTTGTTAAGCGTTCAAAACCAGTTCTAGTCAGCAAACAGCTTCTTTTTTCCCCCCCTTCTCCTGGGTAGTGATATGGTTTCCTTACTCACTGTATATTCCAATTACAATTGGGATACAAGTTCTCTCCTAATAGGTCTTATTAAGTTTGGGTAGGGACACCTGCCTTTTTCAGCCCTATCTTGTTTGCGCTTTTTGGTCCCGATCCAAATCACGCCACTGCAATGATTTCAGCAGGCTTAAGAAAGAAGGAAAAATGTGATAGTTTCCAGATGAGTGTATTATACTAAATTTAACATGCCTTTCGGTACTTAGAATTTCCACTTTTCCCCCTTCCATTTATGCAATTAGAAATCAAGCAGCAGGAAACCATTCCTATTCCAGCCTCAGCTGGGAAGGGTACAGGCTCCATCCCACAAAATGAAAAAAGAGACCTGTCCTCACAAGAAGATATTTTGCACAGGACAGGACAGATTCAAAAAGAGGTTTAGGATAATACATCTTTAATTAAATAAAGCAAAACAAATACAGACTCTTCACATGGTAGTTATATGTGCATATACATATATATACATCAACAGAGACAACAAGAAGCAAGGCAGCTGTGAAGAAAACCAAAAAGTTATGCTTTTACGCCATTTAAAGAGCAATGACAAATTTAAATTCCACTTTTAGAATTGTGCATTTTTTCCACACTCACCCATGTTGACTTGAACACCTTTGTTGTGATTATTCTCACTCTAGCAGTAAAGGACACACTGGGAATTGATATCTACAATCAGTATGTCTGAGTTCCAGAGCCAGAAGAACCACTTGATCACAGGCCACAGCAGCCCAAGGTAAGAATTAACTCTAGGAAGTCATGTTTGAGCTGAAGCAGAGCATGTAAGGGCAGGATGACTCGTTACCAGGGACACTAAATAAAAAACTGAACTCATCAGCCCGAATGACACAGCAGAGCTGAAGCTTTCTCTGCATGCTGGCAATCGCTGTGTGAGGTGCTGCCACCGCTTTTGGTTCTCCTGGGTCTTGCCCAGGCTGGTACTCCTCTCTTCAGCAGATCCCAGTGCCTTCCCAGCCTGCAGCACACACACCAAGAACTCAATAAAACCCCTTTCCAAACCACAGAGGAGCTATGGCCCCAAAGTACATAGTTCAAATTAAAAATTGGGGCTGGATAAAATGATTCAAAATTGGGAAAAAAGAAAGATATCCTGTTTTCAATAAGCTGTTTTGACCTCACTGATTAATGCAGTCCAGCAAGGGAGGAGGTGGAAAAACAAGGACATGCTGGAGCAATGGTCCTGGATGGTATCATGCTCTGACAGTCTTAATGCTGCTCTGGCACTGGAGCTATTTTATTTCACAAGTCCTTTGCTCCAGGCGAGCTCCTCAGCATCTGTTGACTCTGGGCACAGCTCAACACGTTCCTCCAGAGTGCTGGATCCACAGAGCAGTGCCCAGGAGAGGTGGGGATGCAGGACTGCAGCAGCACCCACACCTCAGGCCTGGAAGATAAGGAGTTTCTCAAGCCCTCTGAACTCCAGCTTACCCCTCTGTCCATCCCCTTCCCTTCCTGGCACTGTTTAAAAAACAACTATCGCACAACTTGTTTTCCTTTCTCCTATTTGCTGTGCAAAAATAGGAGGAGTTGTTGTGTCACTTTTCCATCTATCAGCACCCACCATGCAGCACAACAGGCTTTCAGTAAAGGGAAGTTCTCCATCAACCTACACCATTCCCTTTCCCTCTTGAGACATGCACTCACTCCTTGTGCTACACGGACAACACACAAGTGTGGGACAAAGAAAAGAGATTCCCCAGAGTCATCTCCATAGCTAGAAAACTGTGCTGGTAAAGAAGCAGTGAAGACAAGCTTCTGAGCCAGGAGAAGAGCAGCAGACAGTGTGCCAACAAGGCAGCAGGACTCAGGTGGACACAAAGAAGGGAGCATTGAGCAGTGTCTTGCCAAGGCAATGAAGAGCTTTAAGTAGTTGTGACCCATTCCCAGACACTGAAACCTCTCTGTTCTCCCACAGAAGAGGGGTGCAAAAACAATCAGCCTAAAGGGTAAGCTGAGAGCCAGATGGGACGAGGATGTGTTTAACTCACTCACCCACTATCCTGGGAAGTTTCAAACAGGGGTCACTCCATGACCCAAAGCTACAAGAGACAGCAGGGCCTTGCTGCATCCATCACACAGTTTGGATTTACCCGTTTGGATTCTGCCTCTTCTGAGAGGACAAAACTCCAATTTTTAAGGGCAACTGTACAAACAGGACATAGGAGTATTTATATTCCTCTCCAAACACCGGCACAAGCAGCAGGGGTCTGGTGGGTGATTTATGAGGTGGGAATGCTTCTTTGAACTGGATGGTGGATGGGGGTTGCTCTCAGGAGTGGGGAGAACAGACGACGGCTGGCTTTGCCAAGGAGCTCTCCCAGTGGCCCAGGTGGTCCCAGCTGCTGGCTACTCCAAATGAAGTTCTCTCCTTCCATTCTCCCTCTCTCTCACTCACATACAAAGTCAACACACCAGAGAAGGCCATTTTTCTTTTATTTATTTCCCAGAAGAGCTCTTCCTTGCACTTTTCAGACACCATACAAAACAAGCAACAGAACTTTGTTTCGTGGACAGAAACAGTTTGTTGGAGTATAAAGAGTTACTGGTGATCGTTACTGAAGAATGTTGGCTTATTCCAGGGGCACTTCAGTATTCCTGAGGAATAATCATTGATTTCTCCTTCCTTCCCACTGGGATAGTCTTAGCCATTAGTCACTGTTCCTGTAAAGCAAGAAGGCTTATATTATTAAAAAGCCATTTGGGTTCCTTACATGGAAGGTGCTGCAGGATGTAAAGCAAATCACGGAGCTCTGTAACATTTCCACAGGGTAAGGAAACATTTTCATCCTTTGCTAAAGCAAGAGGTTGTATATGGAGGAATTAAGCAGCTATTCTCATGCCAGAAGCATGCCATGTTTTCATGCATAACCCTCCATTCTGATAAATTGGGATCTTCAAAAAACCCCACATTATTGGTCAAGTTAACTATTCACAGGCTGAAGAGAAATCAGACTGAAATCAAAGCCACAAAGAGCAAGATGAAAGGCTGCAGTTGCCTTCTTGTGCTCTTGCACATCAATATAAATCCACATTCTTATCAAAGTACAGGAAGGATTGTGAGATTTGGGTGATAATACAGGCCAAATAACCTGAAAACTAGGATCTCTTCCATTTTGCAAGGAAATTTGGGCTGTGTAATTCACAGCCATAACATTTTATGCCTTGAAATAATTGTGACATGTTGATTTTAAATTCTACTGAAGTCACAGTGAAAACCACTTGATCAAATTACTTTAAAAGCCCTCAGAATATTCTGACCACAAATTAGAACTCTTCTGCACTTTAAGTATTCTTCTGGTTTAGATGAATGGCTGCTGCATTGGTGTTGGGGTTTCATGATGGAATTTCTAACCCAAAGGCTGGGCAGTGTGATGACCCAAGTTACAGCCACAACAGCTGCAAAGTCACTATGACATCTCCTGATTATTCAATATCTTGAAGGTCCTCTGTCCTCTCTCATTCTGATTAAGGACTCAGGATTAAGAACTTGATCCTGAAGAATCAACAATCCCAACCAGGTAAAGGCCTGAGTAACCTGGTCTGACCTTACAGCTAACCCCCCTGACCTCCTTGAAGTCCTTTCCAACTCAAGTTCTCCTGTGGTCCTGTGAACTTGACAGGCTCAGAAAACTAGAAGTAATTTCAACCAAGTTAATCTGTGTTACATTTCCCTCTAATAAAGCTGATTTTCTTGAGGATTCAATCATTTTAACAAGTTAGCATTTGAACAGAACTCAGTTTTGTAGAGGAAATCCTACAAAGTTCAGTTATAGCAAATTTTTCTAGGAAAAAAAACAGATGAGTGATAATGCAACAATATTTTCCATATTCCTAACCAAGAGAAATAATTTTTTTGTAATAACCCTGTAGCCATTATCCATGACATGACATTTTGGAGGGAATTAATGACATTAACCATTAGATGTCTTCACCTGCATTTTCCCTCTCTCAGCCTCTTTGTGCTAGACAAAGTCACGGAGACAGTGCACTGGAAACTATTTCTCTTGTGCCACGCAGGCATCTGAAGTGTCCCTCCAGTTTACCTCATGCTTCCAAGGACCACCCTGCTCTAGATTAGTCCTTAATCCAAATAAAATCCCTTTCTAGGGTGACCAGACACTTTTCTGCTGCCCAGCATCCCTAGGAACAAGCATCCTTGGATGAATAATGCTCTCAGTACATGTGAGCAGTGCATTTATCACTCACACAAAGCCACAGACATGTCATTCCAGCTTTTTTTTTGGAGACATAAGTGGGAGGAACACCTCAGGATGGTGTGGAGTACTAACACAATTTTATGTTAAGAAATCTGGCCAGAAGAGTCACACAGATTTTTGATTCTGAGCAGTAGCTGGCAATGCTGATCAGCTGCATCCAAATCAGATTCTCTGTATTGCTCTCCAAAGATTTCATTTGTTGGAGAATCTTGTTACTATTTCCCTTTTAACAGGCAGCTGGAGAGAATATTTGTAAGCAGGTATGGCTGGTAGGGCTGCAGAGGGCTGGCAAAAGCTCATCCAGCAGTAAATTGAAGGAGGACTGGGCTCAACTTGCAGCTCTACAAGGACCAGGAAAAGCCTGGAAACACCTGCAGGCCTCCTGCACCAGGCAGAGGAGTGATACAGGAGGGATTCCTGCACTCTGTGTCCTGCAGGAGAAGCTCCTGGCAGAATATTTTACCTGGGTACTTTCTGAAGTGCCAAAGTAACTGTAAATATGTGGTGGTGGATGCCTCTGCACCTGTGTCACTGAAACAATTTAACCAGGCCATGGCTCTGTGGATCCAAAACACAAACACACATTCCTTTTGTTTCCAGATGCCACAGTGATAAATTACCACGAGAACAGCCCCAGCTCTGACACATTAAGAAATTAAGAAAATACTAATGGAGTCAGTTTGTGGACCGGTGCACTGCAGCCAGTTTGTGGCTGCACAAATGGTTCCTGCTAGTTAATCTATTCTTAAAAATTCTACTTCAGTATGGTGAAATATTTTTAAATATTTTACTTCTCTTGAAATATTTTACTACTCATTGAAATTATCCTCTTCAAAGCTGCTTACAAGGTGCATTTTTTCCAGACTAACTACTACATTACTATGCAGAAAAACAAGCCACAAAACTTACAAGTGATCAGTGTTTTCATATTGAAAAAAAAAAAAACAAAACCCAACAGAAGGTCAAAGACCCACTTCCACAGGCGGATCTACCTGACGTGACTGATGTGATTTTCAGTTTCTTCCCAGCTCATTTCTTTTAAAGTCTGAAGAACCTTAATACTAGTTTAGTTTTTCTGCTTTTCTGACATGTATTTTTGTTGTGTTTTCAGATTGTGGGAAAAGCTACCTGCAGGATCTGTTAAACTAATTCCATGTATTCAGTCTAGTAAATTTACTGTTAAACACACCAGATATTAAAGAACAGGGCAACATTCCTGCTTTGGCAACACAAGTTTCTTCCTACTAGCACTCCTTTGGGAAAGGCAGAGGAACACCCATGTACATGGATAATCTGACTTATGAACAGTTACCAACCAATGGTAGGTAGCATTTTGTGTTGGTTTTGCACAGCCTGCTTTTGGTAGCACAGGGGGCCACAGAGGTGGCTTCTGTGAGAAGTTGCTGGAAGCTTCCACCATGTCCAGCAGAGTCAATCCCTGATGGCTCTGAAGATGGACATGCTGCTGAGCAAGGCTGGGCCAATTAGAGATGATGGAAATGTCTGTGATAACAGATTTAAGAAAAAAATCAAAACAAAGGTGCACAGCTTTTCTTCTAGCCAGAGAAGAGAGGAGGTGAGAACACGTGAGGGAACAACATGGCAACACCAAGGTCAGTGGAGAAAGAGGAGGAGGAGCTCCAGGTGCCAGAGCCGAGATTCCTCTGCAGCCATGGTAAGACCATGGTGAAGCAGCTGTGGCCCTGCAGATCATGGGATCCACGGAGATGCAGAGATCCACCCACAGCCCATGGGAGATGCAGAGATCCACCCACAGCCCATGGGATCCATGGGGGATGCAGAGATCCACCCACAGCCCCTGGGGGAGGTGCCCATGCCAGAGCAGGTGGATGTCTGGATGAGGCTGTGGTCCAGTGGAAGACCCAGTGGAGAGAGAGGTCCTCTGCTTCCAGGCTGGAGCAGCCTGTCCTTGGAGGATTGCACCCCATGGAAGAGTGACCCACTCTGCAGCAGTTTTGGGAGGACTGCTGCTCATGAGATTGGACCCACACTGGAGAAGTTCACAGAGAGCTGTCTCCTGTGGGAGGGACCCCACAGTCTCCCAGGGAAGGCCTCCTATCCCAGAGCAGGGGAAGAAAACCTCGGGTGATGAATGACCCAGATACCCACCCTCCTGTCCCCTAGCGCTGCTGGTGGGCAGGAGAGAGGGGCTGGGGGGAAAAAAGGTGTTTCAAGGCTTTATTTTACCTCTCATTATCCTCCTCTGATTTTGTTAGTAATAAATTCACTTTGCAACTTTAAGTTGAACTTGTTTTGCCCTTGAATTATTTTTCTCCTGGTCCTTATCTCAACTTATGAACCCTTTTTAAATTTTTTTTCTCTCTCCTCTGCCCAGCTGTGGCAGGGGAGGGTAATCAAGGCTTTGTGGGTACCTGGCATTGGGCCAGCGTCAAACCAGGACATGTTGATACTTACTTTTACAAATTTACCATGGAGAAGATATGGAGACTGGAAGTCGTGTTGACAATTGGAATAAGCCATTCCTAACCCCATCCCTGACCCAAATGCAATAGGCCATGTCTTTCCTGTGGAAGAGGCAAGCAGAGAGGAAAAGGCAAAGTCAAAGAAAGCTGTTTGTTATATATTGTTCCATAAGCACCAAGAAAGAACAAATTACTAGAAGATGTGTTCTAGGCATTTTCAAGTTCTAAACTCATCCAGACCAGCCCACTACAGAAGAAGAATACCAGTAACATGTGTTTAGAATTTAACAGAGAGCAATGTCTGAATTCAAGGTATTACTGAGAATCATTCTGGTTTAAAGCACAGCTGAAGAACTAAGATCAGTTTTAAAGCCCTGGCAAGGCTGGCATGAACTGATGTCTAGACACTTGGCTCCAGTGATTTGGCTCAGGGTCTCCTGCCATTCCAGGATTTGAACTGAGCACAGGAGGAGCTCAGGGAGGTGCCATGGATAACAACCTTGTTACACAACAGCTAAAAGTTTTGGGTACTCCATTTCAATGGAAAAGACAGGCCAAACAATTGAAGATTTGGTCAAACAAGTTGATTAACTTTTATGTGCCTCAAAGACTTCTAACTGTACCTACAACAGATGCAAAGTGGGAAGCTAAGATGAATGCAGTGTACTTACTTTTGAAGAAGATGACTGAGAAAACAATTCCTAACCCAAATCCAGCACCTGTAAGAAGAAATGCAGCAGGTGAGGACAAAGACAAAGCAAAGTAATGGAACACCATTTAGTTCTTTACAGTAATTCTTTATTCCAACTCAGGAATATCAGACTATGACTATCCAACTACATGTTATTTCAGCACACCAAACCAGAGAGTTCTTACATAACAAATCTGAAAAAAACAATTCTTATTTTCTTAAGTAACTGTGAGCAGCTAATTCAGATTACAATCCCAACACAGGTAATAAGCACATTATCAGAAGTATCTGGGAAACAAACCAGACTCTCATCCTAGGGAAAGTTCCTGAATTTCTGTCACCATCTACAATGTGGAATTAAAATTTATATGGCTCATTGTCAGCAAATGAGAAACACTTAAATGAAAACTTATTATGTCCTTGAGCTTCAGATTCTGCAGATGAATATCTCATTGTATTTTGTTTATCTCACTACTTTAACTGCTTCAATGTGTGTCCTGAGGGCAGCAGAACTTTGAAGCTTTGTGTTATCCTATACCTTACAAAGAAAGCTCCAGGCTGCTTATCTTTCATATGCACAACATTCATAATGGAGCATATTTAAACACATTAGGAATTAATGACTTTTCACATCCTTATACCATACCTAGAAATAAGTGCAGCAGTTGAAACAAAATTATTCAGCGCTACTAAAAAAACTCAGCATATTTAAAAATAATTTTAAAATTATTTTCCTTGGAAGGTGAGCTAATGATTTTGTGCAAGATGTCAGGTAAGTCCACAGAACTCCTCTCAGGACCCAATAAATATCACAGTGAAAACTTGCAGCTGAGTGGGCAAATTCTACCTTTAATTATGTCCACTGAAGAGAAGAATTTTAGATAAAGCACGGAAGTACAAAAGTTTGAAAAAAGAAAAAAAAAAATCAGTCATGCATATCCTCATTAAAAAAACAAACCAACAGCTTGAGGTTTATTAGCAGCAAACACATCCTGTTATAGGTTTCAACTCTCTCCTTTCAACACAAAAAATCAAATATTATGAGTTTGTTAATTAAAATACATCCTTTTTTTATACTCCTACAAGCACATGATCTTGTTGAATGCATTAATAAGTTGGGTGAGTCCAGAACAATGCCAAGGAATCCTGTACTCTCGTGGCAAAAAGGATGCTGTTTCTTTTTTAAGTTTCCTTGTGCTCTTCAAAATTTTTTCCTTGTAAGAAGTCCATTGATGATTTCTATTGAAGAACTGATTACTCAAAAAATACTTGACATCCTCAGTACATTATGATGCACCACCACATACCTTACCTAACCACCCCACATTTTTTGGTGATTATAAACCCCTGAATATTAGGACAGAGGTAAGCAAACATGACCTGAGCAAAGCCCCTCACGTTCACTTTCTGTTATGACTTTACTCTCTGTATTTACTGAGAGCTGGTTTGAAAAACTCTTTACATTTTACTACAGATTTTCAGTTGTGCCAGAGGTAACTACTTTTCCAGGTCATTACAGCTTCGGAGTAGGCTTACAAAACGTGCAGGAAGAGCTCTGACCGCCCGCCAAGCGATCCTGACATAACTCCCCCAGATATTTTAGAGCCCGAGCGCTGCGCAGAAGGTCAGGTTTTCACTCTAATCATTTGCACAGCTAAGGGAAAGTCTGGGGTCCTCAAGTGTCTGCTCAGAGCGTCAGGCTTTGTGCCTTTCAGACAATAAGAGACACTCCTTGGAGCAGCTCCTTCGGACCCGTGCACTGAGCAATGTTCACTGCAGCCTGGAAGAGACATCAGGCCTCCCTCAGAGCCACAGCTCACCCCTCGAATCCCCCCAGCCCCTCCCAACAGAGCCTTCCTGCTGTACCTTTGCTCCGTGCAGCTGGTGCTGGCTTTCCCACAGAGTTGATGCCATTGAGGATAATTCCTATCTTCCTGAATCCATCCCCTTTGGCACCCTGGCCTGGCTCCTCTGCCAGCCTGTTCCTACAACCCGTAGTTGGGCTGGTTTGGTTTGGGCTGTTGCACTTCAGGGCTGACGAGGACTTGTCTGGGGGGATTCTTTCTGTTCAGACAGCACCAGGACTCTCTGAAGTGCCCAGTTCAGCAGCCCTGCCACGAGGGAGCAATCTTGGTCCTACGCTTCCCGTCCCTGGGAAGATCCCCTCTGCCAATCCAAACATCTTAGCTAATCAATGAGAAATTATTTACAGGATGACAAATTCTGCATCATCTCAATGCACAGCCTGGACAGTTTCTAATGTCACCACATTTTCCATGTTACTAGTCAAACCCACATTCTTCTCACCAGCCAGTGGTGAACTGCTTCCTGTCTTGTCTTAACACAACCCTGCACTAAGGAAGCAGCTATAATTAATACAGTTTCTTTCCACTTACTTCCAGAAATTATCATTATCTTGTACTCTCTTCACCTCCTTCAGATGTTCTCTCACATTACAGCACCTCTGTAAGGGCTGCACTCACATGCCATCAATGCTGCTTCCTGTTGGCCATAGGGGAAGCTACAGGATACACTTAAAAGGTGAAAAATTTATTATTTATGTCAGCTGCAATTCAGACTAAGCCTAAAACACAAACTAGGCCCTTCCCCCACACCAACACCACTGTTAAACAGATGTGGTCCAGCATGAATTACTTAGGAAAAACTACTCCCTCTTAAGAAAGCTTTTTCTGAAGCAGCTCATTTGAAGGGATTGTTCTTCATGCAAATACATTTTTTGTGAAGTTGTAGAGGCTATCATTGCACTTTATTCCAGCCATAAGGAGGCTACAGTGACAATGAGTACAAAAGAATGATGGGAAGATAGCTAAGACCTTGCTTTAAGTAATGAAAATGCTACAGAGAAGTGAAGGAGGAGATCTGACAGCTAATGGGTTCTGGCCTTTCATGCAAGAAGGCAACTTGAGAAACAAAGCCAAAAAAGTACCTTAGCTTTCCTAACCTCCAGGCAGCTTGGGTCACTCCTCTCCTGACTGAGGCACAGACTACAGCCTGTGCTCAAAACCATTGTGATCACAGCACCCTGTCCACTAGAAACACCAGCTCTGCCCCTCACACCAGCCACTGCAAGTACAGCATTTGCTCTTTTCTACTTGGTTTGAACACTTAGAAGTTAGTTTTAACTTAAAACCAGAACCTTCAGCTACATTTAATTCCTTAGCCTGTCTGGTTAAGAACCTCTTTCTGTGGGAAATTTGTCACTCATCTTCATTCCACTAGAAAGTATTTGTGGTTATGTGGTCATTTCCTGTGTCTCCAAGACCAAGGGGGAGCCAAACCATCTTGCCTCGGGAGCAAAGTAAAGCATTTCACTTTAATTCTATATAAAGTTACACTAGAGATAAACAATGGCAAAGCTGATGATGAGTTTTACAGGTTTAAGTTCTCACATGCTCCATTTCCTCTTAAAGAGGCAACATGTCGCTTCAAAGAGCCTCCCACCTGACCAGGGGACACTCCAGCTGTTCCTCCTAAAGATCAGCACCTCTAGGCCAGGCTTTAACTTCGTAACAATAAAACACGAAAGGTTTATCTTACAATAAAAACAAACGAACATGGAAAAGCAAAGGGCTTGATCCAGGCCAGGCACATTTTCCCTCCCTTTCTTGCATGACAGACTCTTTGGAGGAAAAGGCCACAGGAAAGAGTACAACCCATTTTTCACCTTCTCTGACAGCTTAAAATGTTTAACTAGAAAAACAGCCTCTTCCAGCCCACATTCATCACTTCAGCCTAAACTCATTTACAGTGTCAACAGGGGACGGGACACTTGTGTGGACACCTCAGCCCTGCTCCCCCCATGCGTCCCAGCCACACGGCATTGGCATTAGGCAGCAAGCCCAGGCGCCAAAACCTTTTCTTTCTACTTTTTTGGCTCTTACACCTTCCAAGAAAAACGTCCCAGTATCTCCAATCAATCTAACACACAGGACAGCACGCGCTGTATACCCAACAGGACATCATAAAAGTGTCTCAGGGAGAAACACAAATCTTCAGGATGGGCTCCTGCCCCTAAGAACATCTGGGAAAAGCTTTTGCTATAATCAACAGTCACTCCAACAGTGATACTACACAGTTCTTTCCTAGGCTACCCAAGTAGCTACAGGCTGAGGCAGCTACTAACACAGCCACATCTAGATGTACTTTGCTTCAATAGCTTGAAACTTAAAATAGAAGTATTAAAATATGCTCATTGACATCTGGCAGATGTGTTGCTGTTACTATAGCAGCTGGAAGGTTTTCAGTTACTTAATCCAAAAATGAAAACTATTATTTTCCTTTGCCATTCCACACACACTAATACAAAACTGAGAGCTTCAGCCTCCAATCCTACTCTGACAAGATACATAAGTAATTGCTTTGTAAAAATGTGGAGGGAAGTTGCCTTCATACACCAGGGCCTTCACAGGGCAGCACTTAGCACCAGTAAGAAATCCGAGACCATGAAATCACTTATTTACGGAGAGAATTAATTTTAAGCAGACTCTTTGCAAGGTCTTAGTGGCAGGAATCAGATTTTCTTCAAACACCAACTTTGAAGCTTTCATTCCCATCTCCCCTGTGGTGTGGACTGTTTGCAGAGCAGACAGAAAAATGAGCACGGACACTAGAAGAAAACACAGTGAAATTATATACCAAGTACTCAAGAAGGAAGCAGAAAAATAGAGTTCTGTTTTATACTAGCATCTGATTGTAGTAAGAGAGAAAAATTGGAATAACAAAATATTAATATCCAAATATCATCATAATCAAAAATCCTGACAGGCTTTCAGGGGTTGCTTTCACCCTTAAGCACTCAGGGTCAGGTCAAGTGCTGCTCAAAGGCAAACCCTGGGTAAATATCAGCACTGTTGCAGAGGCACTGGCAGCAGCACAAAGGGCCTGTGATGGCCCAAAGAACCACAGTGACACTGGACCAGAAATTCAACCTCACACCAGAGACTGCTGAATGAACTGTGAGAGCTGACAAATGAGGGCACAAATGTTTTCCCCCTCATGTAAAAGGGGAAGGGGAGAGGAGTGGAAGCTGCTCTATGATGACAGAGTACAACTTCCCTGTGAAGGTGGGGAGGCCCTGGCACAGATTTCCCAGAGAAGCTGTGACTGCCCCATCCCTGGAAGTGTCCAGGGCCAGGCTGAACTGGATGAGCTTTAGATGCCTCCCACCCCAAACCATTGTGGGATTTTGTGATCAGTGTTGCAACAAGCTTTTAGACAAATCAGGGCTGTGCTTGCTTTAGAAGCTCCTGTATAAGAAATCAGCAATATTCTCATAACATAGAAAACACCCCTCTGACAGCAAACTTTACCTTGTCTTACTGCAATTACAAGTTCTGCTAATAAAAACAGTAACATTGCTGAAAATAAAGATTTAGCAGGAGCAAACACCACACTCAGGGCTTTTGCAGCCCAGCTATGAGGGTTGGCAATGCTGCTACTTCACACCCACCCAGCACAGGCTGGCCAGTACTGACGTCTGGTGGCCCAGCTCAGAGGCAACAGAGAGCAAGGAGAGTTTCAGGGGCATCTCACCGGCAGGAATGAAGAGAAAAGGAGCCTGATCCTTCTCAAACCTCTCACTATTCATTTACTATCACCAAGGATGTGCCAGCAGCCCTGAAAGGATTTTCTCAGTAAACTGTTTCTGATATTAAAAAAACAGCAAAGTCTTGTTCCCACCTACTGCTGTAACTTCTCAAGGACTAAAATTCAGGATATCACTTGGCTACAGTCCCTTTCCCCTGGGCACTGCCACTGCCTGCCACCTCCAAAAAAGGCAGAGCTGACATCTTATCAATGCACTAATGCAGCGGTTTGGGGCAGCTTGGGCTCTTTCCCCATGGAGCAGAGCTTAGGTCTGGGGTTTGCAAAGGCTGCAGATGGATTGTCACAGCTCTTCTCTCAGGTTCTCTTGCTCCAAAGGCCACCAAGAGCAGGCTGGCACAGCTGGTGAGACAGACCCCAGCAGGGCACAGCTCCCTGACTCATCTGGAGTGCCAACCAAAGGACAGCACGGCACAATGCAGTTAGGAGGAGACCTGGATTCCTAAAGAGTTTCCTGTCTTTTTCTTCCAACAGAAGGTAATACTCCCTTAATTTGTAAATGGACATTGTATTCAGAGCCCTGCTAACATCATAACTAAAAATTGCCGTTAGATTTTGGACTAAAAGCCTATTCTCAGAACAGCATTTGCCCACCTCTTCCAAGGAAAACATTTTTTGTTGTCTGTGCTGCCTCCCTGCACAGCCTGAGCCATAAGCAGTTCATATTTACACTACTTGGTCTGCTGCAAGACACAACTAGTAGAGCTGGATCTCCTGTACAACCAGGAAAAATAACTTGGGGTTCCGACAAAGCTCACACAACAATGCAGTTGTGTGCTCACATGATATCCATGTTCTCCAGCACGAAAAACAAAACTACAAAGGAGTTTGGAACAAGTCCTCTGGCCTGGTAGCTAAGACTGGATGGCCATGATACAGCTGCCAAACAAAAAAAACATTTCAAATCAGGAATTTCAGGATTTTTGTATATTTAGACAAAGTCTAATCCAGTTTTCAGAAAGTGTAATCAAGTTTTATCATTAGATGGACTGACTTTATCCTATTCATAACCATGTAAAGGATTATTTTAAAATACTGACATTGCAATCCATACAATGATTCTTTCTGAAATATCCAATCTGTGGAATGACACAAACAATACAGTTTCATCCTTGCCATTAACAGAACAGATATTCAAGCAGGCCAGATGATGAAAGGCAGAAGAAACCATGTTAACAGTTGCAGAATTCAAAGTGCCCTTTTCTCTTTTAAAAAATCCCCATTAAATGGAAATTAGAAGCATTTTATTTTCAAATGTCAAAACAGAGGATTAGAGGAAAATGAAATCACTACACTGGGTTATTTACAAGCTTCCAGATTGAATTTTGGTCAATCACAGACATACATCAAAACAATTATCCCCTGAAAAAAAATTAACTTCACACACACAAGAAGCAAACAGCTTCCCTAGGACTACCTTCCAGTATCAGGAAAATTACAGCATTCAACTCATTTAAAACAACAACAGCTTCAAAACACACCAAGACATGTGGGCACATAAACCTCCCTCTCTTCCACACGTACTCTTTATTGCCTCTCTGTCCCCTGGAAACAGCACATAATAATAATTTGTCCAAAATTACAGCCTTTCAACAAGAAAAACACCTCTGTCAATCTTTTGTGAGTAATTGTCCTTCCAAATAAACAGCCATGAACTATCAATCAGTTAAACAAACAAACAAACCAACCCTTTGAACAGGGTTTGGAGCCTGCAGGATGGAGGAAGAGCACAGCAGTGTTTACTTCATCACCCCTCCTCTGCAGAGCTCTACTGATGAAAAGGAATAAATGGCTGTGAAGGCTGGAGAGGACACAGGAGTTGAGGAAGGTTTGCAAACTGGGAAGGAAAAGAAAGCCAGGCTAGTTCAAGTCTCTGTTCCCACACTCCAAACAAACAAGTTTTCCGTAAGAAAGTAACATGTAGCTTTTCTGCTTGAAAATCAGTATCAGAATGAAAAACAGGAACAGAAAGTTGAATTATTTAAATGACTGCCTGGGTGAAAAGCCCTGAGGATGGTGCAAAGCCAGAGACAGCAGGACCTGAATTGTCTGTCCAGGAAACCCTCTGGAAACCCCCTGGTCAGCTAAGAAAGCACAACCCAGTCCTCTGCACACAAACACTGTGCTCACAGCTACATCTGGAATGGAAGAGAACAAAACCACCTGGATACAGCCTCATCATTAGCAAAACAAATAAATATCATCCTAATAAAAATGAGGTGCCCACAAGCTCCATTTAACAATGGCTCAATGTTTTGAGCAGGCATAAAAAGGTTTACCTACTCTTTGAAATTAAATACTGTCCTAACAACATCCTCTGTTTGGAACTAACAGGAAAAAGCTAATACTAAATTACAAGATCTACACAGGTAGTGACCAAGAGCTCAAAAACATAATAGAGCATTTCAAAAGATGCAACACAAGATAAATATTTATTTTGGAAGTTTTAGTGGCAGGAGATCAAGTTTTTTCCAGGAGTCTGGTCTCCAACTAAAACAGTATTGCACAACTACAAACAGAGCTAAGGACAAACCCCAATTTACACAGCATAGTGGGAATCCTGATGGGCTAAGGACAGGCAGCACAGCCCCAGCTGGAATTTAAACCACATTTTTGCTAATAAAGCCAGCCTGAGAGCTCTACCTCCCCTTCTCCCCCTTTTCTGTTTCCCATGTTCCATCAGCCCTCAAACTAATCCACAGGAGTTATCCGTTCAAAGTTCTCACTGACACTGGGAAATGTTGTGCATGCAAGGCTCCAGAAATTCAGTGCTTTCCTTTATTTAGAGAGTCTGGAATGGGAAAACACTGGGTTAATCACGATGTTTGTTTTTCTCCAGACATTGGCTGGGAAGATCTCCCTGGCTGTAGCACTGGGGAAGGATGTAAGGAGTGTTTGGGAAGGAAATTTCAGCCACCAAAGGGAAAAGTCAGACCAAAAAAAGGCGTTTACCAAATCCTGTATCCCATGTAACAAATAAATCCCCAAGTAAAAAAGCTTATTTTCTTTCCTTCTTTCTTTCCAGTACAACAACCACCCTTGATAATTTATTAGAAACTCCAGCAAACTTTGCATAATATTACAAAACCAATCAACCCAACCACCCACAGTTTTAATGTCCCTGCAGAGAAAACAATCATTCCCACTGGGATACCACGGAAAAATTTGTGTTGTCAGCACACAATTCATGCAGGAGGTTGCCAGTACAAACGCTTCAGTTACTGATCAATTGTAAAAGCACACAAACCAGAAAAGTGCCCTCACACATGAAGAGAAACACATGTCTGAGCCCATCCCACTGGGTTTGGTGTGAAGATAAAGAGATGCAGCACGTGTGACCTTTTTGGGCACCCTAATGAAAAACATGAATTTAACTTGAGAGATCTCTACTCAGCATCCTCATGAAGCCAACACTGGGGATCCTCAGCCTAGAGCACCAGTGCACAAGGCAGAGGAGGTTCTCTTTCTTCTGTTGCCACTTCAGGATGGAAGAAAACAATGAATCAAAATGAAAGGCCCAGTGCAGAGTCAGGAATGCAGGTGAAACACATGAAGGACAGGGCTGTTCAGAGGGACTGGGCAAGTTCGAGGAGTGGCCCATGGGAATCCCATGAGATTTAACAAGAGCAGGTGCTGGTGCTGCACATGGGTCAGGACAACCCCCAGGACCAATCCAGGCTGAAGGATGAAGAGATCAGGAGCAGCCCTAGAGAGAAGGACCTGGGGGTGCTGGTGGGTGAGAGCTGGACATGACCCAGCCAGAAACTCCCTGTGCCCTGGGCTGACCCCCCAGCATGGGCAGCAGGAGAGGGGGGGTTCTGCCCCTCTGCCCCACTCAGCTGAGACCCCACCTGCAGAGCTGCCTCCAGCTCTGGGGCCCGGGAAGGACCTGGAGCTGCTGCAGAGAGCACAGAGGAGGCACCACGATGATCAGAGGGATGGAGCAGGTCTGCTGGGAGGACAGGCTGAGAGAATTGGGATTGCTCAGCCTGGAAAAAAGAAGGTTTTGGGGTGACCTCATTGCAGCCTTCCAGTACCTGAAGGGAGCTGACAGGAAAGATGGAGAGAAACTGTTTGCAAGGGCTGGAGAGACAGGACAAGGGGGGATGGCTTCCCAATGACAAAGGCAGGATATGGTTCAATAATGTGAAAAAATTCTTCCCTGTGAGGGTGGGGAGGCCCTGTCACAGATTTCCCAGAGCAGCTGTGGCTGCCCCATCCCTGGAAGTGTGCAAGGCCAGGCTGGACAGGGCTTGGAGCAACCTGGGACAGTGGAAGGTGTCCCTGCCCATGGCAGGGGGTGGGACGAGTGAGTTTTAAAGCCTCTTCCAGCACAAATCAGCCTGGGATTCTGTGAAATCAACTCTGTACCCACTTCTTTCAGCCTCCAGGGCAGAGGATGTACAGGATTCTGACATGTACAGCTGCAGCATGGAACAAGTTCTTGTTTATAATTTGGCATACTTAATATTTTATAATAAAGCAACCAATTCTATGGAAACATAAACATGTCCAGATATGTTTGTCAGACAAACCTGAGTAGAATTTCATAAGGAAAAACACTGCTCTGGAGCACTTGACACTCTTCAAAGGTCTGTTATAAACAATGGAAGTTTTGGTTTACTCAAAATTACTAAACATCTTTTCTAATGGAAAAGTATTAGGCAACTAAAACCCCCGAGTTCCCCATCAGCTTTCAAGCACAAGGCCACTGCAGCTACAAGAAATAAACATTCACATTTCCCAGATATTATTTACGGTTCTAAAAGAGACATCTGCACCAACATGGAATGAATATCTTTTGCGTCAGACACTGCATTTCTTGCTCTACACATTGCATTTGAAGATTTGGGTTTGCAAACACAATTTTGTGAAGCCACAAGCTCTGTCTGCCGGTCACAGGGCGAGCACGATGCTGCCACTACAGCCAGCACCACCCCTAAAACTCACAGCACTCCGTAAAACCCGCGAACGGTTTGCTGCACGAAACTGAGGCATGTGCATAACTCTCACTTTAAGAGCAAATAAACATGGAAACAAAACAAAAGAACTGTTCCCCTACTTGACGAAAAGGTAGAACTACAGGGCTGGGACACGGACGGCGCTTCTCAATGTCACACTCCACACGCTGTACAAGTGACACGTGCCAAAGCCCTCAGCGTGTCACGCTGCCTATTGCTTTTAATAAACGCAGCCCCCTCGCACACGGAGCGATACGAACAGCCCTGCACAGGCCGATTTCAAACCCACCGTGGCAGCGAAGCCGAAGGCGGGCGAGGTCGCGGCACGCCACGAGCCGGCCGTGCCCGCATGCCGCTCATTCATTCCGGCCGGGAAGCCTCCCAGATCTCCTCCGGAGCCCAGATTTCTCACAGAAACCTCTTACCTTCAACACAGGGAGTAGCCAGAGGTCAAACACGCCCGGAGCGCGGTAAGCCGGGGCCGGGCCGGGGCGCAGAGCTGGGAACGGGCCCGGCAGGGGTCCGAGCCGCGGCCAAGGTCACCTTGCCGGGCCCGGGGCCGCCGGCTCTACCCGACGCCGGGGGCAGCGATGAGGGCGGATCCTCCGGACACCCTGAGCCCCTCCCGGGCCCACAACCGCTCCAAGGCGAGCCTGGGGCGGCGGGGGACAGTGGGCCCCGCGCCGCGCGGACAAGCCGGCGGCCGCTCTCCCAGGTTCGGGAAGCCCAGGGGGACCACTACCGCTCTTCCCCGGGCTCTCCCGCTCCGCCGTGTCCGTACTGCCCTTACCCAGCTTGACGGCGGAGTCTGCCACACACCGGTCCCACTTCCTGCCCAGGTCGCCCTCCGACGCCATCTTACCCGTCCCCTCACCTCCTCCCCCGCGCAACTCTCGCGAGACCTGGTGCTCCACCTATCTCCCTCGCCAGCAGATCTCGCGAGATTTCGCCGTCGTTGCCATGGTAACCGACGGGAGGGCGTCATGGCCGCCGCGCCCGACCTTGGGCTCGGCCCAAAATCCCCTTTTTCCCCGTAGGATCCGTCCCAAAACGCCATTTTCCCCCGTAAGACCGGGCTCGCCACGTCCCCAGGCCATCCCGGGGTCCATCTCTCCGTCTAGAGCTCCTGCTGTGTCCTTGTTCCTCCTCGACTCCCTCAGCCTATGGCAACATCCCTACCTCCTCGCAGGCGCCCGGCTTGGGCCCGCGCCCGCCGCCCCCCTGCCCGCAGGGCTCTCGCCTCATCCATGGTAAGAGCCGAGCTGTGCTGCAGGGCCAGGTTTCTCACTGCAGCGTGGGTACATCACTGGACACACACTCCGTGTAGGTTTTCCCTGGCAGTGGTCCTACATCTGCACAGCTCCTGCATCACCTCAGCAGGAGGAAGAGCACCCCGTGAGGGTGACCGAGCACTGGAACAGGTGCCCAGGGAGGGCGTGGAGTTGCACCATCTCTCCTTGGAGACATTCCAAACCCACCTGGACGCATTGCTGTGTCACCTGCTGCAGGTGTGCCTGCCTTGGCAGGGAGGTTGAAACGAATGATCTCCAGAAATCCCTTCCAACCTTAACAATTCTGTGATTTTTCCTGTCGGGCCTTGGCTGCTCTTCAGGGCCTGAAATGAGATACAGGTGTGTGACAGCTGTTGTCAATCCCTATCAATATCCCAGGAATCACCTCATTTTAAAGCAATCTGGGCCCCCCACATTCTTGTTTATTTGAGAAAAGGAGCCAAGTAATCTCAGCAAGATCATTCTGTCACATTCAAGAACTTATTCTACACAATAGGTTGATTATGAGAATCACAGAATTGCAGAATGGTTTGGGTTGGGAGGAATATTAAAGTGCATTTAGTTCCACTCCCTGCCATGGGCAGGGACATCTCCTGCTATCCCAGACTGCTCCAAGCCCCATCCAGCCTGGCCTTGGGCACTGCCAGGGATCCAGGGACAGCCACAGCTTCCCTGGGCAACCTGAGCCAGGGCCTGCCCACCCTTAAAGGGAAGAATTTCAACCTTGTATATATATATATATATTTCCTGATTTGAGAGGCAGAGGTTGTGGCAAGGGTTCCCACTGACTCCTGGGGCTTCAGCCCATCCTGCAGCGTGCCACAGCTTTGTGGAGCCAGCAATGTAACTCTGAATGTCTTCAAACCTACTCTGATGAATTTCTGTGTTGCAAACGGTGTGTAGGCTGCTTGGAAGGCATTCTCTAGAAGCCTTGTGAAAAAAACCCAGGATATTTGTCAAGTGCTAATATCCTCATTCACACTGTGAGGCAATTTTTAACTGTGATTACTTGTTTTGATTTCTTCAAGTTCTGGCAATTTTCTTTATCGAGGTGGGGGAGGCTCTGCTGCTCCATAAAACTGGAAGTTCTTTTGCAAGTCAATTACGGACTAAAGCCACAAACAGAAGTGAAAAATTCTTGAAGTTGGCAAAAAATTTCATTAGGTTATTGTTGGTACAGGTCTTTATCTTAATAGTACAGCTGGTTTTGATCTAGAGTCATGATAGAAGGTTTTTACTTTTAATTGGTTTGGTTCAATTCCTTCACATATCACAGAACAATCAGAATTAACCATTATTTTCTCTTCCTTATAAAATCGAAATGGTTTTTAAAAACTTATCTTAAAAGGCACATGGTTAAACTGAGCCCCTGGAGGTTCAAGAGGTTTCCCTGGAGAAGGCAGCCCTTGTTCTGTAAGGGGATCTTCCTTTTCTCTTCCTCCCCCTGCAATCTGCTCAAATCAGTCTGCATTGCTGCATAGCTGGTATCCAAAATAGAACCACGCATTGAGTTACTTATAAAAATACCAACATGATCCAGCAGTTTTTTCCCCGAATAGCTACAGAAGTGCTTTCTGAAACCACTGCCCCAGCGGTGCCAGCTCCACCCTCCCATTTCCAAACAGCTCTGGAAAATATCATGAGGGGAAAGATAACTTGAAGCCTCCAAAGTAATTCTTTAATTTTCATCCCGAAAATTAAATTCCAGAAGGCAGTGTTTAAAACCAACCCAGAAATGTGGTCTTCTGTTGGCAAAAACAAATGCTCAGTGCAGGCCAGCGTAGTCTCACTTCACACTTACTCATTTTCAGGCTGTTGGGCTCCCTGGAAAACACTGTTTTTCGGGATGAAGGAAGCAGTGGCGAGCAGCTGGATTGTGAGGCACTTCATAAAGGGTTGTGTTGCTGTGTCTCAGTGTATGCTGACAGCCTCACCTCAAGACCTGGTGCATTAAACCCTTTCCAAGGGGATGGAATAGTTCAGGGTAATTGTTTTGAATGTTCAACTTCCTTTGGAGAAATCATTGTGCTGCTTTTAAATCCCAGAGTCACTGAGTGATCAGAGGGGGCTCTGGAAAATGTTATCCATAAAGGATCTAGAGCACATTCTCTGTACCCCTTCCCCACTCCAGGGAAAAATTAAGGCAGGAGGGAATGTATCCAACGACAGGCTTTTCTTTTCATTACTATAGTTACTTGGCAGTTAGACCCTCACAGTGTAATATCAAGCATTTATTATTGTGGGACTCCAAGGTGATGTTTAGAACATGCGGTTTTGAAAAACCTTTTTTGCATTTTACAGCATGTGCTGTCCCAGGATTCCTTCCCTCCCTTCACCCCTTGTGCTCTCATCTCCTTTCTTTCCAGTAAATAAGTGTATGAATAAATAGAGGAAATGAAGTCAGAAAGCTTCAAAATGAGCCCTGTATTTCTCTGGTGGAAGTCATCTTCTAGTTGAAGTAGTTCAGACCTTGTATCCCCAGATTTGTTAACAACATACCTGACTGACTTGTGTATGGGATTGAGTACTGCTCACTAGGAGTTAGACACTGGTTGGGTTTTCAGCAGAAGGCCATCAGATAAGGCAGAGGCAGGACTGGGCATCTCAGATTAATAAGTATCATTATTATTCTTCAAAATGGCTTCTTCCCTGGCATCCAGTGGAAGATCCATGCAGAGGGTATGTCCAATGCTGTGTCCAGTTCTGGGACCCTCACCACAAGGACATGGAGGGGCTGGAGCATGTCCAGGGAAGGGAATGGAGCTGGGGAACAGGCTGGAGCACCAGGAGCAGCTGAGGGATCTGGGAAAGGGGCTCAGCCTGGAGAAAAGGAGGCTCAGGGGGGACCTTGTGGCTCTGCACAACTCCTGACAGGAGGGGACAGCCGGGGGGGTCGGGCTCTGCTCCCAGGGAGCAGGGACAGGAGGAGAGGGAATGGCCTCAGGCTGGGCCAGGGGAGGCTCAGGGTGGGCACCAGCAGGAATTTCTGCATGGAAAGGGTGCTCAGGCCTTGGCAGGGGCTGCCCAGGGAGCTTTGGAGTGCCCATCCCTGGAGGTGTCCAAGGAAGGCCTGGACATGGAGCTCAGTGCTCTGGGCTGGTGACAAGGTGGGGATTGGTCACAGGTTGGACCTGATGGTCTTAGAAGGCTTTTCCAACTAGAAGGATTCTGTGGTTCCATAGCTGCACTTGGAGATGAGGAGCTCCTCTGGAAGTGCACCAGCTGGAATTCAAGCCCTTTTCAACAGAACAGACTTCCTTTCAACTCTTACCTCTGGCTTGTCCATAGAGCAGGGTGAGTTTTTGTTTCAAAAGTTCCCAGCAAGTTTCTTTTAAATCTTGAACCTTCCCCAGCTTGAGAATATCACCTCTTATCCTATTTTTAAAGAATCCTAAAGCATCCCTTGTGTCATTTCCCCACTGGATACTAATACACTCTTGCTCTCCTCTTTTCCAAAGAGTACACATGCAGCTTCTCCCTTAGATTTAAATAACATGAATCACCTCCCACACATATATTTTTTATTTATTTTTCTGCCAAGATCTGCACAGGAAGGCAGCAGTGTAGGAGTTATCTGCTTGTAATGGTTGACACAGCCTCACTGTGGGCCCCCACTCCCTGTTTCCTGTACTTCCAGAACAATTCTTTCATGTTACAGAGAGCTCAGACCTGGGTGGGAGCCTCCAACTCTCAATCTCCGCTCCGGTGTGCTGGGTTTTTCCTCCAAACATAAGTCACATTCACTAACAGACATTGATGCTTCTTTCTCTCTTTGAAAACCTTTTAGCTATCCAAGCAACAACACCAACAAAAAAAAGTCTGAGGAGAAAGAAACCCCTCCTCAGCAGGACTTTGCCCTGAAATGGGAAGGGTGCCAGCAACTCCATTAAGTCTCCTGTGCTGTCCTTATTGATTTTATGTGGATGGCAGTCGGATGCTGTGGGGTGAACAATCCTCTGAGGCTGAGCTGACTTGCATTAGGAGGCACAGCTTGTGCTGCAGTGGAACACCCTGCAGGCTTTCCATGGGGATCACTAATTAGCATGTTCTGTGCTGGTGCTGATGGATTTCCACGCCACTTTGGTTGGATTCAGTGTGTGGTGCTGCTGGTTCCAGCTGTCAGGTATGGCTGGTTGAAGCAGAGCTTGGAAAAATGAGACAAGATGTGTCACAGCTTGTTGTGCTCTAAGCTGCATTTGCTGTGAACATGAAGTTTGCCCCAAAAATCTCGGCAGGAAAGCACTTGCATGGATACACTGACCTGAGTTTTTGCCAACTCTGAAATTCCAGGCAAAAGCAGTGCTCTGACATTTCGTGTCTTTATTTTCTGTGTACTATTTTGTGATCATTTTTTAGAATAGTAGAAAGAGATCTGCAGAGAAAAACTCCTTGTGCTGTATTGATGAGGTTTTCTAATGAATAAGCCCATGAACAAGTGCTAATTTTTAGCCTTTTAGTATGTTTTTCCATTTGTCCATGTCTCTGGTTAATTCTATACAGATTCTAACTACTGAACCGTGACCATTGTATTAAGAAAGAATCCAGGCAGGCCCTTACAATTGTTTTGGCTGGTATATTAGCAGGCTTCAAATGAAGTGCAACGTGTCAAGGAAAAAGTAAAGGAATGGAAAGTTTTGTTTCTTTCTGCTGTGTTTAATCAGCTTCTCCTTGATTCTTTTTTAATGAAAAGCCACAGACAGTATTGCTAGTTAATGACCAAGTTTGACAAGAATGTCCTCAATACTGTCTTTGCTCAGGCTAAAGACTCTGTCTCTCAAGTTTTCTGAGCTGAAAATACAAAGTTGAAGGAGCAGCTGCAAGAAGGGGAATTAACAGTGTCCTAGGATATGCAGCTAAGTGGGATGGGCTGGAACACGAGAGATCCCAGCAGTCCTGCAGTGTATGGACATCCTGGACTGCTGCTGGGTTTATCCTTTCCATTAACCAAAGGAGCAAATCTGTTGGGTGCTGATGGAGTGGAAAAAAGTCTGGTTCAACATTCTTAGTGCAGGGAGGGGAATGCCTCAAACCTCGCACTAAATGGGGGATACGTTGTTTTTCATTAAACGTGGTGTTTGGAGTTACTCATCAGTTTGTGCAGGAAATGGGGAAACTAAAAACTTTTAAATTCCAAGAATACACTGAGCAAAGCCTCTTTGGATTCAGGATGGGGGACTTTTTTATTGTTGGTGTGCTATTTTGACACTGTGTATGAAGATCTCCATAGTGAGAACTATCTGTGGCTTGAACATAGAATTCCAAGACATTGGGCAGTGTTGTAGGCACCTTTTTCCTATATTAGCTTCCAAGAAACACTAGGTTTTCAGCCTCAAACCAAGTGATGCTGCTGTTTTACTGACTCTGACTAATAAAACCCAGCAAGCTAAACTTTACCATTGCTGGAAGACTCTTGCATCAATAAATTCAATTTATGAGAACTCCTAATAAAAGTTTACATATCTTTCAAGTGCCATGAAAGAAAATGGCAATCTGACCAAAAGAGCAACAACAAAAAAAGCTCAAGTTTCTTTCTTTAGTTAAAAAAATGACTATTCAGCAAAGCATGAAGGTTTCCTCTCAGACCTTGTTCATCAGCATGTTCTCACAATCACCCTTGGTCCTGGATAAATGCTGGAATAAACAAAACAAATAGCATTTCACCACGCATGCAGGAAGATAAAATAAAAACCACATCGTGCTGGACCACAAATGATTCAGGAAGTTCTGGCTGAATGTGAAAAGTACTTTGTAATGCTAATAAGTGTTTATCCTTTTGCTTCCTTGAATGTAATCAAATGTACAGGGAAAGCACATGGATTTTAGAGCTGCTGATTGCAGGATCAAAAGCCTTGTTATTAATTGCACATGAATCTGATGTTGTTGGGCCGTTAAGATGTCAACTGACATCATGGTTTGCTTCCTTTGTTTATAGACCCTCCTTTTTGAGAGGGGTAATGCCTGCCACGAACCCTTTTGAGTGCTCTTTCCTGTCGGTGGGTGATCCATGCCAGCAGGTTTGGGAAATGCCTGAGGCGCAGGTAACACTACCTCACAGCACTTGGATTCATGGAATATCCCTGAGTTTGCTGCATTTGGTGTCAACTCCTCCATAAATCCCAACAAAGGGTGAGATGGTAGTGACATTCATGGACCTTCTGCCTGCTGGGATCCACTCCCCACACCAAACTGCAGCTTGCCTGTGAGAGTCTGGTCCTACATCCTAATAAACAAACAACAAAAAATCCCTGAAACATGGCCTGCTATAAACAAGCAAAGCAAACAGCTGGTCCTCATTTGAAAAAAGATGTGACATCAATTTCAAAATGAATCTGCAGATCTTCTCAATGCAAATATTTTTGGGAAAACAAAAACCAGCTGTTTATTCTTCTTTATACCTATTAGCAGGAAAACAAAATCCAGGATTCTTGTATTTCTTCCGCTAAGAAAAACATCCTCTTGGCCTCGACATTCATTTAGAGCTCAAATTGTTTGAAATATACTGGGCTGCCTAATTCTGCTATTGCTGTGCTGCTCCAGCAAGCAGCTAGGAGCTGTTTCTGTTCAAAACTAAAATCTACTACAAGCAGAGTTGTCATTGAATACTCTGCATGAATTTTGTGACAGAAAAAGGGAATTTTAGAACAGGCGTTTTCAAATTTATCAGTTCCGGCCTCCCAGCCCTGAGGAGTACGTGTGCATTAGATGTGTGGATCCCTGGAAAAATAATTATTAATTTGGCCTGTGTAATGAACAGGTTTGCTTTTCTTAATTATTGCTGAGAGGCAGCTCTGAGGGAATGCAAGGACTGGAGGAGGATCTGGGAAGTGCAAAATAGGAGCCATTTGGAATTGCTGCATCTTGCAAAGCGGATTGAAGGAGGTTAGGCTGAGGAGCAGTTACAAAGAACTGCATTTGGATTCTCTTGAGCCTTCTGAGGTCATGTGCCTGCTCTCCCAGATGTGGAAGGATAATTTCCCACCTTTGGGTTTGTTTGGTACTGGCTATTGATAGAGTTTTATGTGGTTTTGTGTTTCAGTGAAGTAATACATCTCCTTGTTTTCCTGAGATCATTCTAAGGTTTTCTCTCCACCCTTCCTGGGTTCATTTTGTTTCTGCAAAACTGAAAACACCACTGAGCTGTTCCAATTGCATGAGCTCCATTGTGGTGCAAATTGATGTGGTGCACTCCTGTCTCTGTCTATTGTAACCTGATACACGTCCAAGCTGTTCACTTCCCTGGAAACTGGGGTTGTCTGTGACATCCAAGGGAACAGCCCTGTGTGACTGCCCTGTGTGTGACATCCATGGGAACAGCCCTGTGTGACTGCCCTGTGTGTGACATCCAAGGGAACAGCCCTGTGTGACTGCCCTGTGTGTGACATCCAAGGGAACAGCCCTGTGTGACTGCCCTGTGTGTGACATTCAAGGGAAAAGCCCTTTTTCCATCCTGTGTTGGCATTTCCATCTCCTACAGCAAACCCCAAGGCCAAGTCCACAGCACAGTCTCAGTGGAGGATTTTTGGGCTCATGGCAATAAAACTGGTGAAACAAGGCCTGACCTGTTCCAAAAAATGCTGCAGAGGAGGTGTCGGTGCTTAATGAATCCTATTTTTTTCTGGGATCATTATCTTTTGTAGCTCTGAGATTCCCATATTGAGGACAAGTCAGGAGTCTGGAATTGGGGTGTCTTACCTGAAATCATTGCAATGGGAATTACTCCAGGAAAAGAAAAAAATGCTTTATTTTGGGACAGTCTGAGCAAAATAGAAATGTTTTATTTGTACATATACCCTGATTTTGGAGATCTGCTTCAGGTCACCTGCAGGGGACTCTGCCTTGGGGGGGGTTGGATTAGATGTCTCTGAGGTTCCTTCCAACCCAAATAGATCTGCGGTCCTGTTACCTCTGTCACAGCTGCCCGAGCCCTGAACGCCTCCAGCTGTGTCACATCTGCCCGCCTTCCAGCAGGTACCCCTCACACAACGCTGAACGCTTCCTTTTAAAAATAATCCATAATTATCCCTGCCCTCAAGCAGCTGGAGGGTGTTTATTTTTCCACATCACTTTAGATCTGGTGGATGCATTACAGGCACACGTAAAGTGCAGTTTACCTGTGTAAAACCCAGCTTTAGGGTTACTAGTTTGCTACTCGTTACCTCTTCTGGGTGGCGTTTGCCGTGCTACCCGCCTGCCTCGTGCTGCCTTTCGTTTAAACCTAACCAAGTGTGTTTAAAGGTGTTGAAGGGAGCGATGTTCCCGCGCAGAAGCTCGGGCCCTGACTGAGGGCCGGGCCCCAGCTCCCGGCGCGCCCCCCGCAGGCCCCGCCCCCGGGCTCTGATTGGCCGCTGTGCTCACCCCCGCGCTGCAGTTGGTGCCGCCG